>JAFEMH010001257.1:0-505596 GCA_022495995.1 Adenophora triphylla var. japonica | reverse complement strand
CAGGAGGATCGGGCAAGGCGCCTTCGCTTAACTCCATGGGGGACATCTTTGTTACACGGTCATGCCGTTCGGTCTAAGAAAGCTGGGGCTACTTACCGGCGGGCTGCAGCGGCCCTCTTCCATGACATGATTCACAAAGAAATCGAAGTATATGTCGACGACATGATCATCCACTCAAGAGGATCGGACATGCGGCACATGACGGATGCGAGGAAGTTCTTGAACGGACTCGAGGAAAACACTCCATGAGGTTGAACCGGCAAAGTGCACCTTCGGCGTCAAGCGCGGCAAGTGCTTGGGGTGCGTAGTTACGAAAGAGGTATCGAAGCCGATCCCGGGAAAATCAGGCCATCATCGACATGAAGCCGCCTCGAGCCACTGACAGTAAAGAGCTTCATGGGAAGACTTCGGTACATCGGTCGCTTCATCAACCGGTTGACATCTCTCTGCGAGCCCATGTTCAAGCTGATGAAAAAGAATGCCGAGCATCAAATGGGACTCAGTGCCAAACGGCTTTCGAGAAGATCAAGACCTACTTGGTTAATCCCCAGTGCATGTGCCCGCCACATGAAGACAAGCCACTACTCTGTATCGACGATGAGACACGTCAATCGGAGCAATCTTTGCGCACAAGAACGAGAAAGATTCCAAGGTTGAGCATGCAATCTACTTCGTAAGCCGAAAGCTTCAAGGAAGTGAACTCGGCTACTCGGCATCGGAAAACTTGTACCGCCTTGGTATGGGTAGTCGGGAAGCGAAACACTACATGCGGTCGCATTCGGTGCTCTGGTCTCCAAAGTGGACCCCGTCAGATATCTCTTTGACAAGCCATCCTGTCAATGCGGCTAGCAGTGGTCATTCTTCTGGTGAGTTCGACATCAAGTACATGGTCGGAAAATCAACAAAGGGCGAGTAATGGCGGATCGGCTTGCCGACTTCCCAAGCGGTGAACCTGGGGTCACGATCCGCAATTTCCGGACGACGGAATCTTTTCACTTGACGAGCGCAAACCGGCAGCAACTCTTCTTCGATGGGGCAGCCAACAAGAAGGGGAATGGCATTGGAATGCTCCTTGTCGATCCCAGACGAGCATACTCCCATAGCCGTCAAATTTGAATTTTGAAGCAACCAACAATGCGGCGAGAATATGAAGCACGTGCGGCGAGGTTTGGAAGCCGCCCTCGGCGCAACATCTTAGAAGGCTGGATGTATATGGAGACTCGGCATTGATCATCAATCAAGTATCCAACAAATGGAAGACGGTAGATTCGCGCCTTGAAGTACCACGCGTACATGGAGGAGCTCATTGCTCGGTTCAAGGACATCTCTTTTCACTATTTGCCAAGAGACGGGAACCGCCGCGGGCCACAGCAACCCTCGCCTCTCTTGTCGAAATTCCCGAAGGGAAAAAGCGGTAAAACCCCTCGAGAATAGGCGGACGGGAAACACCCGCCTATTCTTTGTGAGATCGAAAAAGAAAAAGAAACGATCGACGAACCACAGTATAATCAAATTTACCGGTACCTCCAAGCGGAGAAGCTTCCTTCACAAATGAAGATGGAAAATACAAAGAAGGGATCAAAGCCAAAAACATGATGGCATTAAACGCTGGCATCCCATTTCGTCGTGCAGGGGTATGTTGTACAGAAGCGCCACCAAGGGCCACTCCTTCGGTGTGTAAACAAAGAAAAAGCCGGCGAGCTAATGAGCGAAGTTCACAACGGAACTGCGGTCCGCACATGAACGCAGAGCATTGACACGAGATCATTCTCCGTATGGGATACTATTGGATATCAATGGAAGCAGGCGCATCCGGTTCGTCAGAAGGCTGCGACAAATGTCAATGGTTCTCCAACCTCAATCACATTCCTCCACATGAACTCTATTGCATGACTACGCCATGGCCTTTCGCCACATGGGGAATCGATGTCATCGGCAAGATCACTCCTCCGGGAGCAATGGTCACGAGTTCATTTTAGTCGCAGTCGACTACTTCACCAAATGGGTAGAAGCCGAGATCGTACAAGGTGCGAATTCTAAGAAGGTGGCCGAGTTCATCAGAGAACATCATGTGCCGATACGGAGTGCCCAGCGAGATCATCTCAGACAATGGGACTCACTTTGAAGGAGATTGTGACCAACTACTGACCGAATTCAGAGTCACACGTCACAAGTCTTCTCCTTACAGACCACAAACCAATGGTGCGGTAGAGGCAGCCAACAAGACTCTCGCCATGATAATCAGAAAGATGACCACCAGAGGTCGGGACTGGCCCGAAAAGCTACATCTAGCCCTCTGGGGATACCGAACATCAGTCAGAACCGCCACAGGGGAGACTCCGTTCGCACTTACCTACGGAATGGAAGCGATGTTACCCGTGGAATTGGAAATTCCATCCCTCTGAGTCCTCTTGGAAAACGGGATCAATGAAGTCGAATGGCTACAGAGCCGTCACGACGAACTTGCTCTACTCGACGAGCGCAGATTGAAAGCCATGGAACACACTCGAGCCTACCAGAGCAGAATGGCACGAGCATTCGACAAGAAAGTCAAGATCCGAGACATCAGAGAAGGCGACTTGGTGCTAAAGGAAAAGCCTCCTACGCAGACCAATCCCCTCGGAAAGTGGGAGCCTACCTGGATAGGACCGTTCGTGGTACAAAGAATCTTCTCCGGAGGAGCCATGAAGCTAGCAGACTTGGACGGAAACCCTTTCGTTAACCCCGTGAACGGAAGCAAGCTCCGCAGATACTTCGTTTGAGGAAGAGCACGAGTCAACTCTCCTTCCCCATACACCGTCCCCCTCAGTAAATTAAAGTGCTAAAAGAGTAATACCCAACTGGATACATTCCCGCTAATGATCCAGGTAAAAAGCAGGGTCGCACTTCTTTTGTCTTTGTTTTTCTCAAATTCACCTAAAGTGTCGAACTACGGTGACCTGAGCCCCTTAGTCCAATTGTAAAAGGGGAACGTAGGCAGCCATCTTTGGTTCGGTCTAAAAAACAAAAAAAAATACAATAAGCATCAATTGCTTGTGTTTCGAAAAACTCTTTTCATTTAACCTACAAATTCATAACGGTTAAAACATTCTTTGATGAGTTCAAGCACGGTCAACTCTTGACTCGCTACACGCTAGCAAAACTACAATAAAACATTAATCAATTAATGTGTCTGCAATGACAATGGGTGGATACTCTGGACAGCAAGGTCAACCTAGTTTCCCGTACTAGGTCCTTCATCCTTCTTCCCCTTCCCTTTTCCCCGGCGAGTGTTCTTCACCTTCGCAGGAAATATTCCGGTAGGCCTTCTACCTGGCTCAGGGACTCTTCCCGACGCCTCCGTCAAGCCTGTGGCTGTCAACGCAGTCCTTTCTCTAGCTCTGTCTCGAGCCGCCTCGCTTCGAGCCATCATCATAGTGCTTTGATTGGCCTCCCGATCAGCACTTGCCACATAATCAGCCATGGCATCGCCAGTACGATTCCCAGGGTTAGCCCTCGCTTCTGTCCTCCTCAAGGTCGAGCTGTCCAGGTGATCAGCACCCAACAGCTCACTCCGTCTCCACAAGATAGCCATCTGTGTCTCCCCTATACACTCTTCGTACCAGTTCAGATACTGCGTCGACAGAACAGTGCCCTCTCTCCGGTGAAAGAGAACCCTGGCAGGAAAGGACGTGTATTGCCACCACCGGGTGATCAGCAATAGCGTCGAAGGATCCTCCATCCGCAGAGATCCCACCTCAAAGGTAGCAGCATAACTCAGATCAGTCAGTGGCATCTGCTCCAGCCCGTACTGCCGCAGAACCAATGATGGAATATAGAAAGACGTCTG
The DNA here is from genome assembly GCA_022495995.1 of Adenophora triphylla var. japonica. Classification (NCBI taxonomy): domain Eukaryota; kingdom Viridiplantae; phylum Streptophyta; class Magnoliopsida; order Asterales; family Campanulaceae; genus Adenophora; species Adenophora triphylla. Next base: position 501,767 of record JAFEMH010001257.1, on the reverse strand, counting down.
AGACAGCCCCGGCACTCTGACGATCAACAGACCCTCCTGAGCGGTCCTACAAGTCTGTAACTTCCAATGGGGAACCCACCATCGCAAGTGATGCGTGCAAAGTCTGGCCATCCAGAGCTCCAGCTCAGCCTGATTGCCCCCTATCACCAGAGGACGTCGCGAGAAAGACCAAGCGTCACAAGACATTGGCACCTCAGGCATCATCTGCAGCCTCTCCCTCAACCACATGGTCAGCATAGCGGGACTCCCTCCCCACATGTATCGGCTACCGGTCGCCATCCGGCCTATGCCCAGGAACGTCTCGCCCAAGACCAATGGCACGATGTCTCCCCCACTCCGGCACTGCCTCACCAGGTCCAGTACACTGTGATGGCACACACCCAGAGACGTGAATGTGAACAGAGTAGCAATCGCGCACAGAGCAAACGCGTCCCACGAAAAGACGCTCCCCTCAGCTCCGGCAAATCTTTCGGGCAGTCCCGAAATGTCAACGTAATCGGTATCCTGTATCAGCATCCCGTATGCTTCTCCAGCCGAGATACCCAACAAAGACACTAGCTTCTCAACAGTGGCCATGCCACCAGCATACGGAAGAACTAGCTGTTCCGTCTCAGGTCCTCCCAGAATGGCCCGGAAATCTTCAAACGTAGGAGTGACTTCGTTGTACGAAAAGCTGTACACATTCCTCCGTACGTCCCAGAACCGAGACGCGGCTCTCAAAAGATCCCAATCTGGCATGAGCTCCTTCAAAGCCCAAACAGATTTAATCCCGTAACAGCCTTCGAAAAACCTTTTGTTCTGCCTCGTGTGGTTCCGTACCCACGACTGAAAGTTGTCCAAATATCGCTCTTGCATCCGAGACGATAACTTGGGAAAGGGAGCCATGTCAGAAGGTGAAGAAAACCTTAAGAAAGGGAAAAGAATTCAGCCAGAATGAGCAAAAACAATGCGCAGTTCTTACAAATTGCAAAGCTGAAACTGCAATTTAAAGAATCTGGAAATTCAATTCTAGTCCGGCCGGACTCCCTCTGCAGTTGACTTGGTCAACTCTGCAGCCAGCTGCCTTAAAGTTGGAAACATTTCCAAACCATGCCCTGTTCACTCTTATGAAATCTGCGTGCCTGCCCCTGATTTCATTCAACCAATGTCAATATCCCTTCCGCCCCGGGCTCGTGCAACAGTGCAAATAATTAAAAATTAGTGCATACATGCTTAATTTTTGACCCGTTCAATTTTTAATGCATTTCTCCTTTTTATTTATTTTTGATTAACCTATTTGCTTATTTGCCGAAAATAACAGAAGGTGATCACAGAATAAATATGCGAAGTACAGGTTCCGCCCCACGGGCGCCTTTTTGCAAATACATTTCAAATCAAAATTTGTTCCTGACAAATACATGCATTTTGTCTAAACAAAATAGTAAAGAAAGAAAGCAGTAAAAAGGGGACTACTCTGAGTCCTGCTCGTCATCCGTACACTCGACGTACTGCTCCGCCGCTGCCGGATCTGTCGCAAACAGGAACTCGCCGAACTCCTCCAGCCGGGAATAGGCAAAGGGCCTCCTCGGAGTACGCGAACTCGAGGACTCCCCCCTCTCGCGCCCCGAGTGCGCAGAAGAAGGAGCTCCAAATCCAGCCGTTCCGCCCGCGAACTGGCCAAACCCCTGTGTGAAGTCCTCCCCACCAGCTGTGGGAGCAGGCGAATCTCTCGGCCTAGACGGCCCCCGATCACGGACGTCCACGCTCCTCCGGGAACTGCACCGCATGAACTCCACGAGCCTCCTGGCGTAGGCGGACCACCCGTCCACCAGCCTCATGGCCTCATTATACGTACGGCCAGATACCTGCGAACCAGGAAAATCATCAGAAAGCGAACAGAAAGTACAGATGCATCATGTGCAGAATGCTACTATCAAATGCAGAAAATCAAAAAGGTGCTCACCGAAGCATTGGGGTCCGCCCTGTATCGTGGTCTCGGCGCCGCCGGGAGCGGGATCACAAGTCGCCTACGCGAACCATCCAGTCCCTCGTACGCTAGCCTAGGTCGCGGGGTCGGAAAATCTCGAGGACCTCCAGGGACCTCGCCCTCTCTATGCTGCACCTGCGGGCTCCTCAGCCTCATCCTCAAGAAAACATCATAGGCGGCCCCCGCTATGATGTACTCGGTGAAGTACACACCCTGAAGGTACCCCTCCAGCTCATCAATCTGTTGGGATTGGAGCCAAAACCAAGGAGAGGATCAAAACCATGGAGGAGCTGAAAATCGGAGGGACTGCTGTGGTGGGCGACCGCCCATAGAGGAGGTGGGCGACCGCCCAAGGGGACAGAAGTCAGGGCCGGGTTTTCTGTTGTGGCGTGAAAGGAGTTTTGGAAAAGAAGTTAATTTGGTAACAAATTAGTATTCCTATTTGTGTGATACTCCTTCCATGTCAAGGACTCCGGGTGAATCAGGTTTTGATTAGGAATAGGTTTTGTATCCATATAAATACATTGTGACTACCACCATAATATTTGTACCAAAAGATGGGAAAAGTTAGGATATCAAGGAGAGCCACAAAATAGTATCTAGGAGGGGGCCGGGGGCCTAGGAGAGCCATGGGGGCGATCCTACAACCCGTATATGGCTAAATGTTATTTTGTGCGTTCTTGGGGAGGTGAGATAATGTATATGAGAGATTGCTCATGGAGAGTTACTATGCTAGATCTGTGTGAGTGCATATGTAAAGTTGTAATCCTTCATATATTATTATAGTGATATCCTGGCTTGGTGCCTCCGGATGTAGTTCACGAGTTGGTGAATGAACCGGGTTAACAAATTATCGGTGTTATTGTTCTTGTTCTTTCATATTATCATGTGTTGATTTATTTTCTCCATGTTGATGACTGCTAGTATGGGCTAGTGGATGTGGTGATCCCCCCAATTTCACAACAACTGGTATCAGAGCTTTTGGTTCGAGATCTAGGAGAGATCCAAGGTGAAGAAAAGAGACAACAGATTTTTTGTGCAGATTCTTCGTGTGGAAGACGTGCAGGGATTTGAGAGCTTCTAGGGTTTATGGTTGAAGCATGACACGTGCCAAATAGGTCTACGATCGTGCGGAAGATCGGTAAGTCTGAAGAGTTCGTTTGTTTCTTATTGAGATCTGCAGAAATTCGAGGTGGAATTTTGGAGATGCAGAAATCAAGATGGATCAGAGATGTTCAAAGGTTTTTTTTTTTTTTGGGGCAGTCAAGGTGGTTGGAGAAAAATATGAAAGAAAATGAGGAAATTCGGGGAAGACTTTGCAGGGTGATGGGCGACCGCCCGAGGGGTGTTGGGCGACCGCCGGAGGACAGAAAGTTTGGCTCGTGGAAATTTCATCTTGGGCGACCGCACATGAGTTGGTGGGCGACCGCCCGCGTCTTCGTGGGGAATCTTTTTGCAGCGAGATTTTTGTTTCCTATTGTGGTACAATCTCTTCTTGCAAAGGTGAGTGGTATAAGCCGGTTGGACCACGTGGGAAGAGGAGGACTTCTCGCAAACGACGGATGAGGGGTAAGGAGGATGTTGTACTCTCTGACAACATCAATTTCGTTCCGGGTGGGAGCAAGAGGCTTGGGGGCCGGCCTGTTGGTGTAAAAAGGAGAGACATCAATAAACGGTGTGTTAGGGTGGAGAGGTGACAACGTGTAGCCGGGCCAGCAAGGAGGCAAGCCACAAGTACCTAACAAGAGAGCGAGAAAAGGAACCACGAGGAGACAATGCAAGAAGCAAGCGTGTGTCCGAGTTTCATGGGAGCATTGCAAGGGGAGTAGATCTAGGAGGGAGAAGGCGAAGTTAGTCTTGCAAATAAATCAAGGTAGAAGTTGATTTGGGGAGGCAAGAAGGATCTAACACGGGGAGATTGAAGCGTCGCTTGGTTTCAATTCGCCTTATTACTTGGGCGTGGTGGCTCATGGTGGAGGAGCGTGGTGGCTCAACATGGTGGGGAAAATATTTGGTGGATCATTCTCAGGTGGGAGTATGATGGGAGCATGTCACAATGGTGGTTTATGTCTCCAGGTGGGAGATTGTTGGGATTGGAGCCAAAACCAAGGAGAGGATCAAAACCATGGAGGAGCTGAAAATCGGAGGGGATCGCTGTGGTGGGCGGCCGCCCATAGAGGAGGTGGGCGACCGCCCGGGGACGAAGTCGGGCGGGTTTTGTTGTGGCGTGAAAGGAGTTTTGGAAAAGAAGTTAATTTGGTAACAAATTAGTATTCCTATTTGTGTGATACTCCTTCCATGTCAAGGACTCCGGGTGAATCAGGTTTTGATTAGGAATAGGTTTTGTATCCATATAAATACATTGTGACTACCACCATAATATTTGTACCAAAAGATGGGAAAAGTTAGGATATCAAGGAGAGCCACAAAATAGTATCTAGGAGGGGGCCGGGGGCCTAGGAGAGCCATGGGGGCGATCCTACAACCCGGCTATGACTGTGTTATTTTGTGCGTTCTTGGGGAGGTGAGATAATGTATATGAGAGATTGCTCATGGAGAGTTACTATGCTAGATCTGTGTGAGTGCATATGTAAAGTTGTAATCCTTCATATATTATTATAGTGATATCCTGGCTTGGTGCCTCCGGATGTAGTTCACGAGTTGGTGAATGAACCGGGTTAACAAATTATCGGTGTTATTGTTCTTGTTCTTTCATATTATCATGTGTTGATTTATTTTCTCCATGTTGATGACTGCTAGTATGGGCTAGTGGATGTGGTGATCCCCCCAATTTCACAACACAATCGGCATCTCCCGGGGATGCTGCATGTACAAAGGAGGATCCACCGGCACCAATGGAAGAGACCCCTGCCTATGCTGACGGGTCACCCTCTCCCCCAAATACATGGCGTCACAGTGAAGTCCCACCAGGAGCTTCTGCCGCCGTGTAGTCTCGCTGGCAATCTGCACCGCGACATGATCAAACTCCGCTCCACCGGAGTGCTGGATCCTCGGAAAACTCCAGGTTCATCGCCAGAGATATCTCCTCGTATGACACTCGAGTGCCAACTCTCGAAGAGACCGCCCTCTTCGCCTTCTTCTGCCAAACCAGCATGGCAGGGAACAGATATCTCCTCGTATGACACTCGAGTGCCAACTCTCGAAGAGACCGCCCTCTTCGCCTTCTTACGCCAAGACATGGCGAGGGAACGGGGGGAAGGTATGGCTCCTTGATGTCCCAAGCCTGCGGGTGAACACCTCGTAGCACCGGATGCCAAGAGAATGGAAAGTTATGTCAGCTACAAAGCAGATACATACGAGTACATAAAAGAGGCAAGGAAGAGAAAAAGCACGTAAACTTACATCCAAGACAGGCGTGAAGCAGCTAAATGAGTGCTCCTCTCCCCGCGAGAACCTGTCCAGGGAATGGTAGAGCTCGGCCAGTCCAGCCTCCCCCCACGCAAACCCCCTCACGGCATCCAAGTCTACCAGCGACCCGAGCAGAGGGAAGTGACAAGACGTGTCGGAAGTCGGGAACAAAGTCGCTGACAGCGCAAACCAAAGGAACCCTCGAGCCAGACGCTCCGCGGTCATCCTCAAGGACCCAGCCAGATAATCGGTGACCCCTTCCCTCAAGTGATGCTCCATCGGCCTGTACCGAATGCCTAAGCCCCTGGCATCGGTAATATCAAAGCCCAGCCCTGCATAACCGCTCCGGGTGTAACCATCAACCCACACCGGCGTGTTGCCATAAGACGGCAACCCAGTGATAGCAGCAAAATCCGTGGGAGTCACCGTCGCCTCCCCCATCTGGAATGGAAAGTGTGGGTCGTATCCCACCCACTCGCTCGGCGCGACATACATAGACCTGCCCCTCGGCGTATCACTGCCGCCACGGCACCGATAAACCCGGCTGACCCGAAGTCAATCACTACTGTCGTGGACTCTCTCTCCCTCTCGAGCCACGTCAGGGATAATGCCCCACAATGCCTCGCACCGCCTCAAAGGCACCCCGACTCTTCTGGTTATGAGTATTAACCGTCCCCGTCCCTATGAGACAAACAAGACAGAAGCAACGTCAACAGAATGCAACAACGCATGTCAAAAGGATGCAATGCAGATACGGTTCTCATTCATTTCCTACATATATTCAAAATCTTTCGAAAACTCCGTCGAATCCGAAACATTCAAAATCTTTCGAAAACTCCGTCGAATCCGGAACATTCAAAATCTTTCGAAAACTCCGTCGAATCCGGAACTTTCAAAACATTTCGAAAACTCCGTCGAATCCGGAACTTTCAAATTCTTTCGAATTTTTCGAAAATTTCGCTCCGTCCCGAATTAAAGCTACTTTAATTTTGGAAAATGCATTTAGACATGGAATTTTGCAACCAAAATTTTTATGTCATCTACCCATGATGTCAATTGAACTACATCCTAGTCAATTTCGACAAATGTTCGTAGCAAAGTCGAAAGCCCCAATTCGGGCACCAAAATCCCTAAGTAAATTCCTAACAAACTTCTAACATTTAAAGAATGCACATTCTTGAAATTAATGGAATTTGTAGGGAACTTACGTGTCTTTCGATCCCTCCCTTGGAGTTGTGGCGGTCCCTCGCCCGATAAAACTCCGCCGGATTCAATGGAAGAGTGGTGGTTCGAATGGTCCGAACCAATCGAGTTCTTTCGTCGTCGGTCCTTCCGTGGCGAGCCATTGGTCCTCCTTCACCCTCCATAGCGAATTTCCCTCACAAATTCGAACAAACCTTGCAATTTGGGTTGGATTTCTCTCTCTTTTTCTCTCCTCTCTCGCCGGCAATGATAATGGAAGAAAATGGCCATTTTCTTCCCGACCTCGGCATTTAAAAGATTCTGGAAAATGCGGTAAAAAGTCCGGCCGGACTCTTGCGCACCGAATAATTTTTGCCCCTTTTGCCCCTCAGCTTTTGGCAATTCCAATTTTACCACTTTTGGCCCCCGAAAGTGTAAAATTTCCCCCAGTTAGAAATTTCTAACGCCCTATCCCCCGAGGATAAATCAAAGTTAGTTCTCACTAACGCTCGTCTCCTGACGTTAAATTCGATCCGATTGACGTTTGACATTCAATGTTCAACCATGTCTCCGGACATTTCGATTACTATTCCGTCTCCCGACGTTAAAATTTAATAATGGTCCTCACCATTAAAGTCTCAATCCAGCGACCTTTCACGGTCCGATTTCAAGTCTCAATCGCGACCTTTCACGGTCGATTCCAAGTCTCAATCGCGACCTTTCACGGTCCGATTCCAATCCTCAATAGCGACCTTTCACGGTCCGATTTCAAGCCTCAATCGCGACCTTTCACGGTCCGATTCCAATCTCAATCGCGACCTTTCACGGTCCGATTCCAATCCTCAATCGCGACCTTTCACGGTCGATTTCAGAAGTCTCAATCGCGACCTTTCACGGTCCGATCTCAAACATTCAATCCCGACCTTCGTGGTTCGACCTCCACTCTCTTATCGAGACCTTCGATCATCTCACTGGAAGCGGCAATGGCCCGAACCCAGGCACGAACGCCTTGCATAGCGGTCATCTCATGCGACAGCGACAATAAGCCCGAACCCCGAGGCACGAACGCCTTGCAAAGTATCACCTCACCGGCAATAGCAATGGCCCGAACCCAAGGCACGAACGCCTTGCAAGCGATCATCTCACCCGCAACGGCAATAAGCCCGAACCCCGAGGCACGAACGCCTTGCAAGCGGTCATCTCACCGGCCAACGGCAATAAGCCCGAACCCCAAGGCACGAACGCCTTGCAAGCCGATCACCTCACCGGCAACGGCAATAAGCCCGAACCCCAAGGCACAAACGCCTTGCAAGCGGTCATCTCACCGCAGCAATAAGCCCGAACCCCAAGGCACGAACGCCTTGCAAACAGTCACCTCAGCGGCAATAGCAATAAGCCCGAACCCCAAGGCACGAACGCCTTGCAACAATCCCTCTTCGGCCATCCAGGTAAGCCCGAACGCTCATCCCGGCGGGATAAAGCGCAACGGCAATAAGCCCGGCACCTGAGGCACGAACGCCCTCGTCGGCATCGCAACTCCGGTTTCGAGGCGCCACACGCCCTCGAAGGTTTCGAAGTCTCGGGTTCGGAGCGCCTCCTAACAGTCTCCATTCGAGGTACATGACCTCGCGAAGATGGTCTCATCCAGGTTCAGACGCCTCCTAACAGTCTCGCTCAGGTCCAGGTCCCCATGCGCGGCCCTTGCCCCTTTTCGACCTACGATCGGCTTGATTCCCGCTCGGGATACGTAGGAATCCTTTTCGCTAAGGGTCCGGCCGGTGACCGCCCGGAGTCTCTTTTCAAAGTAAGGCATCGATTTGGATCCTTATCTTTTTCAGCGACCCACCTCGCTTCGGAGGAGACGTCGTGAGGGGCTAGCTGTAAGTACCCAAATCCGGATCGTCCAAATCCGTCGGAAAGTTAACAGAAATCCGTTAGCGCCCGCTCGAGGTTAGCAGGAACTCGTTAAAGCTCCCACGTTCTGTGCCCGACGAGGCGTCCGGGGACTTTGCCCCGGTGCATCCCGACGTCGAGCCGTACTTATCACGTGACATCTCACATAAAAGTATGGCTTTCCACAGCATTTTTAGGCACTTTCGAGGCGTTTCGGACATTTCTCGGTTGTTATTTTAAAAAACGGACAAAACCGGGACCGGGAACAATCTTCCACCTCAGTGGTGACTCGAGAGGGCACGTGGCGGCCATGCCACCTCCCTCTAGTCACCCTTCAATCAATTTCAAAGGGAAAAGACCAAAATGCCCTGGTTTGCAAGCCAAGTCGGCCGGACTCACTTTGTGCACTTTTCACGAAATTGCCGGAAGTCCCAGTTTCCAAAATCCCCAAAACCCCCTGAAATTCAGTCAGAGTCCGGCCGGACTCCTACTACAATTTTCACCCTTTATAAATAGAAGTTATTGTCGAAAGCGATGGGAGGAATTTTGACACCAAAAATCACCACCCACACGGTCAAACGGTTTCACCCTCCCAGAGCTCCCGTTACTGTCTCGATTCGCGTGAAACCTTCGTATTTCGATCAAATACGCACCCTACAACTTGAAACAACCTTTCGAATCACTTTTCGTGTCCCGTACACACCTCCCGAGCGAAGGAGTCGACCCTGGCCATAGGTATAACTCCCTCTCTCTAAATCTCCCGTTCCGTCTCGGTTTACGCGCCAGTCGCTATAACCGTTTCGAACGTCGTTATCGAAATGTAGACGCCTCCGTCTAACGGGGTCCGATACGTTTTAGCCCCTCGATCCTCTTCTCTTTCTGTAAGAGAAGTAATCACGGGTTAAAACGGCGTTCCGACCCCGTTCCGTTTACTTTTACGTCATTTACAATTCCGAGCCGTTTGGCCTCGTTGATCGTCATTTACAATTCCGAGCCGTTTGGCCTCATTGATCGTCATTTACAATTCCGAGCCGTTTGGCCTCGTTGATCGTCATTTACAATTCCGAGCCGTTTGGCCTCGTCGATCGTCATTTACGAATCCGGATCGTTTGATTCCGTTGACACCGCTTTAAATAATGTCATTTACAAGTTCGATCCGTTTGGATTGTGATAGTATTTACTTTTCAAAGTCCGAGTCGCAACCCGATTCATTGATCGCATGTCATTTAATACGCATTTTTCCCGTAAAAATCGTTAACAATGTAATGCCCGGTTCAAAACCGGAGTTCGTCCGTCGAACTCTCTTTCAAAAACGCGCAAAATGACGTTCGGCCTCCGAACGCTCATCTTCAAACTCAAAGACGCCATTTGACACTTAAAATCATTTAATACGCATTTTTCCCGTAAAAATCGTTAACTTGATGACAAATACGGTTCAAAGTCGACGTTTGCCATGCAAACGCTCATTTCAACTCAAAGTCGACGTTTGCCACGCAAACGCTCATTTCAACTCAAAGTCGACGTTTGCCATGCAAACGCTCATTTCAACTCAAAGTCGACGTTTGCCACGCAAACTCTCAGTTCAACTCAAAATCGACGTTTGCCACGCAAACGCTCATTTCAAACTCAAACCGACGTTTGTCATTCAAACGCTCGTCTTTTCAAAAGTCACCTAATCAACGTTTGTCATTCAAACCAAGATTAAGCTTGTCATTCAAGCCCTCATTTCAAAACACACACACACACACGATTTCGAGAAAGGTAGAAAGACTCGTCATGCGAGGCGTTTCGGGCGATCTCGTCATACTCTACCCGAAACGTAGCGACCTCCGAACCTAACAATCTCACGGTACAAAAAGCTTTTACTCGTTTTCTTGCCAATAAAAATGATCCCCTTTTTCAAAAAGCCTTTTCCTAAGTTTTTGCTACCAATAAAAACGACACCTTTTCACAAAAGCCGTTTCTCAACGTTTTGGGCTCAAAATACAAAAACAGCGTGGCGACTCCTCATTTTTGTTCCTTCCCATGAAGCGAGGTCTCAGACACCAACGCCCCTCCGCGAAAGACAACCGCCTTTTCCGCGCCCCCCGCCCGCGCGCGAAAAAGATCGGGTAATTTCAACCACCTTGTGTCACGCGACAGCTTGAGGCATGGAAAGTGGACGCGTAAGGTCGTGCGACACACTGAGGTCACCAACTGAAGCCTATAAACAAGACCCTCCCCCTCTCAGAAAAAGGATCCCAACTTGAAGCCTACTGTCACTCTGTCAAATTTGCACCGTGACGAAACTCCCAAACACAACCCTCTCTCTCCTACCTTCAACCTACCCAATTCCTTCCTATCCAAACCCCTTTCTCAAGCCATAGCACTTGGACCCCTTTGCATCAATCCTTCTAGATCAGAAGTGACGAATTGAAGGGTTCTGTATCTGACTAGATACAGGATTCGTGGAAGCATCAAGGGTAACGATTCTCCAACCTCCCTCTTCTCTCTCTCTTGCTTAATTTCTCATAATTCTAGCATTTACTCCTGTTTGGATTCAGTAATCAGATCCTAGCTATCTGGATTCTGCGAATCCCAATCATAATCTCTCTGTTTAACTTGAATAATTCGTGCAATTGAGCTTCTATTGTTGAATATTTGATTGAACTTGGTGTTTGAACCCCAAGGGGTGTGGATCTACCCATATCCACACTCCGGGGTCGATTTGGTGTTGTTTACGTATTTCGTTCGTAATTTTGTTAATCAATTAGATACGTATAGCTTTCTATTGATTACGTGTTCATCTGTTAAGTTTGCGGATGGCTTATGTATGTCACGCGCGACACCTTCGTCTCAAGTGATCTGTGTCACGCGACATATATGGTTGCGGGTGCGACGTGTCATGCAACATACATGACCTATCTGCGAGAGACCTCTTTCCTTTATGTCTGTTTTAGATCATTTGTATCAGGGATGTGGCCTCCCTAAATAATGGGCTCACAATCTGTAATTCTCGTTTCATAATTAATAAGATGCATTTTACCACACCTTGTTTATTATCAATATTTGCACACACTTTGGATTTATTTGGATGTTTGATTGAAAGACTCATCTACGGACGAGGCGTGTTGGGTGAACTCTCGGTTCTTCCCAACACGTAACCTGACCCCCGAACTCATGTTTTCTCTCTAAAAAAGGTTTTCAATGTTTCCTCTTAAAACGGCGTGGCGACTCCTTCATTTTCACGAAAAACAAATTTTCGGGCGAGCGCACATTCAGAGACATAAGTTAATAAATTGAAGTTTAAAAAAAACTAGAAAAAATAACTTGAAAATGTAAATACTTACCACCCTTTAGGAAAGGGGCAACCGAACGGTATCCACGTCCTCTATATGAAGGGGGTTCTGCAAAAACATGCACGTTATGCTTCGAAATTATATCATATATGGATCAGTGTAATGCATAACGTGAAAGCTTGGTATCCCCCCAGCCAGTAAGTTCCGACGATGTCCCCAAAGTGCAGTGTATTATTGATGGCGGTCGCTCCAAATCACAAGATTGTTTCCACGCCTATCAACTCTATGCAAGTCCCTCCGAGTATCGCAAGGTTCTAGGACCCCCTGCAGCATGCCAATCTGCCTCAGAACACGATCCGAAAAATGCCACTCTATCCTCTCAAAGCATATAAGACGGACCCGCGCCATCTATACGGCCCCGAGTGCAGTAGGTCGGAGCTTGTCTATCTCCATAAGGCTGCCACACAACCTGATCATCTATTAGCTTGGCCAGCTGATCACGATAGCCTCACAGGTTATGGGCAGTAACCTCCTTGAGATATAATGATGATCCGGTCCACCTGAAATTTCATAAAAAGAATAATTATAAGAAATAGTTAAAAAAACAAACTATAACGACGAGAAAATAACGTATAATATATGTATACCTGCATCCAGTGGCATGTGCTCTTGTGCCGGATCAGTGTTTCGCATTCGAATTCCAGGTTGCACACATAGCAATCGCTCCCAAGCCCAAATCTATATCAATAAAATCTATATCAAATACTATAAATAATGCCAATAATTTGAAATCAAACTTAAAACCAACAACATAATGCACATTAAAATGAGATAACTATACCTGTAAAATGTTGAGAAATCTACCGCACTGGCTCGTCAGTCAGAGGGTTAGTCGCAATATATAACTCTCGATATAGAAAAGCAGTGAAGCGCTACCCCAACTGTACATCCAGACCCTCAAAATCTCTCGAAGCAGTGAGAGATAATACAACTTAACATTGTTGTTCGTACGATCAGGCATCACCGTAAAACCCAAGGCTAGCATGATATATGCCTGTGTTTACATATTTCCGGGAGATCGAACAGCCCCTAAAAGATCGTAACATACCACACTCCAGTCTAAAAGTTGTGGGATGTCAACATCAGTAGCAGAATCCCCATCAATCGGCAACCCAGAAATCATGCCGATATCCTCTAGGTTAATAGTCATCTCACCAACCGTAAGGTGGATTGAATGGGTCTCCGGATGCCATCTCTCAATCAATGACTCCAGTAACCCATAATCATAATGAACTCTCCCTATATAATGAACCCCACTAAAGCCACTCTCGGCTAATCTTGACAATATCCTCGGCGCTAGTCTATCCGGCAATGTAGCACCACGACGAAATGAAAGCGGACTAGAAACCTGCTATCCGACCCAAATAAAATGAGCTCTATAGCCCTCATGTGCAGTCAAAATAGAGTTATCGATATGCCCAATATCAACGAAGGTATCCATCTGTTTCAACAAAAGAAACTCAATTTCAATATCAAATAAATATAAATATAAACATAGAGACTCAATAAAATCTATATCAAATACTTATAAATGAAATAACAAACATACTAGCAATTGAGTTAAAAAAAAAACCCACAAATTGAGTTAAAAACCCCAAAATTTCATATATACGACAATTAATTTCAAATATACCAACAATTAAGTTCAAATATACCTATAATTGAGTTCAATAACAACACTAATTGAGTTCAATATCAACATATACAACAAATCAAATCAAAGTATCCTAACAATTGAGTTCAAATCAAAGCAAAATCAACACACAATGAAGTAAAAAACTTGAATGTAAACTTAGAATAACGAAATTTTGGGGATGAAAAGCTTGAATTTGATAAAAATAACAAAAAATCTATTTCTCCTTTTCTTCTAGGCGGCGACACTTAGGTTTTTTTTCTGTAAACTGTAAACAGACTGTAAGTCGATAAGAGGCAATTTGATTTTTGAATACTCGCTACACCATGTATCGAGTTCTGTGTACGCGTGAACTCGCTACATGGTGTGTCGAGTTTGACTAAACTGTGTTAATTAAATTAGTCAAACGGTTAAACTCTAATTTAACTAAACTCGCTACATGTTGTAGCGAGTTTCAACGGTCAAACGTTGAACTCGCTACACCATGTAGCGAGTTATAAAAATATGGTCAGTTTGGAAAATAGTTTTAAATGTAAGTTATTTTGGGAATTATAATTTTAAAATTGAATTTTTTAGAAAAAAATCCATATGAAAGGGTTTAAGTCTTACTATTACAGCCTCATTTATTTTTTATTTACAACTTTAATTCTGATCTAAATGGGTGGTTCTAAAAGTGTGGATATATCATATATAACACAATTCAAATTGTTTGTTTTTTTCTTCATTTAGATTTGAATGTCTCTTATTTTTCATTTAATTTTCAGATATAAAACTATCACTTATTTGTCTCTTAATTAATTTTTTTTCTTCATATATATCTCTTTTATAAACTCGTAATTCCAAAAATATCCAATCCAAACACTATATCAACAACTATTCATCCCATCTCTCTACTCTATTAAATATCGTAACTCTAATTTCAAATGTGAATTCATATGAATATTCAAACAACTTGATTAATTCAGAAATCAGTTTTCAAACACTACCTTTTATCAGTTCAGCCAAATTAAGACGCGAAATCAAACTTTAGCACTTTAACACTTAAGAAAATCAAACGTCACCTACCTCTTTCCCAAAATTGAGGATAAAAAATAATTTATTTTTGATTAATAACAAATTTTAAGAGTTTTATAATCATTTATTTATTTGAGACGAGAAAATATAATATTATTACTGTTATTTTTTTAAAAGTAGTTTTTAAAACCTTACATTTATAGATTTGTCACTTAAAATTCTCATTGTATCACTTAAAACCAATATTCCGACAACTTTATAGAAATTTACATTTTTTTTACGTCTCCCAATTTTAACACTTAAAACAACGAGATGTTAAGGAAACTGATGACGCCATGAAAATCAGCCCGTATAGTATTCCATCTATGATCGTGTATTTTGCGGCCACCTTTTTTATGAGTTTAGCATTTGCTTGATCCTCGGGAAGGGCTTCTTTCTCGATGTAAACTCTGATCTTATCCACCCAGTCCCTCCCTTGATCCTCAATGTTGTTAATTTGAATCCGATCGATGGCAGGCGTCTCTACGAATTCTATTTGGCAGTTCGCGTTCAGCTTTTCTATTTCTTGCTCGGTGATTCTGGAAAGGAGGTCTGCTTTTGCATTGCCTTCCCTCATAATCTGGTTCAGCTCATGGTATTCGAAAATTTTCAGAAGAAATTTTGCTAGACCGCAATACATGGCTAGGACTGGGTTATTTGTGTCATACTCTCCCTTTATTTGATTTACTATGAGCTAGGAGTCACTGTTTAGTTCGATGTTTGGGACCCCTAAATCTCTGGCCAGCTCCATGCCCGCTATGATCACTTCATACTCAGCCTGATTATTTGATTCTTCAAACTTGAATCTCAAGGCTCTCTCGAATTTTTTCCCGCATGGAGCGAACGGAAACGACGTGTCCTGAATATCAAGGGGCGCCATTAATGCCGACGGGCAATAATTCAAAATTTAAATCCTTTGTGTCGGTTCATGATTCGAGAAAGGCAGTTTGTGGGCTATTTAATACGGGTCTACCCGTATAGGTAGGCCTATAAATATCAAACCCTTCTCCCTTCATTCTCTTTTATCATTTTCACAGCTTGATATCACCTTGTAGAGAGATAAATTCTTGCTTTAGCCTTCTTAAGCACTTTCTTCTCTAAGTTTCTTCCATAAGTGATTTCTGTTTTTCATCTCTTTCTCCATCTCTTTACTTCTTTTGTTTCTTAAGATAACTTATAGGATGGAGCGCCCCTTAGAGTTGGTTAATGGCGTGACTCCTGATACCTTCTCCATTTGTAAGAAATCAGGTAATATCTATCGGAAGGTAGCCACCTCTTGGATTAGGTTATCCTTAGAGGCTTTTACGTATTTCTCAATCAGGTATGACTGGGGAAATTGGGTCTCTCTCCGGTTGTGAAAAGCCAAGAAAAGGCTGCATTTGTCCCGTGATACATTGGTGTTAGGGGATGTATTCTGTTTGAGGAATTTTATAATGACGGTGCTGTGCAGGTTTCCCCGAGAGAGAGACCAGATATCCTAAACAAGTGAGATCCCGAAATTCGAGGCGTCATCAGTGGTTCCATTGTCGGAAATGGAACCACTGATGACGCCATGAAAATCAGCCCGTATAGGGGTGACAATGGTTGCAGAAAAACGTCACACCTCGACCAAGATCTGCAAAATAGAACCGTTAGGGGTGCGGGGGATTGCCCCGCTATAACCCTCGAATGTAAGAATAAATAAGTGTTTGAGAGTAAATATATATGTGAGAGCTCTTAGAGAGAATATTGTAGAGGGAGAGTAGATGTATCACATACCTTCACCAAGTGTGGAGGGTTATAGATATATAGGGACAGTAACAGTATAATTGGTATTTTGTGGGGATTCCACCGTATATATTTGATATATGTATATATGTGATATATTTGACTGTATGGGACTGTATATATGTGTATGTATAAATATATCCTTAAAGTCAGGGTTTATCAGTAACAGTTTTGACAAACAGATAAACAATTAAAATCAATTTTTCATTGCTAAAAAATGATTTTGTTTAAGAGAAATAAATTTCATAGATTTTTCATAAAATTATTAAATTTATATCCTTTTTTCTCATTACAAATATCAAATGTTTACTTTTTAACATATATAAAAAATTCTTTTGTATGTTATACATAGTTGATTATATATATATTTTTTTATTTTTTTTTATACCCAGGTTCCCAGCTTCGCCGGACTAATCCTGGATCACCAGGTACCGGCTCCTCAGTATGCTGGCGGAGGTAAATCGCGGAATGTGCCCTATGCAGCCAGGGTGGCAGTACCCCTTATACTCCAGAGCCCCAAGGGAGCTCTCCTACAAGGCATTTACATCACTATTACATCACCAATTGGCTGCTCCAGCTGCTCCTTACAACACCAATTGGCTGCTCCAGCCAAGATTCGAACTCCCCACACTGAGGATACAAGCCCAGCAATGCTGCTTCCTTAACTGCACGGATGTGCCCCGGGGGACTCCAAAGGACCCTGAAATTCAAGGTAGAAATTAAATCACAGAAATTCTCCTTGAAGGGAATCGAACCGGTGACCTCCCTTCGAAATGTCACCAACATACCACTGGGTCAAGGCCACTTTGGTTAGTAGTTAACATGAATACAAGATATAGTTGTTTATATCTTGTATTCATGTTAACTGTTAATAAGTGTACAAAATAATTTTTTTAATATAAAAGTTGCTATTCTGTTCATCAAAAAAATAATAAAACAGTTACTATTTATTTTGAAAAAAAAAAGATGGGAAATTGATTACTACCTCAATTATAAAGTAAATGACGTTTTTGCTTCAAAAATGAATTAACTTTTTGGTCCCAAAGTGTGTATCAAAATGTTTTCATTATTTATTTTATACCTTATAAATTATAAAATTGAAATACTTAGCAAAAAGTTAAATTTTTACTATTAAAAATCAAAGTTTAAATAAAACTCTTAGTTATGAATATATATTTAAAGGTCAATAATTTTGAAACTAATGGAATACAAAATAAGGATTTTGAACCGTTTCAGCGGCTACTGCAGTGCTTACTTCATTTGATCATTGTGATCGTGCCATCTCAACTTATCTTCATGCTCGATGGATGAAATGTGTTGAGTTCAGTGAAACTCATAAATTTTTGAAAGCAATCTCAATCACACAAAAAATAAACGACACCTTGAATCGAATCCGAATCATAATAGTACAAAGCGTTGAAGAAAAAAATGTTGCAGCCCATGTCCTACAAAACAATAATTGGTCAGTTTTATTTTCGTACTGAAGGGTAAAAGTATACTGGCAAAAAGTATCCAATTTAGTATCAATGGGACAAGCAATGAAATGGAAATGGAAATGGAAATGGGAATGCATGTGGGAGAATAAATTAAAGACTGAGGAATAAGAATAGTAACCAGAAAAAGATGGACCACATAACATAAGGCGGGTTGGTTGTGGGACAATTACAAATCACAATATTCAAACAAACAAACAAACAAACGCATTTAATGTGAGCAAACTAATTAACCTTTTTTCTTTGACTTGGCATCACCGATACAGACGCTCCCTTCCAGTACAGAGTATGGGCCATTTTTAGGGTCGGTTCCCCCTACATGCAACTAATTAAAGCATGTTCAACTTGCATATTCTTTTTTTTTTTTTTTTTTTTATACCTAGATTTTGGGCCAGTTCTGACTAATCCCGAACCACTGCCTATCCGCCCTCTGACCTGGGCGGAGTGTAAACCGCGGGATATGCCCGAGGTAGCCAGGCTAGCAGCACCTCTTATACTCCTGGTCCCAAGGGAGCCCTCCTACAAGGCATTTACATTACTCTTACATCACCAATTAATTGACTGCTTCAACTGCTCCTGTCAAGATTCGAACTCTCCACACTGAGGTTGCAATCCCAGCAATGATGCTTCCTTAACCGCTCGAATGTGCCCCGGGAGACTCCTAAGAATCATGAAACTCATGATATATAATTCCACATATAAGATCCCCATAGGGAATCGAACCTATGACCTCTCAGAAGGAGGCCGATTAGCATACCACACGACCAAGAGGCCTTAGGTTCAACTTACATATTCTTATCTTCATTTTTTTCCCTCTAGCCAATGCCATATTCAATATCATTTTCATTATTGACTACTTTTACGCTTACGGCCCCACTCCCCAAAAATATAAGGGATTTTTACCAATAAGCACCTATCAGAGGGTGAAATTTATTAAAAAAAACATCACATTTCATATTATACCTTAGGATCCATAAGTTGAAATCCATTTTACCAATAAACCCCCAAATCCTTTTAAAATATTTCATAACCATTTAAATGACGAAAATGCCCTCTCTCTCTCTCTCTATACGCAAATTGCGTTTCTCTCTCCTATGCGTCTATGTCAACGACGAGCTCATGTGGGACTGCTTCAAATTCCCCAAACCCAATGACAAGTCCCCCTCTCCCCATACCTCCCTCCTCCCCACCGCCGACGATGATCTCCGCCGCCATCACAACAACCCTCATCACCCTCCGACAACTACAATCGCCATGATCGTAACTTTCTGGGCCCGTGGCCGTCAGTTACGCTACTTGTTCCTTGATCTATGCTCCCCTCTCATCTTCCCTCTACTCTGTCTCGCTTTTCCCTTCATCTGCGCAGTTGAAATCTGTTATTGTCTTTGCTGACGCCGCCGGAGAAGAAAGCAGTCTAAATTGGATGATGCAGGTGAATTTGATTTGGATGCGATGCGGCAGTGTGAGGAAGGGGAAGGGGATATTAGGGAAATTAGGTTGTTGCAGAGATATCTTGAGGATCAATTGTTACTTGTTTTGGAGTCGGTATATGAATCTGGTGAATTAGGTCTAAGCGTAAATTGACATTTCTCTCTCCCCGAATCAAAACTGCCTGAATTTGGTTATCTATACTGCAAGAATTTTGGGTGAGATTTTGTGGAAAAGAATTCTGAAGTTGTTTGCTCTGGTTATGTTTGTTCAATTTCTCAGTTTAAAACTGTAAGGTCAATTTCACAGTTAATGGTCAATAAATGTGTGATAGATTTCTCTATTTTTATGTCATTCTTTTGTAATAGATTTCTCTATTTTTATGTCATTCTTTTGTAGAACAACTGTAGGACCTATTTCACAGTTGTTGATTGTGATGGAATAAACTGTTAAATGTGTTTCACAGTCCTATAGAGTTCGGTTTCATAACTGTGAGGTCAATTTCTCAGTTATGATTGTTGATATCACTTTCTCAGTTATTGTGCATAACTGTGTGATAGATTTCACTGTTTTTATGTCATTCGTTCATAGAACAACTGTGAGATCTATTTTACAGTTGTTGGTTGTGATGTGAATAAGTGTGAAATATTTTTCACAATTCTAAAACTGTGAGGTCAGTTTTACATTTATTTATGAACTTGAAATGGTTTGATTTTTGACCTTTCTAAACTGAGAACTGTGAGGTCAATTTCACAGTTATTTTGCTATTTAGTATCTGTGGTTTATCCTTTATTTATCAGTTGTTGATGATTGTTTGTGCACAACTGTGAGGTCAATTTCTCAATTATGATTGTGAGGTCAGTTTCACATTTATTTATACACTTATTTTCATCAAAATTGTGAAATAGACTTCTCAGTTTATAAATGTGAAAATCATTATACAGTTATACTCATGTGTGAACAAATGATAAATGATTTTCTCAGATTTTTACAAGTGAAAAAAAAATATTTTATTTATAAATTTTGAAATATATGATGAGTAAACTTGTTTGATTCGTCTTGACAATGTGATTAAAACAGTGATTATGAATTATTTTTTCGACTTTTAAATTTTGAGATATTGTATTTTAAAAATTTAAGAGAAAAAAAACAGAAAATTTTGGGGGAAACTAGTTTTTCCAAATATTATAAAAAGTCTTGTTTTTTATTTTAAAAAAATTGCACGTGCCTTTGTTTCGATTTTTAAAATAAGACTTTTTATAATGTTAGGGAGAAACTAGTTTCCCCCAAAACCTACTCAAAAAAAAAGGAAGAGAGAGAAAAGTAAAGTAAAAAAAAGGAAAAGAGAAAAAAAGAAGAAAACGTAAAAAAAAAGAAAAGAAAAGAAGAGAGAGAGAGAGAGAGAGAGAGAAAAGTGTGCGTGTGAGCAGTGGGTGGGTACAAGGGTAATTTGGTCCAGAAAATATTTAGAGATTTTTTTTGAGATTTTGATAATATTAGTCCTTAAAGATAGTTTTTATTTGAATTGGGGACTATTTGGTCAAAGCCTCAAAATATAAATATAAGCATGTAATTTATAGGTAAATTACAAAAATATGGCATAAATTTACCGTTTTAAGGTTTGACATCCAAAATTTAGCGAAATTGGCCTATGGTGACAATTTTTTTTTATCAAAACACAATTTATTTTTTTACGAAATTCGTTAGAAAACACAGTTAAGTTAATTCGTTATGTGCCAAACACATACAATTTAATGTGAGATAATCCAATAATTTTATTAAGCAAGACACAAATAAAAAACAAAATTTCTTAATTTCCAAGTCCTAAATTGATATAACCTAACTTTACACCCCAATTTGGATAAAGTACGTCTCACTAGTTCAGACTCCAATTTGAGAATATATTACGAGTTTAGGCCCTATCTTGTCATTTAAAAAAATAAAATAATTTATGACTTAGAATTTGATTTAAAATTTACAGTTTATAGCATACACATTAATTTAAAGTTTATGATTTAATTTAGAATTTATGATGTACACATTAATTAATTTCTCTATTGAATTAGAGATTTGTAATTATAAAATTTTAGGTTCAGGCATTACAAATTAATTACCTCCGTCTAATTTTATCATAAATTAATTTATAAGTTATGATTTAATTTAAGCCTTGAAGTAATGAAGTAATTAGTAAGCTAGAAAAGTTTGCCCTGTAATTTATAATTTAAGATCTAGTTTAAGACCTAAATTAATGTGTAAGGTGTTGTCACAAAAAAGGGCAACAAGGGTGTGAAAAGTAGATAGAGGGGGTGAATAGCTGTTTTGAAATTTTTTTTCAAACTCTTTTGCAAAGTAAATGCAAATGCTTACTAACTCTTAACTTTTTATGAGAGGCGTGTCAAGAGAGAGTAAAATGCACAGTGTAATAAGTTAGGGGCGCTCTATAAACCAAAGCGGTCGCACACACACAAAGAGAACGCTAGTTTGGATTAAAAGAATTAGGCTTAAAATGAGGAGAAAAAGCAATTTCAACACAAAACAATGCAACCAAATATATTGAACCTATTAATATCAAACAAGTAAATATGATAAGAACAATTATGAAAATCAAAGTAAAGTGCAGAAAGTAATAACAAGTAATTTGGAGAGTTTCAATTGTGAAACATCTACGTCCTTTACCAAGATGGTTTCCTGGAGAGATCACAAGGTATCTTGCTTATAAATCTAACAACTAATTTAAATTAAGAACAAATCCTAAAATATAACCGGTGTTTCTCTTGAATATGATCTATGTAATCAAGATTCTAGAGGTGTGTGTGAGAGTATCAAGGAATCAAAAGCTCTCTATGAATCTGTATGATCTAGAGCTTGATGATTGTTGGGTGTTACAAGGCATTGTAAGAAATCTGAGCTTGGAGGTACAAAGTGTTAGTCAAATAAATGTATAGATTAGAAATTGCTTAATCCCAAACATTAAGGAATTATTGAGGACTCCTAATTTAACTAGACTACTTATAATTTTCTATTTACCTTTAGGATCCCATTAATACTAGTGCCTGTGTTTTTATACTTTTATTTTCTCAAATATTGAATACTCCCTCCGTCCCGCTACAAATTGCACACTTTCCTCATTGGGCGTCCCATTACAAATTGCACACTTCCTAAAATGGCAAAGAATCTTTACTATTCCACCCGCTAATTCTCTCTCATACTTTACTTTTATACTCACAACACCAATCAAATCACTATTTCCTACCCCACTTTCTCTCTCCAACCTCACTTTTCATACTCACAACATTTATATCATTATTTTTTTCCTTAATTCATGCGTAAACAGTAAGTGTGCAATTTCTACCGGGACGGAGGGAGTACTTTGAAGACCTTTAGTTTTTCCAAAGATGATATTGGTTTACTTGTTCAACCTGCCAAGTCCTCAACCGGTTGCATCCCTTAACCGGTCTTGACCTTAGCCGTTCAACCAATCAATCGGTTGGGTCAGTTAACCGGTTATGCTCATCAGTTGGTGTAATCAGTCAAGATTCCTCAACAAGTTTCCATCAGTTGGCCTAGCATTAAATGCTCACACCTACTTATCCTTCTACTTAGCTAAAGTTGATATAACAGTTGCTATGAAAACCTTGTTGTCGCCTTGTCAGTAACTACTTTCAGGAATGTTCAAGTTACCAGTACTCACAACAACTTCTTTATCCAGTGGAAAATTCAAATATGGTTGTACTTCAAATCTCAAGCATTCAATATAGAATATATTCTCATTTAATACTTATCAGATCAAGTCATCCCTTCAACCCCTTCAAAGACAACATCTTCATTTGAAAACACTATAAATACCTTTCTTAGAGCATTGAAGAGGGTGGTGCATTAAAGACTTTGAGAGTGAGATTGTCAATAACTGCAAGTGCTCAAGGATTGAATTTCAAGACATTATGTCCTTATATTCACTAGATTATTTATTAGGACAAACATTGTGCACACTCAATCAATTGCTGTAAGTGTTCCCCAACAAGACTATGTCTGAAACACATTGATTGATCACACTACACACCCAAGAGAAATTAGTTCAACTTGTGAAAACATCTCTTAAAAACACCTGGTCAAACTTGTATCACGATCCATTAGTGATCACTTTCCTTTAGGCAGCTTTATATCTTAAATCTTGCAACTTGTAATAGACTAGTGACATTAATAGTGCACCTTTTCACAAATTCAAGTTTTGACCAAACTTGGTACATGACATAGCAATTATTTAACACTGTGAACCTCTCCAAACAACACATACCTTTGTTTGTGTTTGCTCATTTTATCTTGTCTTGTAACCGATTGAGCTCTATTATCGGTTACAACCCTTTGAATCCTTAACTGCTTTGTTTTGTACCTTCCATTGGAATATAACTTGCATGATATTTTAACTTACTTGACACTCAATTTACTTAACCGATCATTTGTGTGAGTAAACCAGTAATATTTTATCCGCTGAGTAACTGGTTAAAATCGGTTTAGCTTTAGATAAGTTAATTGGATATTTTGTAAATAGTTTTTGAAAAGAAGTTAAATCAGGCTATTCACCCCCCTCTAGCCTGTTTTTCTACCAATTGAGCCTAACAATTGGTATCAGAGCATACAATTTTTGAAAAATATTTTTCCAAGCTTAGACAACTTGAATTGCCGATTCTTATGGCGGGAAAACTCATGCAATCGTGGAACATGGCAACGATACCCATGTTAAATGAAAATAAATTTCCAGTATGTAAAAATAGAATCATGCAGTACTGTAAGTACCCAAATCCGGATCGTCAAAATCCGTTAAAAGTTAACCGGAATCCGTTAACTGGGCATTTTCAAGTTAACCGAAACCCATTAAGCTCCCCGCTCTCGAGTCAACGAGACATCCCAGGACTGCCCCGTGCATCCCGACATCAAATTGTACTCAACACACGTTATCACACGTAAAAGTACAACTTTCCTCGAAAAACGCACTTTTCGGCACTTTTCGGGAGTGTTTCGGACATTTTCCAGACAGTTATTTAAAAAAGGGACAAAAACCGGGAATAACGGGACAAAATCCCTAGCCTAGGTGAGTCACAGGGGCACGTGGAACTGTTGGGTTTTATGGGTCCATGCGCAGCGGAATAAACATCTAAATAACATAAAACCCATGCCCTAAGATCCGCTCTATACGATTAAATTGAATTCCTATGAGATAGAATTTACCAACCTTAATTGCTTTCCGGTCTTGAGCTATCGAACAATTTATCAGTGTGATTTTGAATCACAATCTTCCATCTTCAAAACCTTTGAACCTTCAGATTGCTTTGGACAATTTGAACTCTAGGCCTTGATCGTCATACGAGCGAAGACCCTCTAGTAGTATCCACACGTTAGAATGAACCATGAACCGTTCTTGTGAATTGCTAGATTCTTAAACTTTAGGAAGAATATTGAGAGAACTTTTGGTTGTGATTTTCCTTGAGAAAATTCGGCTAGTGATTAGGGTTACAGACCTCATATTTATATTACCTTAATATAAGTATTTGTTTCCTAATCATATTAGGAAACTAGTCTGAAAACCGCATCGCGGAGTTACGTCACGCGGTAAAACAAGCCACTTGGCCAGTTTTGTCGCGCGCCAAGGTATGCCACATCAGGAACTCTCAATCATTCTTCCTTTGGTTTAATCAATTCATTCTAGTTGTGTGTGACCCAATAGGATTATATTATGTTGGCAATGAGCTCGATCATATCGACCCTCATAAGACATAAGCGGACTCTAGCAAGCCATTATGTCTACCCAAATAATATAACGTAAGATTTCACGTTTCCAATGGTACACTTCCATTTCTCCCTTTGTCTCACGATGTTATATTGAACACAAGTCATGGTCCACGTCAACTTGTATTTGTTCAATGCTTTCTCGATCTTGAGTATAATGATAATCCAATCGCATTGGGGTGTGGCCACACACTTTCATCATTATCACTCATCGAGGGGCCCAAGCAGAACATCTCTCTTTCGAGGAACAAATTCCATCTTGACTTATCATCCTTCCCATCATGAATCCGATCATGCCAAAGATAGCCTTTATAAATATCGTGTTAAGATATCGTTTGACTAAAATCAAACATGACTTTCATCATATGTAAGGTCATGATAATCTCAGGTCTAGGGACTAAATGAAGTGACCATATGAGATTTAATTATGACATTTGACCATGACATAAATCTCATACGGGTCAAGTCCAGTCACTTGTTCTCTAACAAGTACCCATAATTTCAATGTGCATCTCTATGCATATAATCATCATATGATTATCCATTGACAATTATACTAATTATTCTCTTAATAATCAGGGACGAAGATTATTACAATAAATATGCAAAATATATAATAATCAAATAATAAACTTAAACGATAAAGATGATACATAACGGTTTTCAGTTAAACATAACTAAAGCCTAGGGCATTACACCAACAGTCTCCCACTTGCACTAGGCTCCATTTATGTATCGAATACTCATGGATCAAACATGACCATCATGCTTCTGCCTGTGCGAGGGTCTTTGTAAGTGAATCCCTTATGTCATCATCGGTTGATACTTTGTATATTTTAACGTCTTCTCATTCTTTATGAATTCCTCGAAGAACGTCTAAGTGAGTGTTTGGATCGCTGTTGTGACCTTGCTTCCATTGTTTGCACAAGTGGCACCACTATTGTCATAACAAAAGTTTCACCGATTAGTGATACTTGGAACATTTCCAAAACACTAATGAACTTTTGATCCAAACTACCTCTTTTAGCCACATCATATGTTGCTAAAATTCGGCCTTAGTAGTAGAATCGGCTACGATTTTCTGCTTGGAACTCTTCCAACAAAATCGCACCTCTAATAAGCATAGACACAAATCCTAATTGCGATTTTAAATTAACTTTGTCAGTTTGAAGGCTAGTTATCTATGTAACCCTTACAACAAGATTAACTTCCAACCTTTCAAATACCAAGAATGTATCTTTAATTCTTCTTAAGTACTTAAGGATCATCTTGACTGCCATCCAATGGTTCTCAACAGGATTAGATTGGTATCGACTCATCATGCTTAGAGCATATGAGACGTCGGGTCTAGTACAAATCATGGCACACACGACAGATCCAAATGCCGAAGCATACAGAACTTCATTCATTCCCTTTTGCTCATCAATTGTCATAGGACAATGAGTGTTGCTAAGAGAAACACCATGACCCATTGACAAGCTACTCTTCTTAGACTCTTCTAAGAGCCTTGTCAATGTGAATACTTTGACTCAAACCAATTTATCCTTCTAGATCTATCTCTATAGATCTTGATGCCAAGGATGTAAGCGGCTTTACCCATATCTTTCATTGAGAAACCTTTCCTTGACCAAGACTTTGACAATCTTAAGTGTCGGAACATGTTTTCCAATGAGTAAGATATCATTGTAATAAAACAATAGAAATAATACTACGCTCCCACTGAATTTCATGCATACACAAGATTCATCTTTGTTCTTTGATAAAGTCAAACTCTTTGACCAATTCATCAAAACGAAGATTCCAATTCCTTGAAGCTTGCTTCAACCCATCTCATGGATCTTTGCAACATGCATACTTTATTAGAGTTTCTTGGATCGACAAACTATTCAGGTTGTGTACTATACACATTCTTAATAATCTTTCCATTTAAAGAAAGTCGTTTGACATCCATTTGTCATATCACATAGTCACAATATGCTATAATGGCAATTGAAAATCTAACAGACTTCGACATTGTAACTGGCGAAAAAGGTTTCAACATAGTCGATACTATGAATTTGCCTAAATCCCTTTGTTACAATCCTTAGTCATGAAAGTATACACCTTCCCATCCATGTCGGTCTTGAAGACCTACTTGCACCCTTTAGTTTTTACACCTTCAGGTAGCCCAATCAGGTTCCAAACTTGATTGTCAAACATGAATTGTAATTCGGATTCCATGGTTCCTAACTATTTTTCCAAATTAGGAGTGGACATCGCCTCAAGATAGGAAGTAGGATTGTCATTCTCAATGACTTCCACTTCATTACTTTTCGATACGAGAAATCAATATTTCTTGGGTTCAGATTGTAACCTATCCAATCTACGATGGACTTGTGCATCTTGAACCGGTTCCACAAGTCCTTTGTGAACTTGGTTCCGTCTCTACTCTTGGATCCATGTTATTTTCAGGTTCTTGAACTTTCTTCAAGATTAATTTTACTCCCACTAGATTCTTTATTGAGAAACTATTTCTCAAGAAATAAATCGTGTAGAGCAATAAACGGGTTGTTCTCTTTGTGGTTGTAAGATTGAAAATAACTTTGTCAAATTTGGTGCTAAATTATAAGAGACAAGTCTCTTTACATAAGACTCGCAACCCCAAATCTTCATGAAAGACAAACTAAGTTTTCTTCCATGCCACATCTCATGTGGGGCCTTAGAAACCGATTTAGTAGGGACTCGATTCAGTGTAACCGCATCATTTCTAATACATATCCTCAAAAGGAAATCGAAAATAGGAAAGTCTAATTGACACATCATCGAATGAACCATGTCTTATAAGGTTCAATTTCTCCTTTCAGACACACCATACAATATGGTGTTCCGGGTGGAGTCAACTCTGAAACGATTTCATAGTTTTGAGATGATTGTCAAACTCTTGGCTCAACTATTAATCACCTCGATCTAATCGAAGTACTTAATAATTTTGCCAAGTTGTTTTGTATTTCATCATGAAATGTTCGAAACATCTCAAACGATTCACCTTTGGACTTCATCAGATAGACATAGTCATATCTAGATAAGTCATTGGTGAATGTGATGAAACACAAAAATCCTTCCCTAGCAATGCTGCTTAATAGTCCATATATATCTCATGTATAATGACTAATAAGTCACTAGCCCTCCCACTACTTTAGTGTAGGGTGGTTTGATCGATAATCCCGATAAACAAGATCCATATTCCTCAAATGATTTATGGTCATATGAGTCTAAAAGTCCATGTTAATGGAGTTTAGATATATGTTTCTTATTTATTTGACCAAGCCGGCAATGCCATATGAACACGTTGTTCATATTGTTCGGTTTAGATTTCCATTTATATTTTAGATATCTTCAATATTATTTTATTTCTTAACATCAAGGATATGAAGATCATTTAATGACATATGCAATACAATAAGGCATATCATTAAATAAATATAAAACTTCTTATTTTAATAAGAAAATTATATCCTTCATCATCCATATAAGAAACGGAAATAATACTTCTACTCAAATTTGGAACGTAGTCATACTTGTTCAAAACAAGTACTACTTCACAAGGTAAAGTGATTTCATAAGTCTCTATGGCTAATGTAGCTACTCTTGCTTCATTCCCACGCATAGGTTTAATTCACCTTCTTTGAGTAGCTTTCTATTCATTATTCCTTGCACATTTAAACAAATGTGGGATCGAATCCGGTATCATATACCCAAGAACAAGAAGTTGAAAGGAGAATATCTATCATATAGATACTTGAAGTAGTAGCAATCATATTGCTCTTCTTCACTTTTTAGGTCTTCCTAATAAGCCTTGCAGCTTTGCTTCCATTGACAATCTTATTGCAATGATAGCAAACGGCATCCTTTTGAGACACTTTGGATTTAGCCTCTTTGGCTTTGCAACTTTTGCCTTAGGTTCAGCAACCTTTGCTTTACCTACTTTTTCTTCCCTTGTGAACCCTTTCTTGTGTTAACCATTAACACAATTTGCGGATTGCTCCTTTTTTCATCATATGAATTAAGAGCTTTCACCACAACATATATCTTTTGCCTAGCTTGCACTTGGAACATTTCCTTTTTGCGTTATGCTAGAACAAAAGAATAGTTTTCATGTGCCCAAGGTTCTTCATAAGATCCTTTAACCATGGTGGCAAATACAAGGCAAGCAATATTATCAGAATCATCAACATGTTTATAATGTTGCTTCTTTATTTGTACTTTGCAACATTTGCAGTGGGTTCAGCAGGAACGGATTCGTCAAGAACGTACACATTTACCTAAGAACCATTCTTTAGGCTTCTGATCCAATCAGAATTATTTGTATCGTTCCTTTCGAACTTTGTCCTTCATAAGGACGAATCACAATTATCATTATGTAATGCTACTTCTACAACAAAATATACAAATTATATGAGCACATATCAATACCAACACATTTATCATCTAAGAGCAAATAATGTATTTTACAAATACTCCCACTAAATCATACACCTTCCGATGCAAATAAGCATAATATGCATTTAATGGGCTAAGATCCAACTTTAATTTAATCTCAAGTACGCTATGGCGCACCGCTCAAGATTAAATTAATTAGGTAGAAAGCATCAATCATATCGTATATGACTCTTAGATCTTTTATGAGATTTATTTAAGACATCATATGTCTAAGCATATTTTAATCTCATCTTATGCCTTGGGTCCAAAACCATTTTGATAACCCAATTAAGTTCATCCATTTTAAACGTATAGGAACCACCATTTCCTCATTTTGCTCGCAAACGGAATAGAATCAAAGTACCTTGCTATGGCAAGCCCACCCAAAACTATTCGAGTGGTCTCAAGTGTTTTAATCATGGATTGGCATAAAGAACTTAAAAGTTAAATGAAGGTTCTTTAAAGCAGATTATAAGCATATCAACAAGGATAATCATAATGTACACCAGGTAAGTTCCCAAGAAAATAGGTGAGCCACAAGGACTGCTTAAGTACCAAATCTTCCTTTGACAGAACTCTCCTAGTCATGCACAACTTAGAATATCAATTTGAATGCAACATAATCAATACTTTGTATACTGACTTGTTTCTCACAAACAATCAGACTCATAAACAGACTTGTTTCTCATAAACAATCAGAATCCTTCAAATTTTGCATAAACTGACTTGTTTCTCATAAACAATCAGAAAACCAAAATAATAATGTTTCAACTAAACATTTAGGAAATTACAATTCAATGTTTCAACTAAACATCTAACAAAATTCTTATCACATAAGAACACATAATTAATTCATGCATCGCAACAATTAATAAAAAAACACATTTTAAATTAATTAAGCATGCATAAATAATGAATTAATCTAGCATAGCCCTATAAATTCAATTTCCAGAAATTTATAGCATCCAGATTAAGACAGTAACATATCAGATTATCAACATAATCACAGATTAGCAAGAAAAATCAACAAACAGAATCTGCCCAGATTTGGCAAGTTTTGTCGCGTGACAGAAACTTCCATAGGGCTAGAACTGTCGCACGATCAGACAAAGCCAGCTGACTTCCCATGGCTAATTCTGTCGCGTGACAGCGGCCGACTCTGTCGCGTGACATAGGCCAACTATGTCGCGTGACAAGAGTTGCCAGATTTCCAGATTTTTCAAAACTTCAATCAATTCCAATCATAAAACAATTAAATCATATAAAACAACCTTTTTAACAGATTTAATTCAACATAATCAGAAAACGATTTTTATATTGTTTCACAAACAATAATAATTCTATCACATACAAAACATGCAATAAGCATATAAACAGTTTATATCTTAATTCAAGTATGTTAATTCAAAATTAACCATACGAACGGGGCTCTGATACCACTGTTGGGTTTTATGAGTCCATGCGCAGCGGAATAAGCATCTAAATAACACAAAACCCAAGCCCTAAGATCCGTTCTATACGATTAAATTGAATTCCTATGAGATAGAATTTACCAACCTTAATTGCTTTCCGGTCTTGAGCTATCGAACAATTTATCGGTGTGATTTTGAATCACAATCTTCGATCTTCAAAACCTTTGAACCTTCAGATTGGTTTGGAAAATTTGAACTCTAGGCCTTGATCGTCATACGAGCGAAGACCCTCTAGTAGTATCCACACGTTAGAATGAACCAAGAACCGTTCTTGTGAATTGCTAGATTCTTAAACTTTAGGAAGAATATTGAGAGAACTTTTGGTTGTGATTTTCCTTGAGAAAATTCGGCTAGTGATTAGGGTTACAGACCTCATATTTATATTACCTTAATATAAGTATTTGTTTCCTAATCATATTAGGAAACTAGTCTGAAAACCGCATCTGGCAGGTTCTATCGCGCGGTAAAACAAGCCACTTGGCCAGTTTTGTCGCGCGCCAAGGTATGCCACATCAAGAACTCTCAATCATTCTTCCTTTGGTTTAACCAATTCATTCTAGTTGTGTGTGACCCAATAGGATTATATTATGTTGGCAATGAGCTCGATCATATCGACCCTCATAAGACATAAGCGGACTCTAGCAAGCCATTATGTCTACCAAAATAATATAACGTAAGAGTTCATGTTTCCAATGGTACACTTCCATTTCTCCCTTTGTCTCACGATGTTATATTGAACACAAGTCATGGTCCACGTAACCTTGTATTTGTTCAATGCTTTCTCGATCTTGAGTATAATGATAATTCAATCGCATTGGGGTGTGGCCACACACTTTCATCATTATCACTCATCAAGGGCCCAAGCAGAACATCTATCTTTCGAGGGACAAATTCCATCTTGACTTATCATCCTTCCCATCATGAATCCGATCATGCCAAAGATAGCCTTTATAAATATCGTGTTAAGATATCGTTTGACTAAAATCAAACATGGCTTTCATCATATGTAAGGTCATGATAATCAGGTCGAGGGACTAAATGAAGTAACCATATGAGATTTAATTATGACATTTGACCATGACATAAATCTCATACGGGTCAAGTCCAGTCACTTGTTCTCTAACAAGTACCCATAATTTCAATGTGTATCTCTATGCATATAATCATCATATGATTATCCATTGACAATTATACTAATTATTCTCTTAATAATCAGGGATGAAGATTATTACAATAAATATGCATAATATATAATAATCAAATAATAAACTTAAACGATAAAGATGATACATAACGGTTTTCAGTTAAACATAACTAAAACCTAGGGCATTACACCAACAGGCACGCATGTACCACTCTCAAATGTTGTGTTTTATGGGTCCATGCGCAGCGGAATAAGCATCTAAATAACACAAAACCTAAGAGCCCTAAGATCCGTTCTATACAATTAAATTGAATTCCTATGAGATAGAATTTACCAACCTTAATTGCTTTTCGTTCTTGAGCTATCGAACAATTAATCAATGTGATTTCGAATCACAAACTTCGATCTTCAAGACTTGAATCTTCAGATTCGAACTCTAGGCCTTGATCGTCGTACGAGCGAAGACCCTCTAGTAGTATCCACACCTTTGAATGAACCAAGAACTGTTCTTGAGGATTGCTAGATCCTTAAACCTTAGAGAGAATATTGAGAAACCTTCTGTTTTTTGATTTTTCCTTAGAAAATTCGGCTTAGTTTTGGCTGCTCACAGACTCATATTTATACTACAATAGTATTAATATTTTTGCCCTAATCATATTAGGAAACTAGGCTGTAAATCGCCTCTTGGCAAGACCTGTCGCGCGACCTCTAACAGCCTATGGGCAAGTTATGTCGCGCGATGACTTATGCCTGATCAGGAACTCTCAATTTTCTTTCTTTGGTTTAACCAATTCATTCTAATTGTGTGTGACCCAATATGATTATATTATGTTGACAATGAGCTCGATCTTATCGATCCTCATAAAACATAAGCAGACTCTAGTAAGCCATTATGTCTACCCAATTAATATAACGTAAGAGTTCAGGTTTCCAATGGTACACTTCCATTTCTCCCTTTGTCTCACGATGTTATATTGAACACAAGTCATGGTCCACGTCAACTTGTATTTGTTCAATGCTTTCTCGATATTGAGTATAATGATAATCCAATCGCATTGGGGTATGGCCATACACTTTCATCATTATCACTCATCGAGGGGCCCAAGCAAAACATCTCTCTTTTGAGGGACAAATTTCATCTTGACTTATCATCCTTCCCATCATGAATCCGATCTGCCAAAGATAGTCTTTATAGATATCGTGTTAAGATATCGTTTGACTAAAATCAAACATAACTTTCATCATATGTAAGGTCATGATAATCTCAGGTCTAGGGACTAAATGAAGTGACCATATGAGATTTAATTATGACATTTGACCATGACATAAATCTCATACGGGTCAAGTCCAGTCACTTGTTCACTAACAAGTACCCATAAATTTAATGTGCATCTCTATGCATATAATCATCATATGATTATCCATAAATATTTATACTAATTATTCACTTAATAATTAGGGACGGATATTATTACAATAAATATGCAAAATATATAATAATCAAATAATAAACTTAAACGATAAAAATGATACATAACGGTTTTAAGTTAAACATAACTAAAGCCTAGGGCATTACACCAACAGTCTCCCACTTGCACTAGGCTCCATCTATGTATCGAATACTCATGGACCTAACATGACCATCATGCTTCTGCCTGTGCGAGGGTCTTTGTAAGTGAATCCCTAATGTATTCATCGGTTGATACTTTGCATATCTTAACGTCTTCTCATTCTTTATGAATTCTCGAAAAACGTCTAAGTATGTGTTTGGATCATCGTTGTGACCTTGATTCCATTGTTTTGAACAAATGACACCATATTTATCACAACAAAGTTCCACCGATTAGTGATACTTGAAACATTTCCAAAACACTAAATGAACTTTTGATCCAAACTGCCTCTTTTTAGCCACATCATATGTTGCTAAAATTCGACCTTAGTAGTAGAATTGGCTACGATTTTCTGCATAGAACTCTTCTAATAAGACCGCACCTCCAATAAGCATAAACACAAATCCTAATTGCGATTTTAAATTAACTTTGTCAGTTTGGAAGCTAGAATCTATGTAACCCTTAAAACAAGATTATCTTCCAACCTTTCAAATACCAAGAACGTATCCTTAGTTCTTCTTAAGTACTTAAGGATCGTCTTAACTGCCATCCATTGGTTCTCAACAGGATCAGATTGGTATCGACTCGTCATACTTAAAGCATATGAGACATCGGGTCTAGTACAAGTCATGGCATACATGATAGATCCAAATGCCGGAGCATATGGAACTATACATATCCTTAATAATCTTTCCATTTAAAGAAATCCGTTTGACATCCATTTGTCATATCGCACAGTCACAATATGCGATTATGGCAATTTAAATTCTAATAGACTTTGGCATTGTAACTGGCGAAAAAGGTTTCAACATAGTCAATACTATGAATTTGCCCAAATCCCTTTGCTACAATCCTTAGTCATGAAAGTATACACCTTCCCATCCATGTCGGTCTTGAAGACCTACTTGCATCCTTTAGTTTTTACACCTTCAGGTAGCTCAATCAAGTTCCAAACTTGATCATCAACCATGGATTGTAATTCGGATTACATGGTTCCTAACCATTTATCCAAATTAGGAGTGGACATCGCCTCAAGATAGGAAGTAGGATCGTCATTCTCAATGACTTCCACCTTATTACTTTCTGATACGAGAAATCAATATTTCTCGAGTTCGGATTGTAACCTATCCGATCTACGATGGACTTGTGCATCTTGAACCGGTTCCACAACTCCTTGTGAACTTGGTTCCATCTCTACTCTTGGATCCATGTCATTTTCAGGTTCTTGAACCTTTTCAAGATTAATTTTACTCCCACTAGATTCTTTATTGAGAAACTATTTCTCAAGAAACGAATCGTACAGAGCAACAAACATTTTGTTCTCTTTGCGGTTGTAAGATTAGTTTTCAAAAATAACCTTGTCAGGTTTGGTGCTAACTTATCAGAGACAAGTCTCTTTTTATAAGATTTGCAAACCCAAATCTTCACGAAAGACAAACAAAGTTTTCTTCCATGCCACATCTCATGTGGGGACTAAGGAACCGATTTAGTAGGGACACAATTCAGTGTAACCGCATTATATCTAATGTATATCCTCAAAAGGTAATAGGAAAGTCAACTTGACACATCATTGAATGAACCATGTCCTACAAGGTTCAATTCCTCCTATGGACACACCATACAATGTGGTGTTTGTGATGATGTGCATCCGAAAATTTTCCCATTTTTATTTGAAAAAATCAACGAAAACGGAGTCGCCACGCCATTTTAATTTTGAGGGCCAAAACTTTGAAAAAAGCCCGAGATCAGAGATTTTAGGTTCGGAGGTCATGTTACACGCCGGGAAGGACGTTAGTGTGCACCCGGAATGCCTCGTAAAACGAGTCTTCCAAGCATTTGAAATCCTTTTGTGTGTGTGTGTGTGTGTGTGTTTTGTCCAAAATGAGTTGAAACTGAGAAAAACAAAAATGGGGAACTCTTTATAAGACTTTGAACAATCCCCAAGATTTTTGGTATGATTTTTGGGTTGAGTCTTGGCACTCAAAAGATTTTTGGGAGTTGAAAAGCAATTCTGCCAGAATGAAAAAGGCAGTTGACCCTTGACTTTGAAATGGACTTAAAGGCTTCAAAACCTCAGAATCTGGGGAAAGTCCGAGAATGAAAGTTGCTTAAAACATCCTAAATAGGGTTTCTGCAAAGGAACTTTCCATTTTGGAAGTAATTTGAGGGGTCAAAACCTTCTGGAAATATCAGATGTGAAATCTGGATTTCCAGAAGCTAATGAACTGGCCTCTAAGAGAAAAATTGAAAGATTGGGTTTTACCCACGAAAAAAATAAAGTAAAAATATGTATGGAAAGATCTGGATGTTGGCTACAAAAAGTATTTTGTAGTCAACACCAAATTCCAAGTTTATCTATGTCCAAAAAATTAGACCATGGACTGAGGTCTGAGAAAATTGCTACTGGACAGCAACTTCTCAAGAGAGAAAATATGATTTTAAAGGGGGGTTTTTGCATCCATGCTTGTCCCCATTTCCCTAGGTTTTGGTTAGTGATCACTAGACATTTTAGTGGTGAATCAACTATACCAAACCATCCTTGGGGTACATTAGGACTAAGCATTTCATTTGCTTGGGAAGGGGGATTTCATCCTTTGAAAGAAAGATTTTGTGTATGAAAATGATTTTTGGAAAACACTTTTTAGTGAATGATCTTTAGAAAAAAACACTTTTAAGTGAGTAAGAAAATGATTTAGGCCTTTTAAATGGTCATCCATTGGAAATTTATTCCAAGGTGACTACATTTTTAGGTCAAGCAAAGATGAACAAATTGATGAACAAATTACATCTTCAAAGTTTGAGATGCATGCATTGATGAAAGAAATTTAGGGTAGGGAGAGGGAGGTTATACCTATCTTCCTTTGGCTTGTATGAGTGTTTGACTTGAATGAGTATCAAGATTTGAATGTGTTTAGGGTTGGTGATTAGAGTTGGTTAAAGAGAAAACAAGTAGATAACAATGAAGTCCTCTATGTTTTCTCTCTAATCCTCCTCCTAAAGGGTGATTTGAGCTTGAGTTAGTGTATGTATGAGAGTATGTATGAGAGTGATTTGAAAGTATTTTAAGTGAGTGGGATTTGGGAAAGAATGGAGAGAAAATGGTGGCAATTCAAGGAATTCCCTTGTTTTCTCTCTATATTTCGCGAGTTTCGTTCTTTGTGATCAAATTGTGTTGTTTTAAGCGAAAGAGGAGGGTTCAATTTATAGCCCTCTGGGAGATGCAAACATATCCTGCGCGGAGCTTTCTTGACGGCGTGCGCTGTTCATTAATTCAGACTCCGAGGCTTTGGGCGGGAAGAATAATCTTTTCAAAATTCAAATTTTTCAACTTACCAATTCGGGTTTTTTCCATTTCTTTTGCTTTTTGAGATTCTTTTCTAGGCTTAACCTTAAATGGCAATGCCCACTTTACCCTTGCTTTGTTAGAAAGGTTAGGGTTTGTTAGAAATGTTAGAAATGTTAAAACTTTCGTTAACTTTCTAACGAAAATACTAACGGCTCAAATTGGAGCACTTACAGTAGCCTCGGCGACGGTGCTTTCGAAGGAAGCGGGGTCGTCGATAAGAGTAGGCTCCATATTTGACAGGATGATCAGTGATCGAGTGGCTGAACCTATTTAATAGGCTACCTACGTATCCCTAGGGGGAATCAAGCCGGCCGTAGTTCGGGTCTTTCGACTATCTTTAGTTGTCGACCACTGGAGTGGCTTGTTTAGGATGTCAATTTGGCGGCGAGTTCTACGGTCGATTCTTTGAAAGAAACTCTGCTGGGGATAAGAAATGACCCTCTTCGGTCGATGGCTAGGGTTGTATATCCGCTCTGTGGGGATAGGAATGACCATTTTGGTGCAGTGGTGAACCTAATGATAGGCTACATACGTATCCTTAAGAGGAATCAAGCCGGCCGTAGTTCGGGTCTTTCGACTATCTTTAGTCTTCGACCCTACTGCTTTAGGAAGGTCTCCCTAAGATTTGACTATTTTTGGGAAGTCACCCTATGGTCACTATTTTGGGGAAGTCGCCCTATGATCGACTATTTTGGGAAGTCGCCCCAAGGTTTGACTATTTTTGGGAAGTCACCCTAAGGTTTTATTGTTTTGGGAAGTCGCCTAAGGTTTTATTTGTTTTGGAAGTCGCATTTGTTGTTTTGAAGTCACCTATGTCGACTATTTTGGGAAGTCGCCCTAAGGTTTGACTATTTTTGGGAAGTCGCCCTATGGTTTGACTATTTTGGGAAGTCGCCCCTAAGGTTTTGACTATTTTGGGAAGTCGCCTAAGGTTTTGACTATTTTTGGGAAGTCACCCTAAGGTTTTGACTGTTTTGGGGAAGTCGCCCTAAGATCTGACTATTTTCGGGAAGTCACCCTATGATCTGACTATTTTTGGGAAGTCACCCTAAGGGATGATTGCGATTTATCGCTTTCCTCGTGTTGTGTGTGATAGCGTTTTAGGTGCCTCGAACCTCGGTGATGGCGTCTCAGGTGCCTCGAACCTTGATGATGGCGTCTTAGGTGCCTCGAACCTCGACGATGGCGTCTTAGGTGCCTCGAACCTTGATGATGGCGTCTTAGGTGCCTCGAACCTTGATGATGGCATCTTAGGTGTCTCGAACCTCGATGATGGCGTTTTAGGTGCCTCGAACCTTGATGATGGCGTCTTAGGTGCCTCGAACCTCGATGATGGCGTTTTAGGTGCCTCGAACCTCGA
Source organism: Adenophora triphylla var. japonica (assembly GCA_022495995.1). Taxonomy (NCBI): domain Eukaryota; kingdom Viridiplantae; phylum Streptophyta; class Magnoliopsida; order Asterales; family Campanulaceae; genus Adenophora; species Adenophora triphylla. Next base: position 463,471 of record JAFEMH010001257.1, on the reverse strand, counting down.
TGATGGCGTCTTAGGTGCCTCGAACCTTGATGATGGCGTCTTAGGTGCCTCGAACCTCGATGATGGCGTTTTAGGTGCCTCGAACCTTGATGATGGCGTCTTAGGTGCCTCGAACCTTGATGATGGCGTCTTAGGTGCCTCGAACCTTGATTTGAAATGATTTCCTTTGATGGTTTAGGATAGATGGTCCTCTAGTGGACTTCATTTGAAGGGATCGGTTTTACGTCTGCTGCTTAGAAGGAAAGGATGGCCGTCTTTGGTCGAGTGGTGGACCTAATGATAGGCTACCTACGTATCCTTAAGAGGAATCAAGCCGGTCGTAGTTCGAAAATAGTGGGGATGGTCTTTGATGGTTTGACGGTATTTGAGGTTTGACTATTTTTTGGGAAGTCGCCTAAGATTTAATGATAATGTTCTTTTAGAAAAGTAGTTGATTAAGATATGCTTTCATACTGTCTTTGTGCTTACACATGGCGAGGCTACGGTGATGTTGATGAAGAGTTGTTAGGTTGCCGTTCGTGGGATGGTTTCGCGACGATTTCTTTGTCTTTGGAGGCATTTTGACTGAAGGAGGAGTTTGGTTGAGTTTGCATCTTCTTTGGTGATCGTCAAACTTGTAGAGGTTTTGAGCTTGTCTTCACATTGGGACTTCTTGCTTTTGAGAACTTGGTGTCTCTAATCGCATTGTATTTGAGAACTTAGCGTCCTACCGAATCGATTCAGTATTTGAGAACTTGGCGTCCACGACCGATTTGTATTTGAGAACTTGGCGTCTCGACCGATTTGTATTGGAGAACTTGGCGTCTACGGCCGTTTTGTATTTGAGACCTTGGTATCTTTGACCGATTTGCATTTTGAGAACTTGGCGTCTCAGGCCGTCTTGTATTGGAGAGCTTGGCGTCCCCGACCGATTTGTATTGGAGAGCTTGGCGTCCTTGACCGATTTGACTTGGCGTCCTTGACCGATTTGTATTGGAGGACTTGGCGTCCTTGACCGATTTGCGTTTTGGAGAACTTGGCGTCTTGGCCGATTGTATTGGAGAACTTGGCGTCCTTGACTTTGATTGTATTGGAGAGCTTGGCGTCTCGGCCGGATTGTATTGGAGAACTTGGCGTCCTTGACTCGATTGTATTGGAGAGCTTGGCGTCTCGGCCGAATTGTATTGGAGAACTTGGCGTCCCCGACCGAATTGTATTGGAGAGCTTGGCGTCACGACCGATTGTAAACACTTGGAGGCGGTCTTCGTATGTTTGGGGATGTTGGGAATGTTTTCATCCATTTGAGGTCGTCTTTGGTGAAGATCATCCTTGCCGAAAAGGGGATTACGTTTGAATTCTGCATTTGTTAGTGAAGAGGAAGATGCATATATGGCATTCATGATGGCGGATGCATGCATAGAACCAAAAATGATTATGAGATGATGCGTTTATTTGCTTTCGAAGATGCACTTGGCCTAAGCTTTTGGCGGGGAAATTACGATTTATGATTTTCAATCACTTAGGATTTTTCCTATTGATTCAAGTTTTGTGCATGCTACATGAGCCCCGGGGAGATTTTTGTGGGGATGCATGGTGATAAGAGGGGATATATGTGTTGTTGACTGTTTGGGACAAGCTTTGAGCCGGTGGGGTGATATCCTTTAGTCGCGGATCGAATTGCATGTTATTGATGAGGTCAATTTTGATCTTGGGATGAAGTTGGATTTGAACCCCGGTCTCGATTGAAATTTCTTTTCGCCTCGGACATTTGAAGCCGACGGCGATGTGCTCTAGAATCAAAGCATGTTGACATGAATGAACCCTCTTTTGCTTGGGTTAGTTGTGATTTGACGAAATGCCGATATGAGGAGATTCCCAATTCTCAACTTTTGATGATGCGGGGAGTTGCCATATGCCAAGTTCTAAAGCCGAAACTCCAAGACGGTTGTTGAGGTGACCAGACCTTTCTTCGAAGATAGGTGTGACTTGGATAAAGCCCCATTCCATGGAAAAGACATGGCGAAAACCACGGAATCTTTCTCCGAATGATTTGATGAAGCCCGGAGTTTGACAAAGCGTCACTACAGAGGTCCAAGCTTAAAGGTTTGACCGACATACCGATGAAGTACCGAGCCAATCGATCAACGTGAGAGCCTTCAAGGTGAAGTTGTCATGAAGGGAGAAACCCATCTTTGATACCGACTATGAAACTAGAATCCTCTCTTCGAAGAGTGTCTTCCATATGGGAACCGTTAGCCATAGTGGCACTTGGCTTGTTCGTGGCTTCAATCATATTCACCCTACTTTTTTAGGGAATGGATTGTTGACTGTATTGGGTCCTTGGGGTCCCCTTTTCGATCGAGTTCTCACACTGCCCTTTTCGAGTCGTGTTGGAGGTGGAAGAAACCGGTATCCGTAGCGTGGTGCGACAACTCGGCTGGCGATTGTAAGCCCTTTTCAAATTTAGCCCCGGAATTGATCATTGCCCGTAGATCCGGATAGGGGAAATTGCTAAGTGAGATCCTCGGATGTGGTTTCGGGCGTGACCGAAAGATGTCTAGTTGTTCCTCTTCAAAAGGAGGAGTTGCCATCTTGCTTGTAAAAGTCCCCGATGTTCTCGTCGGGGACGCATTTGCATTGTTGTCTGCAGGTCAAATCTATTTGCTTCCCACTCCAAGTTAGCTAGTAATGCGGTCCCATGTAGCCCCGGCCTCGGATTTTAAGCGGAAGAACCATTTTAGAGCACCTTGGACTTCAAAGAGAGATCGAAATAGTCAGCCACGGCTGGCGATTGGCACCCCTTTTGACCTTCATTGCCAAGGTATACGTGTCCAAATGGGTTTCGGGCATGCGGTGCCATCAAAGAGATCCAAATTAGGCATCACGAATTTGTGGGGAACAAAGGAGTCGGGTTCGTTGGTCGGAAAGCGGACTTCTTAGCGGTCAATTGCAATCTGTGCTTTCATTTCCTTGTGTCGTTCCACGAACCAAGCCAAATGAGGGTCTTGTGGTGGAACCATGGCATTCAAACCAATGATCGAGCTAGAGAGAGGAGCTACCACGGCGGCATACATGGGAGGGAACGGCCGATCTGGGACATAGGTGAAATCCCGTCTGCCCGAATCACCCCGGGAGCTTGAGTAGGACCTGGGCAAAGGGATAGAACCTCGCGGCTTGTTGTTGATTTTCAACCGGCAAAGAGGGCAAAGGCGCCTTGATGTAGTTGGGTAACTCGAATTTCCTGAGTGAGGCCCATAAGTAGGCTTAAGTGCGGGCCGCCGTCCCCGATTGTTGAATTGCATAGCTGAAGGTGCATGACCAGGGGGTACCGCGGTCCCGGTGATTCTCGATGAAACCGGGATGGAGGCTTGCAACCCATCGAAGCCCGAGTGAGGAATGGATTTGTGAAAGCCGTGTGAGGAGCGGGCGAGCTAGCGTCATCCCGAGGAAGGGCTTGACCGTTGCCCTAGACCAGATCGTGGAAGCATTCCAAACTGTTGCTGCGGAGGCCCCGATAGATTGGTTCCAAACCGAGGTGGGATTCCAATTTGCCGTGGTATTCCGAGGTAACCCCAACCATGAGAAGACATTCCGCATCGATTTTGCCCCCGCCGAGGAGCCGTGAACCGATCGGTCACGTTAGGCTGCATGGGTCCAAGAGTCCGTATTGGGGTTTGCCGTCCCGTTGAGACGGCCATGAAGGGATCTTGCGAGGCTTGTGCGGTGCCGGGATTGGATATCTTGAACCGGGTCTTTGTCAAGGCATTTCAAACCGATGTAACCGAGAAGCTCCTGGCCGATCATGCCCAGAAGCTATTTGAGGCATACCAAACCGCCGTGACATACCGAGCCGACCCCGACCGCTTTGAGGCATACCATACCGGCCCAAATCGGATCAAGTCAATTTGTTTCTCCAAACGACCGGTCCCTGCATCGAATCCGGTGAATGTATATCAAACCGAGGCCGAAAGGATGGCCGATTCGCGAGTTGAGAAGAGTGTGAGGAAGGTGGTGGTAGTCCTGTCGGCCAAGATAGGGACGGGGATCCTTTTCCTCTTCTACCGTGAAAGTTCCATCGGCCGAGGGCAATCGTCAAACCAAAATTCCCGACATCTTCCAAGGAGGAACATCGAAACCTCATTCCGATTGGCACAAGGAGTTTTATGGACTCGGGTTCCAATATTAGTCATAGGAATATGATGAATTTCTCGGTCTTGGTTAAAATTCCGTCCTCGTCCTTGGACATCAAAGAACCGCACTTGACTAGCCCATGACCAACATGGCGATCAAATCTCATCTTGCTTGGTGGAGCCTTGGTACGAAGAGATGTATTTGCGAAGTCTTGATTCGGAAGAAGTGACTTGGCAAAGCCTCGGTCTCATGACTGTGAATCTGACACAATTAGAGAGGCTTCAACCTGGTAGGCACTGTAGACTGATACTGAATAGAGACCCAACCCATCTTGTAGCAAAGTGAAGAACCAACGTTCTTGAATTATCATGTAGCAAAAGAGGCAACCCATCCTTCTATATTTACTTTATTATTTTCTTTATTCAATTAGTCAACCTAAGAAAATGTAAAAGCAAGACAATTTTAGGAATGTATACCTGCAGGGGCATATATTTTTTTTTTCGAAAAGTGGGGATGAATCCCCGATTTGTATTATTTGATGGCCTCATTTGACGAAGGCACAAAAGAACTCGCTTTGGGTTTGACTCTTTTGAGAGAGCATAAGTTTAGAAAGGTTTGTAAAAGTGTATGGAAGCCCCTGCTGACAGAAAATTAGTGTTTAGCTCTATTTTTCCTATAATGTAGAAAAAGAAGACTTGTCGAGACATCTGAAAATATGTTTTATTCAAAATGATCACAAGATTGCTTAAAACCCTTTATTAATGTTCGGGTTATTCAACCCCTAATCTCGATATGAACAAACATTTTGATTAATCATGAGGAGAAAGTCAACTGATACCAAGAGTCGAAGTTGGCGAATGGTGAAGAGGGATCGTGTATAGGAGAGGCTATCGGTGAGGCCGGATTTTCTCGGATTTGAATGTGTTTATGACCGGACCATTTCGGTTGCCTACGTTCCTCATCATTGTGAGGAGCTCAGGTCGCCGTAGTTCGGGTCCGAACCGTGTTTGGCTTTAGAAAAGGGGTATGAACATTTGTGGTACTTTTGGTGAAAAGGCTCGGATAGGAAGTTTGGATGATAAGGTGCGGGCCTTGAGGTGATTCCTTGACAAGTCATTTTGAGCGATTCCGTTGCTTCTTGATCGTCGTCCTTCATCGGGGGAGAAAGATTTTGGATGCAGCTTAAGGGCTTATGATATGTTTTTGCCGTTGCTTTAACTGCTCCCTTGTTGTCGACAACTTCCGTTCTTCGGGCTTTAATTTTGCCCATATGTCAAACCTTTCGATCGGCTAAGTGCTAGGTCCTTGGCCTCATTTTTTGTAGCTGTTGTTTTTTTTTTTTTTTGAAGCTTTTGTTTTTTTTTTTTGAAGCTTTTGTTTTTTTTTTTTGAAGCTTTTGTTTTTTTTTTGAAGCTTTTTTTTTTGAAGCTTTTGTTTTTTTTTTTGAAGCTTTTTTTTTTTTTTTGAGCACTTGAGGACGAAGGCAAGCTTCTACTTGAACTTTCTTGGTGCATGGGGCGGAGGCAAGCCCCTGTTTTTTCGATATGGGGTCGATCTCCGATGCCGAGTGACCTTTTGTTGTCCCTTGATGTTGCCGCCTTCGTTGACTTGATCAAGGTGATGATGGGGATATGTTTTGGAAAGTGTATGGCTTGATGGAGGCCTTTGTGAGGTGAGGAAAGTGTATAGGGAGGGCATTAGTTGACTTTCTCGCACCAATTAATTAAAATCTTAATCATTTCCAGAGATTATTTGTTGAGCAAATGCGAGTGATCATTTAAAGTAAAACCATTTCATTAAATGTAACGTAGGTGTGCAAATAATGTCTCAAGTCTAGCGAGAAAAGAAAAAGACTCTTTTATAGAAAATTTGAGATTAACTACAATGTCCAAGGAGGACTTGATTGAACGAAGAAAGTACTAGAACCTACGAAGGTTGACTAAAAGACTGTTTTAATATTAAAGGATGGGTAGCCCCTAGTCTAGCTACTCTTTGTTGTTGGACTGCCAAGACGCTTGAGCTTTCCATCTTTCCGTTAACTTCGATTCCATTACCGTAGACCGAGGCGGTGATCGCCACGTGCCCACGATATCGGTGGAAGTGGAGGAATTTGAGGCCATGGAGCAACTGGGGCAAGCACAAGTTGTCCAAAGAAACGGGTCGGAAAAGTCACGGGACGAACTTTGTCGACCGAGCATATTGATGGAAGGAAGTGAACCTCGAGAGGACCTTGAGGGGTATTGGGCTCTGTTTGGGAGGATTCTACTGATGCTACCGGTTGTTTTGAGTGAAAGGGGTGATACTAGCCGATTGTGTCTTCGGCCTTTCTCAAGCTTGAACCGGCATTAGACAAGTGTGCTCGGGCAGTTGTCCTATCGGATTCTCTCACTTCGGCACTTGAATTTTGCGCGACGTAATCATTTCTTTGCCCGGTTCGACATCTTGGGTCAAAGGAGTGCTAGTACTTATCATAAGATCAAGCTTCTCCCGCATTTGTTTCACTTGCTCTATCAATATTGCCACATGGGGATCAACGGGAACATTCGAGTTAATGGAACTCGCAACAAGACTCTTATCGCCAGAGGGAAACACACCGCAGATCGGTGAAACCGACGGTGAATTCACTAAGTCCTAGATGACAATGGAAAACTTGTGGCATCCGGATTTTCTTTTTTTTAGCAACTCATGATCGCATTCAAAGTGGGTGTAGAGGCTTTGAACATAGCCACATAGCTCAAACCGATTATGTGAAGCCGGAGCATAAACCGGCAGTATTGCCGAAATTGAGGAACAGGTGTGATGGAGCCCAACTCGTTCGAGGAGCCGAGGGCGATGGAGCCCTAATGGCCCGAGGTGCCGGAAAGGGTCGAAGAGGAATTGTCCTTGGCAAGGGATCATATGTGGATGGAGGGAGGTGTTGGCCGTGGGATGGAGAGTTATAGGATGAAGTGGACCGAAATCATCAAGCTTCGAAGTCTCATCTTCGACCATGACCAGTGGAACCATTCGCCTCAACTGTTACTCCGAACTCCATGGCGGCGGAGAGCATTGATGAAAGGTGAGTCGAGATGTTCTTCATGAATCTTATGGGCGTTTTCCAAAGCCAGGACTAACTCTTCCTTCCTAATCATCGGATTTCTTGTATCCTTACCGCTTCTCGCCAAATCTCGCCATCGATCATTATCATCCCATTTAACCTTGGCGCAATCGTGGAACTTATCGGAGGGCGAGAGTTCAAAGCATTTCACCAAATCCGGCTTTGCCATGGCCACATGCTTGTTGCAGTCAAACCATCCATTCTCAACATTTGTTGCGACTAAATCATCCGGCTTGTCGAGTCTCGTTGAATTCACGAGTTTGAATCATAAAATTCAATCATGTTTACATTCGCGTTGTTTGGGAAATGATCATTGGCGGGGTTGAGATCACCGAGGCGCTCGAGTTTGCCCTTCTTAATTAATCCCCGAATCGCCTTTCTCAAAGTCATGTTTGTCGGTCGTATGACCGTGGTACCGGTGGAAAGCACAATGCTTAGTGGTGTCAAAAGGGATTTTGGGATCCTTGGGGCGATAGTTTCTCATGGGTTCGAGGAGACCCTGCTCTAGCAAGCTATTTAAAACTTTGCTTAAGGGAACACCCAAATCCTCGGGATTCGAGATTTGGTCATTGACTTGGTCACCATTCTGAACAGGGTTTGCCGGTTTTGGTCCATTGGGGCGCTCAAGCTTGCCCGTTTCGATTAACCTTTGAACCGCTCTCTTCAAGACTATGCAGTTGTCTGGTCGTGTGGCCATAATGATCATGGAAGGCGCAGTGCTTACTCATGTCGAGAGGTGCATTTGAGCTCCTTGGATGGTAGTCCTTGAGAGGCTCCAAAAGGCCTACCCTTACTAAGCCCTTGAAAATTAAGCCCATGGGCATCCCAAGATCATCAAAATGTTCTCGTTGCCTTAAAGGACCACCATTTCTTGGTTGCTTTTGGGGGCCGTCAATTGTACACAATGCCTTCTTTCCTTTACCGGATGTCGGAGCCGTGTTGGAAGGGTAAGGTTTATAGCGGCGAGACATGTTCAGACTCGTAGTCTTTTCCCGTGCACGAACCCTTTTGATGTAATCATCAATGTAATCATCGAGATTCGACCTTTTGTAAACTTCATTCGTGTCAGATACACGAGATTGATATGGTGAGATGGCCCGAGTCGAGTGATCGTCGATACTCTCGTTGCTAGGCTTTTCTTGTACCTTCTTAATTGGTTCTACCAATAATCCCTTGGACGAGTCAATAGGAACATTGCATGACCCCGCCACAAGATTGGCATTAGCAAACGAAACCACAGTAGGAAGTACTCTGGTGGGAGGAATGACAGCCGAGCATTAAAAGCGTGACCGTAACCTTCCTCATAAGGCCCGGCTAGCCGAAGATGAAGATATATGGCTCGTAATGGGTGGATACCAGTGGAGCATGAGTGCGGATCCGTAAGGCCGCCGAAACATGAGGTTTGAGGCATCGTAACAGGGATTGAATGTGTCTTGACCGCACCGAGGAACATGACCGCAAGGGAAATGTGTATACTGTACTTGATGAGCGGGAGCAGCTTGCGTAATCGGCCGGGTGGAGAATTTGATGAGGAGCATTTGACCTTGTCGGACTTCCCAACCTGAGGGGCGGGGTAGAGCCCGATGAAGTGGTGATAAAGCCTAGTGGCCCACGTGATCTTGCGCAGTATCATGGGGCCGGTGTGCTTTGAGAATTGGAGGAAGCAAGCCGGCCCCCTCGAACCATGGAGCTCGAGAAACGAACTGTCCCATTCCGAGATGGTGACCCGAGCCAGACCGATGCGGTGAAGTAGTAACCCACTCCCTTCCAAGCCGCAGTAACCGACCCTTCCAAGCTGCGGGCGAAAGCCAACCGACTTCAATCCTGGTGGTGAGACCCGAGAGGCACCGGGCAAAGCTGACCTAGATCGGACTTGCGAGGAGTATCGAGCAAGAAGGGCCGAGATGTACCGAACCGACCAATTCCTGCATTGATGGCCCTAGCGACCGAGGTTTTGGGAGTAGCGAACCGACCCATTCCAAGCCAAGCCGATTGAAACCCAAAGGTGAAAACCGGGAGGCGCCGGGAAGTTGACCAAGATCGATACGATGAGGCCGAGAGGCAGCCGAGTGATAGGCTTGGGGATGCTTGGCCCATTAGTAGTTCCACACGAAAGGGGACAGGGCATTTGATGGTAGTTGGCATGCCCGGAGGGTAATTAGCTCCATCTTCGCATCAACCGTAAAGGTTCCATTAGGTGGTGAACAATTGCTAGCCCCCGGGTTCTCGATACTTTCCAATAACCGACCGATCCGAGCCTCTTGATTTTGTCTTATCTCGTTCCAACATCCGATTCCACTGCTCGGCATTTTGCGGATTTTCGGGGTGTGGAGTTGTACGTCCCCACCGTTCTCCTCTCGAGTTGGTCATTCTGAAACTTTGAGCTGAAGCGAAGGAGGAAACCGATGAAGTATCTCGACTTCGGAATGACCGAGCCGAACAAACGATGACCCGGGTCTCGATCCAAACTTTGCTTACTGTGGAAGGCACAAAAGGGTGTGGTTCAGACTCGGGAAAGCGAAACAGGTTGGTGTTTGGGCTTAGGGCTCATGCAACATGCGGTTATTTGTTCTTGTTTACTTAAAACATGTTTTATTAACCTAATCGGTTGGAAAAGATTGCTCTTCTTTTTCGCGAACTACTCGATTCTGGATCAGTGGGCCCCGTCACTACGTCTATAAGCCCCTCGTATTCCACCCGTATTTCGACCTCCCAGGCGGAGCCGGGCGAGGGTCCTATAGGGCAAGCGGGTCCCACCGACCGAAAAGAAAACGATCCTAGAAGTCCGGCGGGTAATCGAGTCTTGACGTGTATTCGATGTAAATTACGGACAAAGCCGACGTCGAAAGTCAAGATCATGTCCGAGGAGCTCGACGAAAAGTCGGCATGGTTTGACCGATAAGCGTCCACAATTGATCTTGACTTGTCGTCGCTAAGCCGTAATTAGGCATGGAATAATCATTAATCCTTGATGACTCGTGTCAATGCCGGGAGTCAGTGTATAATTTGTGCGGTCGAGCGAAGTCAAGGTGCCGGTCAATATCTTGGTCAAAGTCCGCGGCGGAAAACCGGCGAACTTCGACCGATTAGGGTCCCGAAAGATATTGAGTCGGTATGCCGACAAAGGCTTGAAAGGAAAGGTCTATACACGTACAGGCATGACACGAGACCAGACTAAAAACCAACCGGGTCTCGGACAAAGTGTGTCACGGACAAGTGCATGGTCGACACGAGGCTCCATGGGATGTTTGGGTAGTCCTGTGCTCATCCGAGAGGCGTAATAAGACCAAACGGACCGCGACAAGGATTTCCCCGGGTTAGGGACGTAGTGTGCAGTGTAAGGTCACGTGCGCGTAGTGTGCAAGATCCTATCTTCTTTTTCGAGAAAAATAGAAATTTTTTATGTGTATTAAAAGGCATGATGCATGATTTTTTTTTTTTTTTGAATTTTTTTTTTGAAATTTTTTTTTTTTGAAAATTTTATGCACACATAAGCACATAAGCACAAAAATTCCGACAGTTAGGGACATTATTCCGACAGTCAAAATTTTGACTTTTCCGAGGCGGCCAAAAACAAACACGAAAACTGTGCAAAAATCAACACACACAAAGCAAAGAATTTTCAAATGTTGAGACGGAAGTTTGACCCTCAAAAGCTTTTTCCTTTTTTTTTTTTGAAAACGGTGATACCGGTACGTGGGATTGTTAAACCACAATTTATCCCCGACTCGTGTTAGGAGGCGGTAACGGGAAGTTTAATGGTTTCCACCAATATACCAAATATCATTTATTTATTTTTTAGAAAAAGCTTAAGTCCCCAGCGGAGTCGCCACTGTGATGATGCCCGATTTTTTTTGAAATCAAAACGGAGTCGCCACGCCATTTTTGTTTTAAGGGCCAAAACTTTGAAAAAAGCCCGAGATCAGAGATTTAGGTTCGGAGGTCATGTTACGCGTCGGGAAGGACGTTAGTGTGCACCCGGAGCGCCTCGTAAAACGAGTCTTCCAAACATTTGAAATCCTTTTGTGTGTGTTTGTGTGTGTGTTTTGACCAAAATGAGTTGAAACTGAGAAAAACAAAAATAGGGAACTCTTTATAAGACTTTGAACAATCCCCAAGATTTTTGGTATGATTTTTGGGTTGAGTCTTGGCACTCAAAAGATTTTTGGGAGTTGAAAAGCAATTCTGCCAGAATGAAAAAGACAGTTGACCCTTGACTTTGAAATGGACTTAAAGGCTTCAAAACCTCAGAATCTGGGGAAAGTCCGAGAATGAAAGTTGCTTAAAACACCCTAAATAGGGTTTCTACAAAGGAAATTTCCATTTTGGAAGTAATTTGAGGGGTCAAAACCTTCTGGAAATCTCAGATGTGAAATCTGGATTTCCAGAAGCTGATGAACTAGCCTCTGAAAGAAAATTTGAAAAGAGGGGGTTTTACTCACGCAAAAAATAAAGTAAAAATATTTATGGAAAGATCTGGATGTTGGATACAAAAAGTATTTTGTAGTCAACACCAAATTCCAAGTTTATCTATGTCCAAAAAATTAGATCATGGACTGAGGTCTGAGAAAATTGCTACTGGACAGCAACTTCCCATGAAAGAAAATATGATTTTAAAGGGGGGTTTTGCATCCATGCTTGTCCCCATTTCCCTAGGTTTTGGTTAGTGATCACTTGACATTTTAGTGGTGAATCAAATATACCAAACCATCCTTGGGGTACATTAGGACTAAGCACTTCATTTGCTTGGGAAGGGGATTTTTATCCTTTGAAAATGAGATTTGATGCTTGAAAATGGTTTTTGGGGTTTTGAAAATGAGTTTTCTTTGCAAGAAAGTAAGAACACATTAAAGAAAAATGTTGATCCTTGTAGAAGATCATCCATGGATATGGACTTCCATGGTGATCTTCTTGGATCTTAAAACAAGAAGAAGAATGAACTACATTTTGTAGTTTGAAGATGCATACATGGATGAGAGATTTGGGGTAAGAAGAGGGAGGTTATACCTATCTTCTTTGTATTTTGAGGCTTTGGCTTGAATATATGAGTGTTTGAGGCTTGAATGTGTTTAGGGTTTGAAAGTGTTTAGGGTTGATGATTTGAGTTGGTTAAAGAGAAAACAAGTAGATAACAATGAAGTCCTCTATGTTTTCTCTCTATTCCTCCTCCTAAAGGGTGATTTGAGCTTGAGTTAGTGTATGTATAAGAGTATGTATGAGAGTGATTTGAAGTGTTTGTGAGTGAGTGAGATTTGGGAAAGATTGAAGAGAAAATGGTGGCAATTCAAGTGAATTCCCACTGTTTTCTCCCTATATTTCGCAGAGTTTCGTTCTTTGTGATCAAATTGTGTTGTGTAGGCGAGAGAGGAGGGTTCAATTTTTAAGCCACTTTGGGAGATGCAATCACATCCGCGCGGAGGGTCTGTTGGCGTGCACTTTGTTCATCTGCTACAAGTCTGGCTTTTGGGACAGGAGGAATAATCTTTTTAAAATTCAAAGCTGAACTGTTTTCGACTTACCAATTCGGGTTTTTTCCATTTCTTTTGCTTTTTAGGATTCCTTTCCTTGTTTATCTTTAAATGGCAATGCCCACTTTACCCTTGCTTTGTTAGAAAGGTTAGGGTTTGTTAGAAATGTTAGAAATGTTAAAACTTTCGTTAATTTTCTAACGAAAATACTAACAAACTCAAATTGGAGCACTTACAGGTATGAACAATCTTAGATTAACATTTATTGATTCATACACAAATTCTATTTTAATACTCATTCATAGGATTAAAATTTTTCCATCATAAAATATATTCATACTTCTAATAACCTTTAAACCCTAGTTTGATTTTAGGTTACCAATCTAACATTAAACTAAGATTAAATAATTTTAAATGCTAGGGAATAGATTAATACCTTGTTCCAAGACGATCTTCACCCAAGAATTGAAAAACTCAAGATTTCTCCTCCCTCCTTAGCTTCGGCCGCCTCTTAGGATTTTAGGGTTTATAATTTTTTTCTCTTTGTAAATTATGGGATTATGGTAAAAATTAGGAGAGTTTGAGTTTAAATAGTGTTGGTTTAGATTTTTACTAGCCCTATTAGGAAAAGACTTTCTTAAACCCGTTGGGTTTTGATTTCCCTGCAAAGCCCATTTAATCCTCCATCCACTTGGCCCATTTAATTTAATCCAAATCCAAAACAATTAAATAAGTATTATTTTATTTTTTCTAATTAAATAATACTAAGAAATTTAAATTAAAAATTTTCGGATCTTTACAGGGTCAGGCTTTGAGTTTTCAAGTATTTGTCTTTTGTCAAATATAATATTTCTGTCCCAAAATGAGCATTTCATACACAATGAGAGATTTTTTTAAAAAAAAATATAGTTTTTAAAAAATTTATATATCAAAATAACATTACTAAAAATTTAAGTACCAAACTAGCACTTTTCACTTGAAATTCGGAATTGGTAATTCCGGATTATGCATTCCGGAATTACCAATTCCGGAATTGATTTTTTTTTTTTTTTTCAAAACTGAATTTCCCAAAATTATATTTCCGTAAATAGGGGGCGATCGCGCTTATGAATTGAGCGATCGCTCCTATTGTACTCCGGCGTTAACAATTCTGGATTCCTTTTTTTTTTTTTTTTGCCAAATTGATTAAATGAGCAAATTAATATTTTCTGGAAAAATAGCGAGCGATCGCGCGTTTTGTGGGGGCGATCGCTCCTAATGTAATCCGGAATTATCAATTTCGGATTTTAATTTTTTTTTTAATACTAAATTTAACTGAATTGAATTAAGTAATGTTTTTTTTTTTGAAAAATTCAAATCCGGAAATGCTAATTCCGGATTTGCTTTACAAGACCCATCTTCCCCAGCAAATCTGTAAACAACCTTCGTTTAATAAAAACTCAGTGAAGAAGAATGAAATAAGAAGGAAGAAGAAGAGGAGAGTAGGTGAATTTTTTCCAAACAAATTTGAAATTTCAAGAAGTTGATTAAGAAGTTCAAGAAGAAGAGAAGAGAGACGATTAAGAAGGTACATTTAATCCTCTTATTTTTTGTTTGAAATTTAAATTTAGTATTTATTTAAATTTTTTTGTGAATGTAGTTATATTGTTAAATTAGATTTTTTACAATTTATTTTTTCAATTTTTAGGAATAAATATGGCTGGAGTTCCACTCATTTTCATGTGTTATTGGGGAGGAAATGATGAACACCCGTTTGAAGGTGAACATTTTGAAAGGGGACCAAAATGTGCACTTAGGGCTAAAACTCGGTGGAGTTACAAGAAGTTGATTAAAAAGTTAGCTAAGAAAATTGGGGTGGACGAGCTATAGTTCAGTTGCAAGTTACATGTAGCTATCCTCATCTTGTCGCTCCCGGGATTGCAAACTACATTCCATTTGTAATCGACAATGATATGGGTATGGAAGTCATGTTTGATGTTTCTGCTCAGTTTGGTGGGTTGAGTAGCTTACAATTGTATGATAAGATAAATTTAGTTGATAATGTGAATGTTGAGGAGTTTGAAACCCATGAGGAGCCATTACAAAATGAGTATGTTAATGACATGGATACCTTTCAGATGGGTTCTTTAAGCCGCTATAGTCGAGGAGGATCTTTGGAACAAGTACACAAACATATGTGGAAGAGTAAGAGGAAGAGGAAGAGGAAGAGGAAGAGGAAGAGGAAGAGGAAGAGGGGGAGGAAGAGAGAGAGGAAGAGGGAGGGGGTGAGGGTGAGGAATTATATAATGATGATGATAATGATTCATATTATGAAAAAAATATTGGGTAGCTTCTAAATAAAGATCGTGACGATGGATATGATGATTGTAGTAGTCCTACTGATGTTAGCAAGAATGAGGGAGAAGATTTGGCGTTACATTTGGTTGCTTACGAAGAACCACAACATCATGTGCATGAGAGAGTCGGGTATCAATTTTATCGTGATATTGGAGAAGGATCGGAGATATATGATGATAACCAATATGACTTTGCTGAATGGAATGTAGAACATCATGACATTGCCAAAGGTATTCGGTTTTCAAAGAAGTCAGAGGTGCAGCATAAAATGAAGTTGTTTCATATTAAGAAAAATCCGCGCTTCAAGGTAAAACGAAGCATAACCCGAAAGTGGACTATTGAGTGTTTGGTGAAAGATTTTCCGTGCAATTTTTATGTGAATGTGAGTTTGAATAATGCCGGGTATTGGGAAATTATCAAATACAAGGGTCCTCATTCTTGATTGGCAACTGAAATTAGCCAAAATCATCGAAACATGGATGCTAAGTTCATAGGGCAGGAAGTTTTGGAACTGGTTAAGGCTGATCCCGAGTTGAAGATTGTACTAGTGAAGGCGGAAATAAAAAAAGCCTATGGGAAGGAAGTTTCATATAGAAAGGCATGGTGTGGCAAACAAAAAGCTATTGCAGAGGCATATGGAGACTGGGAAGAATCTTACATAAGACTGCCACGTTTGTTAGCTGCAATTCAAAAGTGGAACCCTGGAACCATTGTGGAGCATTCTGATCCTCCTCCTCCCGGTGCTTTAGGTATGTTTAATCGTGTGTTCTGGCATTTGGCATGTGACGACCCCAACCCTAGGCACTCATTTTAATTATTTAATTATATGCTTTTAATATTTATGTTAGCTTTATGTGTTCAATTATGTCTTTAAAATTCTTAAATTAAGATAAATTGGGTGAGAAGTAAAATTAGAATCTTTTATGAAAAATATTAGACATTAAATAAATAAACATGGATAATAGTAAAAATGGGAAAATGATAAATAGTGTAGAGAGGTTAAATGAGTAGGATGAATTAATGGGATAAGGATTTAATTTTATTTTTAAGTTAAAATGAAAGCCTAAATCCTTAGAGATTGCATGGGGGGCCAAATTTAGTCTTCCTTCCCCTAGGAGTGACAAGTGTCCCTCCCCTAACCTCTTACTTCCTCTTCCCCTCCCTTCTCCTTCATTCATCCCATTCATCCTAGAGAAAGCTTAGAGTCCTCCATTGAAGCTCCCTCCATCCAAGCTTGAATCCAAGGCATTTCTTCACCAAAATCAAGTCTAGGAGCACCATTGAAGTTGGACCACCTAGAGGAAGCCATCAAGTTAGAAAGATTCATCTTTCCTTATAAAATCCATGTGAGTTATTATGATTCCATTCTCCTATGTGTTCATGAGTTCTTTGACTATTGTTCTTGGCTTAATGATGTTGATTTCTTGCTTGGAAACCTAAATGGGAGTTGATTGATTTGAAAATGAACATTGTTGAAGTTAGGGTTCAAGGAAGATCATTAGAAGGGTTTGAAATGGGTGGAATGGGTAGAGATAAATGATCTAGGATTACTTGGTTGTGAGTTTATATGTTTTGAATTGGACTTGGTAAGATGAAGGTGTTCTTGGGTGTTCTTATTGTAAGCCATGGTAGAGGAAAGGAGAAATAGGGTTAAAAGGGGTTAAAAACTGAAAAAAATGGGCTGGAGGAGACTTGGGCGGTCGCCCATGCCGCCCATCATGGCAGGAGGTCCAAATTCCCTTGAAGTCCACTTGGGCGGTCGCCCAAGTGGTTAAGGGCGGTCGCCCATGCTGGCAGAAACCACAATTTCTCTTGAGGTCCACTTGGGCGGTCGCCCAAGTGTAAGGGCGGTCGCCCAAGACCCTGAACCAGTTTTTCTTAATTTAAACTAGGATCGTTTGGCAAGTTGTTTGGCCACTTAAAAATGGTGACTCCCACTTAGTAATTGAACTTGAACCTTCATTTAGGTCTTGTATCCTTGTATATGGAATTTGTAGGGTAGGTTTATGATCCCTCATTTCCTTACTTGATGTTATACATAGTGTTGTTGATATCGTTTAGTGTATTCATAAATTGTTACACTTTGATATTGTTGGGCATGAGTATATATTACCATGTGGCTATTGGTTATCCCTTTTTGTGGATTTTATTCAAGTATCTATTATGTGCTTGATATGTGTGAGTCAGCTGACGTTGAGGGTATAACATAATACGGTCAATTATGGAAGTGTGACCTAATGTGATCGGATTATGTTATATCTGTGACCGTCCCCTCCTGTGGCCACAGGTTGGGGTTATAGCATCTGTATTGAGCCAAAAGCCTTACAGAGTTGCTACTGTCTTATTTGGTTCCACTGAAAACGGGTCTTTTAAGACGTGAGTATTGCTTAAGCAGCTCACTGTAAGATTGGAGTATTATTATACCCAATGTTGTACGACTACTGTTCAGACGGGAAAAGGTAAACCAAGGTAATGGAATGTGTTTATAGCTTTCCCAATGTGTTATGTGCGACTTGTTATATGTTGCATTTATTTGGCATATTGTTGCATCCATAATAGCTTGCTGAGATTTATTCTCACCCCTCTCCCTTTACTGTTTTAGATCCCGAGACAGGCGGACCGGCCAAGTAAGGACGGAGAGGAGTTTGGAGAAATCTTTTGGGTGTTGTCGGGGTATGTTTAGGGTGACGTATAAAATTGTATTTTGGTAATTCCTTTCTTGGAGTTTGTAATTATAAACTTTAAACTCTACGTCATAACCTTAATCTTTTGTAACTAAACAGTTAACCGTTTTCAAAGTTTGTTATCTCCTCCTCCGATGTGGAGTAGAGTGGAGTTATTTCGAAAGGTTATGTTATTAATGGTTATGTTTGAAAGTCAAAGCAAAGTTTTAAAAGTTTTTGTGTGTTTGGGTTAGTTTGAGGACGCTCCAACTCGGGACACGTGTAGGTTCCGGGTCGGGGTCCTCACATGGCACTTGTGTGGAAACATTCTCTCATTGTCGTCCTGTTATTTCTGTTGATGGCACATTCCTGCATGGAAGATATAGAGGGGTTATTCTTATTGCCATGGGTGTCGACGCAAATGATAGTCTACTTCCTCTCGCATTCGCTATTGTTGAAAAAGAGGACTATCGAAACTGTGTTGGTTTCTGCATCTTCTTTGCAAACATATTGTTAAGGGTCGTGAAGTTTGCTTGATATCTGATCGGCATAATGGCATCCTTTCCACGGTTGGAGACATTGCCAGCTGGCCACGAAATGTTATCCACAGATGGTGCATGTTGCACTTGCGAGCTAATTTTCTTAAAGCTCACAAGGGCGTTGGATTGAAAGATCTTTTTTGGCGTGCTGTTAGCACCACCCAAGATAGAAAGCTTAAATGCTATCTGAGGCAAATTAATATCATCAACCCTGAGGCAACTAAATGGTTTGAGAACTTGGATGCTAGAAAGTGGACAATGGCTCACGATGGTGGATATAGGTACGGCATTAAGACTACTAATTTGTCTGAAATTTTTAATGGCGTTATGAAAGGAGCTCGGGGAATGTCTATTTCAGCAGTTGTTGAGACCTCATTCTATAGGTATGTGGCATACTTTCAAGATAGACTCACTAAAGCAATTAGTGCTTTAGGGGGAGATCCTAATGGCATCCCACCACCAAATGCCACGCTACAATTCAGTGAGAGAATCGATCGAAGATACCGATACAACTTGGATAAGGTTGGGTTCATCACGTCACAAGGTTTAACACTACGTCTGTGGGTGTTTATAGTGTGCCGACCAGGGTACGTGGTGACAAAGGTGGACACATTCAAGTTGTGAGATTACGTGATCGAACATGCACTTGTGGCAAATGGATGCAATATCATTACCCTTGTTCGCATGTGCTTGCGTGTTTCAAATCGCAAAATGTCGATGGTATGAGTTATATTCATCCTTTTTACAACCTTGCCTCGTACTACAAGACGTGGAATTGCTCTTTTCATCCAATCCATGACGAGGCCTATTGGAATGTAGATCATATTGTCCCACGTTTTTACCCTAACCCAGAGCATCGACGTGACCAGAAGCAAGGGAGACCCAAGTCAAGGCGACTGAGAAACTCTATGGATTGGCAAGTTAGAAGGCCACACGCGAAGGAGATGTCCTACTCTTAGGCAGTAAGAGTTAATTGTTATTTTTATTATTATTATTACTTCTTAAATTAAGTACTTTGAACTTTTAAGTATTGTTGTTTTATTTGAACTTGTAATATATTGAACTTGTAATATATTTAACTCTTGGTGGAGTATGACATCAAATATAGTTGTAGTTGCGGAACTTAAAACGATCAAATGGCCAAAACAAGTGTTGTTTTCGTATTTTAGTAGAATTAGAGGAGGGGCGACCGCTACGTTTTATAGCAAATAAAATATGAATAAAACTGAAATAACATTAAAATAAATAGTTCAAATTAGTGATCACATCCCGATCACATAGGATAGAAATACAAGTTCAACAGTTCAACAACTCTTACATTAATCAAACAAAAGTAACGAGTAACCACTTCCACGTTGAACAATCACTCACTCATAGCGAGGATCCAAACAATTTTACCTTGAATACATTGGGGAGTGTGATGTTAAGATAATATGCTTTACGTGCGGGGGAGAAAACAACAACCTAAAAATTACAAAACGACATGATTAGATGACAATATTAATAATAGGTTCCAGCTGTTGCATTTTTAATACATCATACCTGATGAAGTATCAGAACAGAACCAACAGCTATGTCACTTCCGAACTCACTCTCAGTAAACACCTTATGATGAATTGAAGCACCTATTGTATCCGTAGGATCCTATCAATTATACCTTAATTAGTAAGACAAGACACATACTAATCAGGGGGAGAGAACATAAAAACTCATATTCAAACCTCTCCATCTCTTTGGTATACTTCACACCCATCCTCCTCAATGTCGGAGGCTAACCCGTAATGTTGATTAATCACATCCCTATCATATTTTACCTCCACTCCCCGCACAAATGACTTTCCCGTATCCCCAGTTGAAAAACATTAGCATAAAATTCTTTTACTAAAAGTCCGATTGCATAGTTTAGGGGCTTACTCCCCAACTTTCCCCATTTGTATTGGATAACATATTCATCTAAATACAAGCCATTAAAATCAAATTCCCTCTCCGGGTTGAATGATTTGATTTCGTAAAGCTCAAAGAAATGTTGAGCTTCATACCCAACAAATTTGAAAGCATCAAACGGGGGACCGACGGGAGGGGTTGTAGTGTTGGTGGGAGTGGGAGTGGTTCGTGCTCTTTTAGGCATTATAAATCAAAACTTAAAGATATAGATTGGAAGCTTACTTTGGAATTGGCTGGAAATTTGCCGGAATGTCGCCGGAATATCGCCGGAATCTTTGATTTCAAAATCAAATGTGTGACCCTCTTCAAAATACACTTCGAACCTTGAATCTGTGCTTAAAAATGGATGATTTGTTGATTTTGGGGTTGAAGAAGATTGATTTTGGGGATTGAAGTTTGAAATTTTAGAGAGAGAGAGAGAAAAGGGGGCGGCTGGATTGAGGGTTATTTGATTGGGAGAGGGAAGGTTGTTTGGGATATACCAGCGTTCTTGGGAAATACGCATTGAGAGCGATCGCCCGGGCTTAAGGGAGCGATCGCGCCTTTTCTCTGGAAAAAGAGGGCGATCGCTCGTATTTTGGGGTGATCGCTCTACCTCTTTATTATTTGTTTTTCCAAAAAAAAATATTTAATAACAAAATCCGAAATTATTAATACCGGATTACAGTGGGAGCGATCGCCCTATATAATGGAGCGACCTCTCTCTTGTCCGTCCCTCTTTTTTCAAATTCCAATCAGTTTTTTAACGTTTTTTGTTAGTTTTTTTTAGAATTTTCATCAGTTTTTTAACGTTTCCAGTTGGTTTCTCAGAATTCCAGTTAATTTTTTAGAATTTCCAGTCAGTTTTTAACGTTTTCCAGTTAGTTTTTCAGAAATTTCAGTTAGTTTTCAAATTGTTATCTTTATTATAAAAAAGACATATAGAGTACAAAACTTAACAGAAACTGTTAACCGGCGGTTATAACCGTTTCATTGGACACGTCGATATATATATACCAGTCCATGGCAAGCTTTCATTGAATTAAAATTAACAATAATCAAAGAATAAGTATGATAGAAAATTGACCACATCCCGGTCACGTAGGATACCCATCAAGGATAATTAGACGGGGTAAATTCATCAGGAGGATTGCGAATCCTACTCCCTCTCCTCGGCATACGACGACCACCTGATCTAGATTGTTGAGATGAGGATGAGGATGATCCATCGGGATTTTCTGAAAAATCCACACGAGGCAAATGGAAACTAGGCCTAAATCCCGGAATCCCGAATGCCTGCTCAAGAGTCTGAGTATAATTGCTAGAAGAAGGGATATCAGGCGGTTGCGTGAAACCAAACTGATTCATCAATTGGGTAAAAGAATTACCCGGTCCTGTCTGAGTGAACTCTGTCTGAGTGAACTCAAACTGATGCATATCACCGTATTGATCCCCCATCTCTGACTCATCCACCAGCTGGTATCCGCCACGCCTACGAACCCGATTCTGCCTCCGTGGCTCCTCTTCAGCAGTATGATCAACCATTTGAGGGGGAGCTTGGGATTGCAGTCGTTCCTGCTCACTAATAGCTGTCAGTGTGTTACTGATACATTGCTGAGTGTAATTCTGCTGGTCTTTCAAGGATGTGGCATTCTGGTTGTATATGTACATCCCTTAGAGACTTTGAATATGTTCAAAACAATGAACTAAAATTAATTAATACGGAAAAAATGGTATTTTTTTTGTAAAATCATTGTATATAATATATAACTTACCACACCCTCAAAACCAGTTGCACGTGGCCTGAACCCTAGTCCCTCCACATTAGACGAATTCTGGATGAACGATCGAGTAATACTCCTATACCATCTCAAATAGGGGTGATGGTAACTCATATCCACTTCACCAAACTCTCCATCAACGACATTAAACTCCCGTTCATTCCACTTTTCTATGTGCGGACCATGTTCTTGCATCTAGTTAACGCCTGACCGACCTCGCCGACTAATTCGATGTAGGTCCAAACTAGTGTCGCAGTCATCAGGTACACCTTGAACCATCCCAAATTGTCGCATTACACGATCTGGAAAGTGCCATTCAACCCTCTCAAAGCAGATGAGGGGCACTTTCGCCCTCCATATAGCTTGGCCCTGAAGGCAGAAATTCGGAACTGGCACACCGTTGTATGGCTACTACACAACCTGATCCTTGTCTAAATGTGACAATTGGTCTCGATAGCCTTGCAGGTTATGGGCAATCACAGAAGTATACGACAATGGACCCTTCCACCTACATATGAAACAATTGACATGAAAAATAATTAGTAAAAAAGCGATAAATTACAAAACAGATCATTTACAAAATGAAGTAATTGAAATATACCTGTAACCCACTGATTGCAATCCATTAAGTGTTATTTCTGTATGTTTCCTAGGTTGTGTACACAACAACCTCTCCCATGCCCAAAGCTATAAAAAAAATTGTCATTACGTACAAAACAAATTAAGTCCACTAGCATAATGTAATCAAATATAATTGACATACATGTACAATGGTCAAGAAGCCACCACACCCTTTCGAAGTGTCTTTGAGATGCTACACACATCTCCCTATACAAGAAGGCCAACGCTCCACTACCCCAGCATCTTGACCAATATTATTTATTTCCCTAAGAAGTGAGAGGTACATCAACTTCACTAGGTTATCAGACGAGTCGGGCATAATGTATGACCCCAATAATAGGAAAATGTATGCTCGAGTATATGTCTCAATCATATACTCGGACGCATTATTGGGAAGCTATTCAAAAAGAGGGAAGTGATCTAGAACCCATCTTATAGACACCATTCCACCTTTTTTGATGTCTGCGGGTGAGGGTGCAACCCCAAATAACTCCTCAACAATCTCAACCCATGCCCCCGTACTCCTACTAGTTTCTGAACTAGTCACCGCCATTCCGTCTACAGGAAGACCACACAACATACCAATATCCTTTAAGGTGATGGTCATCTCCCCTACAGGTAAGTGAAAAGTGTGGGTCTCAGGACGCCATCTCTCAATCAAAGCCTCAATCAAATGCCAATCATATTGTAAATGACCTAATAAATACACTCCATAAAATCCAGTATTCATAAGCTTAGCTTCTATCCTCCAATCAACTCTAGCTGGAAGTTCTGTACCACGCCTAGGTCTTAAATTGGTTAACTGTTGTCCATCCCAAATATAATTAGATCTATGTGTAGCCTGAGAAGTCAATACATGTGGATCGATTAGCCCAGGATGAATAAATGGTTGTTGTTCATATTGGTTCATCTGAAACACAAAAATTTAATAGTAATTAAATTTAAATGGGACTTAGGATTTTGCTACATTTAAGCTCAAATTTTAAATTTAACACTTAAAAATTAATAATTAAATAGAAAAATTGCAACAAGTTTGTCAAAGTAATTTTAACAAGCATTTTATTTTAAACCTAACTTAAGAAAATCCCAATTAGGCAAAAATTAAATTACAATTGTTTAATTCATTGACAATCAACAATTAAGTACATAAATCATAATAGTTTTTAACAACAAATTATATAAAAATGCACAAATAAAAATTCTTACAAAAATTTATATAGCTAAAATTAACAACTCAAAACAAATAAAAAAAAAATAAAACTAACCATTCTTAACTTTCTTTCTCTCACAACTCTTTCAACTTCTTCTCCTTCTCCTTCTCCTTTTCCTTCTCCTTCTCATTAATTCTTTCTTTCTCTCTCTCTCATCGATTATACTTCTTCTTCCTTCAAAATATTTGAATCTGGAAAATGAAAGAAGGGGGAGTGATTTCAAAATTTGAAGCCGGATCTGACATCCCCGGATTTCAAATTAAAGCAATCCGGAATTTGCATTTCCGGATTTGAAGATACGCCACTAAGAGCGATCGCCCCCTAAGGCGCGCGATCACTCTCTTCTGTTTTTCAGAAAATATTAATTTGCTTTACTTTTGTAAAAAAAAAAAAAAAAGAATCTGGAATTGGAAACGCCGGAATACATTAGGAGCGATCTCTCCATTCCTTAGCGCGATCGCTCGCTATTTTTCCAGAAAATATTAATTTGCTCATTTAATCAATTTGGCAAAAAAAAAAAAAAACGGAATCCGGAATTGTTACCGCCGGAGCACAATAGGAGCGATCGCTCCATTCATAAGCGCGATCGCCCCCTATTTCCAGAAATATAATTTTGGGAAATTCAGTTTTGAAAAAAAAAAAAAATCAATTCCGGAATTGGTAATTCCAGAATGCATAATCCGGAATTACCAATTCCGAATTTCAAGTGAAAAGTGCTAGTTTGATACTTAAATTTTTAGTAATGTTATTTTGGTATATAAATTTTTAAAAAGCTATATTTAAAAAAAAAATCCACAAGGAGATTATTAGGAATATAATATCATAATATTATATTCAAGTATATATTGTTATACTTGAATATATTGTTATATATAGATTAGGAAACACAATCCTTGTATTAGATTAGGAAACACAATCTTTGTATTAGATTAGAATCCTTCTCCTTCTAGGAGATTACCTCCTCATTGTAACTCTATAAATATGTACCTCTAATATCATGATCAATTGAGTCATTCAATACAATTCTTCTCTTCCATGTATGATTGACTTCGTCTAACTCCCTTTATTCTAATATGGTATCAGAGCTAAGATCCATAGAAGAACTTCTCCGCCACCTTGCTTTCGCCACCAACTACCAAAGCCCCCACCACCTTTAAACTTTTTGTTATTCAATCCCCTTGGCTCACAAACCCTTTTGACCAAAACCCTATATTTTTTATTATTTCTCCCCTTCGAAATTTTTTTTCTTCTTAATTTTTTTTTCTCTTATCTCAATGTAACATTGAGTATTTTTTTTCCCCTCATAATTTTTTTCTCAATGTAACGTTGAATATTTTTTTCTCCTCTTCACTTAATCTCCCTTAGAAAAAAACAAACCCAATTCGTTGTCGAGACATAACATCGTCGTTGAGACGTAGTCGATGAGAAACCAAAGTCGTCCGTGCGACGTAAAACTCATAACCCAAACCAAAGTCGTCCGTGTGACGTAAAACCCATACCAAAGTCGTCTGTGTGACGTAAAACTCATAACCCAAATCAAAGTCGTCCGTGTGACGTAAAACTCATAACCCAAACCACAGTCGTCCGGGTGACGTAAAACCCATACCAAAGTCGTCCGTGTGACGTAAAAGCCATACCAAAGTCGTTCGTGTGACGTAAAACTCATAACCCAAATCAAAGTCGTCCGTGTGACGTAAAACTCATAACCCAAACCACAGTCGTCCGTGTGACGTAAAACTCATAACCCAAACCAAAGTCGTCCGTGTGACGTAAAACTCATAACCCAAACCAAAATTTCTCGTCGTTACGATGTAAAATTCTCGTCATCACGACTTAATTAAAAAAAAAAAAAAATGGCCGCACTACTATGAATTCAAACTGGGTTGTAGCTTCAGCAACAACAACATATTCATCAAAGTCTTCAACAACATCAACGTCTTTGGCAACAACAAGTCTTCATGTAATTATGTCCAAGATTGGACTCTCCTATCGACCGTCCATCTTGCGGGAGCATATTAGGAATATAATATCATAATATTATATTCAAGTATATATTGTTATATATAGTTTAGGAAACAAGCATATATTGTTATATATAGATTAGGAAACACAATCCTTGTATTAAATTAGGAAACACAATCTTTGTATTAGATTAGAATCCTTCTCCTTCTAGGAGATTACCTCCTCATTGTAACCCTATAAATATGTACCTCTAATATCATAATCAATTGAGTCATTCAATACAATTCTTCTCTTCCATGTATGATTGACTTTGTCTAACTCCCTTTATTCTATAATAGAGATAACCCACAAGAATGCATCCCAACCTCGTGTCCATCTGATTTGAACCATTTTTAGTCCATTAATCTGCAGCTTTATTGTGCCTTCTTTTTGCATTGTTGAGGTTTGTTTTTTTTTTTTTTTTTTTTTTTTTTTTTTTTTTTGTCCAGGCATTGAGTTAACAACCTTTTACACTTGTACGATGGCTTATGAGGATTCTGGCCAGGCCCCAAATTATTTTGGGATTAAGACTTTGTTGTTGTTGTTGTTGTAGGCATTGAGTTGTGAGATTTCAAGATTGCTTTTGGGATTTGACTTGGGATATGACTATATCTGCCTAATTGCACAATAGTCTTGACCTTCTTCTTAACCATTATTGCAGAATGAGAAAAAGCTAAAATGAAAGTTAATGCTACCGCCTCCATGTCCAAAAAATTCAGTAAAGTTGATGATGTTTTTGAAAATTCATTTGGGCTTTGGCTTAAGCCGCTAAGAGAACAGCCATTCACATTAACATTTAACTTGAGATGATAGGGGCTGCGCAAACGCAGGCCCTGATGTAGGCTCGACCACTTGGACCAATCTAGCCACGGGCCTTCATGATAGCCCATTGACCCCGTCCAGGTAAGTATGTTATTTGGAGCTCAGCCCTCATTCTAAGTAGCCATACCTTTGCTCTCATTCTTTTTTTTTACTTTTCAACTAGTGTGAACTCGCCGTGCGATCTGACGATTACTAACAAATAACTGATCGAAATCAAAATAAATACAAAAGAAAATAAAGATATTTGTATACATTGTAAAACAATTCTTTAAAAACTATATTGTCATTACAAATATCAGATTAAAGGTCACCAAAATAAATATAGTGTTACATCAGTGCGATGCATGAGAAGTTATTGATGCTTAAAAAGACGAAAATTAAATAAAATGACTAAATGAGAAATATTTTTATAGGAAAAACACAGCTTCAATTTATTTTACGAAATTAATAATTGAAATTATTATTTCTTAACAAATTGATTATTATTATTGTGTATTAGTTTTGTAAAATAAATCTAACTTTTTAAATAAACGTTTTAAATAAACATTTTAAAAATATAAAATATTATATATATATAAATATATATATATATACATATATATATATATATATATATATATATATATATATATATATATATATATATATATATATATATATATATATATATATATATATATATATATATATATATATATATATATACATATATATAATATTATATACTCCCTCCATTTCAGCCTAGTGTGAACCAAAATGTTGAGCACACCGATTAAGGAAAAGTAAAAGAGAGAAAAAGTGGAGAGAGAATGTTGTGAGTATAAAAGTAAAATAGGAGAGAGAATGAGTGGGGTAAATAGTGAAGATTTTTGGACAGTATATTCCTAAAATACGATTTTTCAAAGATTTATGGACAGTATATTCCTAAAATACGATTTTTGCATGGTTTATATAGATGACATCTTAGTAGCAAGTGAAACTTTACAGGAACATGAAAAACATTTGAAACAAGTTTTTAATGAAATAAAAATACATGGAATAGTTGTATCAAAAAGAAAAATGGAATTATTTAAAAGAAAAATATCCTTTTTAGGATTAGAGATAGGAAATGGGAAAATAGAGTTACAACCTCACATCTCAACAAAAATTATTGAGTTCCCAAAAAAATTTGAAAATTTAAAACAGATACAAGCCTTCTTAGGTTTAGTGAACTATGCAAGAAAATTTATCCCAAACTTATCTAAATTAGTAGGACCACTTTACAGTAAAACTACAAAAAATGGTCAAAGGAATTTTAATAAAGAAGACATAAAATTAGTAAAGGAAATAAAGGACAGGGTAAAAAAGATAAAACCATTAGAATTACCCTTAGTAACAGATTACATAATTATAGAAACAGATGGATGTAAAGAAGGATGGGGAGCAGTCCTTCTTAGTAAACCTAATAAATATACTCCTAAAGACACTGAAAAAATATGCTCTTATGCTAGTGGGAATTTTAACAAAACAGGACAAAATTGGACTAGCCTAGATTATGAAATACAGGCATTAATTAATGCATTAGAGAAATTTAAGATCTTTCTAAACAAAGAATTTACAGTAAGAACAAATTGCGAAGCAATAATTAAATTTATAAAAAACGATCAAAGTAGAAAAGTAAACAGAACAAGGTGGATAAACTTACAAAACATAATACAGGGTAGTGGTTATCTTATTAATTTTGAACATATAAAAGGGAACAATAATATGATTGCTGACATTTTGTCTAGAAATCTTAACAGGTTATTTCGAACAACTGATGGATAGAAGCAAAAAGAAAGTTCTATATCCTCAACAGAAAAAGACAGATTCAGTAGAAAGCGGCGCATGAAACGAAAGTGTGAAAGAGGAACAGAGTTGCTACAGCTTGACAATTCCAATAAATTACGATCCAACAGTCATGGATCTGAACAGAAGGTTTTCACAGAAAGCAGGGCCCAGTTTTTCAAAGTTTCGGGCTGATAAAAATTTTATACCAAAAGCCCAAGACCGAATAAAAACAATTACTTTCGGCCCAAATACTTTACAAATTTGCACAGAAGAAAGTAAAAAGTTCAGGCCCATTTATGGGATGAATTTAACAGAAAAACAACAGTGTTTGCTAGACAATCTCTGGCATATCCAAACAGTGCCCAATGCGGCAAAATTCAAAGTACAGGTCCTAAACGCTCTAGGACATTATTTCGTAGAACAGGCACAAAAAACTCCCGAACAGTCAATACAGAAAAAATTCACACATTATGTGATCTACAGAGGTACAAAAGTGGGAATTTTCAATAAATGGGAAACAGTGGCAAAATACATACAGTGCTTGAACCCAATTTATAAGGGTTTCTACAGTTTCAATGAAGCCATCCACAGTGCTCGGGATCATTTTGGAACACAACAGTTCTTTATTGAACCAGAAGAAGTTAAATCTTTTTCTACTGTGATCCAAGAAAATCCAGAACATATTATAAAAGCACAGGAAGATTTGATTGCAAATCTTCAAAAACAGGTGATGAATAAAGGAAAGGCTCCACAAATTACCCAACAGTTACAGATTGAAAACAACATGCTAAAACAGCAAGTAACAGTTCTAGAAGAAAACATTAAAAAGTTACATGAGACAGGAAAAACTGAAAAAGAAAGAAATAGAAGTTTTGACAGTTTTAAAGCTAGAGTATTGGATCTCCCATGGAGACAGACTCTTCAACCAGCTTTAGACAGATTTGAAGAATTAGATAAAATTATATCTGACAGAATTTGTGCAGGATTTCCCAAAATCTTGTATGAATTACAACAGAAAATTGTTCAAATGGTGTTTAAAGAAATAAATTACAGGGGAATAAAGGTTACAGAAAGGATCAATAATAGGGGAGAAGATACAGGTGTTCTTCTTTTACAGATTGATCTATTTAAAACAGATATGCCCCCAGATTTGATATCTCAGTTTTACCATTATGGTATGATTGATTATATCAAGTTTCGGCTAACCCCCACTACAGAAAAAATTTTAAACAGCTTTGGGGAAAAATTCACAATGGTGGCCGGAAATATTGCTTTACAGTCTTATCCACATGAGGTAGGATGCAAAATTTTTGCTTCCTTTCCAGAAATGGATGCATATACATACAGACCAGCCAGGAAAAGGATCTTCATTAGCAACAGACTTGATGATCAAGAATTGCTAGAAATGGCAGTCAAGATCGAAGACAACATTGACTTCTCGAGTCTTTTCTGGATACATGAAAGAAATGAAGACCAGACAGCTTTTTACAACAAATTCATCACAGATCACCAGACAACCCCAGAACTTCCGAGGTATTTCCCATGGTTCCACTACAAGTTAATGGCGGAAGGACACTATACACAGGTCTGGGCAAAGACAAATTGGGACATGTTACTTCCCTTCATTGGGGAAGCGGAAAAATTAGAATTACAGCACATCAGAGACAAAGTAGAAGACACAGAGCAAGACAAAGACGAAGAGACATCATGGCCTAATCATGATGATGATATGCAAGATGCACAGGATGACAGATATTCATTTGACAGTACTCACAGAGACTTTTAGACAGAAACGCAAGCAGTGACGACAGAAGAAGGAAGATGTAAGCCATGACGATAGGCGGCTAAGGAAACAGACAAAGGAATCCTCTTTTTCAAACAGCTTTAATAAAGATGTATCTACTTTAGTGACTTTAATTTAGATTCTCAGTCAGAAATTTGTCGTTTTGAATTTTTTTAAATGTAAAGTTAGTAATAGGTCATTTCATCCTTTAAAGGCATACTAGCCAAGTCATATAATCTTTTGTTTTCTTGTAAAATAGTTTAGGTAACCGGTATTAATACTGAATCTATAGGTTATTGTAGAGGGCTATAAAAAGGCTCCTCCTCTTCATTTGTAAGTACGAGAGAAAAAATTGAGAAATAAGAATCCTTTGCTTTCATCCAATCCATGGCAGCTTAAACACCTTTCCGACCCCTTAGTCCTATAACTTAAATTCCTTTTATACCTTCTGCACTTCATATTAGAGCCCTTACATATAAAAAAAAAAAAAAAAAAAAAGAGTGTTTTATTTCTACTCCGCTGTACAAACTCTGAAGAAATATCATCATACCTCCTCATTTGTAAATATATATATATATATACATATACATATTATTATTATTAGTAAAATTATTATTATCATTTATAATTAAAAAAAATACTTCACACTTAAATAATTTTCGTTAAAAAGATATTGAAAAATTAAATAGGAAAATTAATAAAGTATAATTAAGAAATTTATATTTAAAAAAGTGGGGTTTTTTTTCTGTGTCCAAATCAAATAAAAATAGTCTCTATTATAAAAAAAAATTATGATTTTTGGTGTAAAAGTCTTTCATTATACATTTTCAAATACCTTGTTATATTAGCCGTTCAACCATTGAAAATATACCCATTACAATCACACACATAATGGCTCTCATAGCTAAATTCAAGTCTAACCCTACCCCCTCCCCCTTCGAAATCACAATTTCTGTTTCTCTCACAAATAACCCTAGACAAATAACTCAACCTCCTACAAATATATTTTTCATAAAAAAGAAAAATATCCAAATATATATAAATGATAATTTAGTTGTTGCAGTAAGAATTTCAATTTTCTAACCATAAAATTTGCATTTGATCTCCCTAACCCACTTCTTCCTCTCCCTCTTTCGAAATATCAATTCATGCTATCTTTTCTTTTTTAGAATATTGACATGCACTTCAGTCAAAATTTTAAAAATGATGCCCACCTTTCCAAATATTGGTCTTTATAAATACTAAATTTTTTCAGACGGATAATAGAATAATTTTATTTTATATTAATCACCCTAGACCACACCACTTGTATTTTATTTTATATTCTTCATTTTTATGATTAGTATAATTATTACTATTACTATCAATATAATTTATAATTAAAAAAAATAATTCACACTTAATTACTTTTATCTTAAAGCATATTAAAATTTAGGAAGGAAAATTTACAAATGGAATTATGAAATTTATATTTAAAAAATAGGGTTTTTTTTCTTCTGTGTCCGAATTAAATGAAAAAAAGTCTCTATTTGTAGAGAAAAAATAATTATGAATTTTGGTGTAAGAAAAAAAATTTTAAAAATTAATTTATTATAAAAAAATTAAGGTCAAAGAATTTGGGAGGAAAAAAAATCGTCAATCCAGGTATCCAATCAGATGAAGCCAAGTGTCCCAATTTAAAAAAAAGGAGAAAAAGAAAAGGTAACATGGCAACACTCGCCTTTGTCTGAGCGTGCGAGACACGCGTCAGTCACCCTCCAATGAGAGCCCGCCACTTAGCTTTAGATGTCTAATATCTACATTTATGTCACGATGTGAAATTACTAAAATACCCTTGGTTTTTGGGGGAAAACGCTTTCTTGCTTTTATATACTCCCTCCGTTCCAGAGAAATCCGCAAAAAAATAGATGGCATGAGAATTAAGCAAAAAGTGAAAAAGGTGATGTGTTGTTATTATAGATGGTTGGGTAGGAGAGAGAAAGTGGAGTAAGTGGGTAATGGTTGTGAGTAAAGACAAGTGGATCTCATTTCCATTTTGGGAATGTGCAGATTATTGTGAAACGCCCAAAAGGTGTCTTTTTGCAGATTATCGTGGGACGGAGGGAGTATATAGAGATGTGGTATTCGGCTCCGCTCTAGTTTAAATAGCCTTGTACAACTCTTCCCTTTTCCTCCCTGCTGATAGCTCAAACAATGCAGATTCTCATCTACTTTTGCTTCCTGTAATTGAGGCTTGATTTTTTTTAGACATTTATTTTGGAACAGATGAGAGTAATTCAGAAGTTTACAATCAATGGCACCTCTCTCTAATTCTTACATTTCAGCAAGTGATTGATAAGTGAACTGTTAAAAGTCTTGTTTTGGATAGAGGAATGGCTATTCTGCAATAACTTGCCATGTGCCAATGTTGGAAGTGAAATTGACCATTAGCTAGCAGAAGAACCCCATATGCGTAAGTTGTCAATATATAACCCCAATATTGGTCCATTCAGTTGTGCCTTGGGGTCCAAGAAGCACAACCACCATATTCCAACCAAGCAAAACCAATAAACAAACATTTATGAGTCACTGGGTCATAAGGATTTGTTGCAAAATTGTGAAGTCACCTCAGATTCTTCTTGTTACAAGAGAACAGATACATGGCCTAGGAAATTTCATGCCAAATGTCAGTTAATGTGATCTTCATAAGCTGCTAAATTATTTAGTCACAAATGGATCTTCAATGAGATACTTGACCTCTGGGTTTTCCACCTCCCGTAAGACACGGAAACATCACTGGTCCCCTCGAGAGAGCCACCATGGAAACAAAAGAGCCAAAAAAAAAACCTTGGATAGGCCCACTAGGGTACAATAGTCTTATTTTCTTTTGCCTTTTTGCCCGTTTTGTAATTCTATCAATTTTTCAAGGCAAAAGCGGGAAGAGCTTAGGCAATCATAACTGCATTAATACTAAGAAAAACATAATTAGGTTTGCACCAGGTGTAACATCTTTCTCAACAAAGAATCTCATCCTATATGCTGGCAGACATAATTCCACCATAAAAATAAAATAAAAAAAGAATCGTGTTTTTCCATGTTTTTCTTTTATTTTTTCCCTATTGATACAGTGTCAACAGATTTCCCATTGGGGATTTCAGCTTTACAGATCTTCATTGGCATTCCTAGAAAGGAAGGCACTTTTATATGCACAAGCATTTAGGATCACTAGGCTATGGTTTTGCTGAAATGAAAATGTAGGCTTGTTACCTATTATTGTTGTTGCTACTGTTACTTGGACGCATCAGTTTTGAGATAATTTCAGAGAACGGAGGACGCTTTGAAGGAGAATTGTTCCAGCATTTGGTCATCAGTGACCTCAGGACTTGTGGGCAGTCGTTGGGGATCTCGGGTCTAAGCCCACAAGCAGCAATTCCTACAGCTGCCTGCACCGGTGAATATGCAGAATAGGCTGCCTCACCCGTCACCATTTCCCAGACCACCATCCCAAAGCTATATACATTGCTCATCCATGTCTCGGTTACACTTTCTGGGTCACCTGCAAAGATCTGTTCACAAACGCAAGAAAAATCAATCATTTTATTCCTATTTCCATTTACTAGAAGTTAGTGAAAGGAGAGACAATATAAGATTTTATCTAACACTAGACCAAGATTGCACCATTAACCTAGTACTCCTCCATTCCAAAATACTTGTTGTTTTAGACATTTGCACACATATTAAGAAATTCAATTAATACATATAAAATAAACTAAATTACACAAAACAATTCAAGTACCTAGATAATTAAATTATTTTACAATGACCAAGTATTTCATAACCATAAAAAGAGTGAATTCGGTAAACAGTGGTAAAGATTCCTAGGTAATAGTAAAATAACAAACATAGTTATTAAATGCTCAAGGCGCACCAAGGCCCAAAAGGTGTGCCTGGAGCCTAGTCGCAAGGCGCAAGGCGGGCGCGCGCCCGAGTGATGAACCTCTCAGAGCTAATAATACTCGCCGGAGGTCGCCAGAGTGATCAGGCTAATCGCTACTCTTATATAGAGTTATGGACTTATGTTGCGTGTGCGTGTACGTGAGAGAGCCGTAGGAGAGAAAGTGTATTAGTCGCGTATTAGGTTTAATTAGATGTAATTGTCGGTCAATTGTTGTGCCCGAAGCCTAGGCGCACCCCAGGCTCTAAAGCTGCGCCCTGGGCCTAGGCGCGCCTAGGCTCGCGAAGCCTAGGCGCACCCCAGGCTCTAAAGCTGCGCCCTGGGCCTAGGCGCGCCTAGGCGCGAGCCTAGGCGCGCTTTTAATAACTATGATAACAAATATTTTGGCACTGAGAGATGTACTTTCTCAGTCCCATAATTTGTTTGTCCCATAAAGATAGTCTCATTTCGAAATTGTTAGGTAAAAATCATAGAACTTCCAATAGTACCAATCAAAAAAGAATAAGGAGAGAGGAGAGGATGAGAGCAAACCAATGAAGGAGTAATGGAGTAATAATGAAACCTCATTAAAATTAAGGGTAGTGATGGAAATGAAAATAGGTTGTTAAAATGTTTGAATAGTCAAATGGGAACTGTGATGCTCAGACCCCTCCATTTTATTAAAGTATCCGTGTCCAAAGGATAGGACATAGGTGTGGGTGTCAGGGTGTGGGTGTGGGTAAGGTGTGGCTATTTTACACTAAATTTGGTGTAAAATCTTAAATTTTTGGAGGATCCGACACATACCCGTGTCACACACCCGTACCCGAGTCCGAGCATCATAGAATGTGACAATCATTATGGAACGGAGGGAGTATGAGTAATGAAGTCACTTCCCAATAAGGAAGAAGTAGCACTCTAGTATATTCATTTCTTGAGTTTATCTAACCACGCCCAACCAAAATTGCACAACAAATCAACCCATTACTCCATTGGTGCTAAAAGAAGAATGCCTAATCGTACCCACTCAAGTAAGCAAATAAAGATTAAAATAGATTATTTGCTAAAAATTGTGCTAATGATGTAGCTTCATTGGTGAAGGCATTGTTTAAACTTATTCCACAGAACTGCTGCCATTCCGTTCTAGGATAAAGATCACAATATTTGTTTAAATGGAACTTTAGAAGTGCTTTAAAAAGCCAAAATTTAAGCAAGGACAATTATGGAATCATGTTAGGCATGCTCTAATAATGATGGTAAGAAACATAAAGTTCTCATATAAGCTGGAGACAATCATACGAGTTATACTATTTAGCATGTAGCTTCCATCAAAATGAAATTCTCGACAAAGGATTACAATATTAATGCTTCAGAAGTACAAAATGAAAAAACCAAGATGTACATAAATTTATGTATGTGAATCTAATATTTATGTCTAATGCAAGTTACGATTCATAAGTTAAGTGCAAATGGAATGATGACAGCTAGGGCTATAAAACGGTGCATTGACATCCAATTCAAAAAAAATCTTCTAACATACAGCTTAAACACCCTATCTCAAGACCTAACCACTGTGCATCAATTTTTTACCATATAGTTTACAGCTCGAATCCTTAATGAAGTTTCATGAGAGAATCATACAACTAGGGGAATATCAATTGTTATATGTTCCATGTGATATATAGACTCTATGGTATCATTGTTACTTATACTCTTTTCCAATCCCGAGATACAACTTTAGAACACTACAATAATCTTGGCATAGAAAATCAGTCAGTCAAAGATGCTTTTAGATTCACATAGGATCCTAATATAGAAACCAAACAAAAAAATTAAAAAAATGGCTTTCTATACACATTGAAGCTTACGGCTTAGTCAAATGATAGATGGAACGAAAATTTTATTTGGCAATCTGCTATGGCTCTAAGATGACAAGTTTATTCATCTCATCTCACAAGTAAAACAGATCATTCACGATAGATAAAACTGACACAGAGAAAATCAACTTATTAGAGTAACTGTGTTATGAGAGCAAACCTCAGGAGCTAGCCACCGGTAGCCATCAGTTTCATACTCCATAAACTCACCCATACTTTTGGAGGCAGTGACTATTCCCATGTCTCCCAAGCAAGCATTCCCATGTCTATCCAATAAGATTCTTTGTGTATTGAGATCTTGGTATGCAATTCCGTGATCATTTAGGAACTTGATCCCCTCAGCCACATCTGCAGCAATTCTTATGATTTCTTTAATCTGAAGTTTTCTGTTCTTTATCATAAGATCTTGGACGGTTCCACCCTCCATCAACCTAGTCACAACACACAACCCATGATTGTCATCAATGCATACTCCATAAAATAGCAAAAGATTCTTATGCCCACAAGTCATCAACTCCAGCAGATCTTTCCGCAGCTCAAACTCATAAGAATTTCCCTTGTCACACCTTGAGCTTCTCAATTCCAACCCTTTTTCCCTTGTATAATCCTTTAAATGAGTTGGGTCCTGTCTGGTCCATGAACTCGAGATTCTCAGGATTCAACAACCACTTCCCAATCTGATCTCCACCTGACTGCACGGTCTGCCACTCATCAACTGATACCACAAAAGACGAAGTGGATAAAGGCAACTGTAATTGAACCTTTGTGTTCGAATTATCATTTCCATTTCTATAACTCTGTTCGGTGCACTCATCTTCAGCCTCTCCAAAATCTCTACCCCTGGTACTTTCTTCTTGACACACACATAGCCCAAATGGAAGCTTCATAGTCGTACTACTTTTAGGCTTTTTCAAAGCTGATTTTAGTGCATTTTCAATCCGTGTTTTGAACACCTTCTCTTGCCCAGATTGAACTAAAAGCAAAACAATCCCCAATGTAAATCCTTTCTTCTCAAAGATTTGTATCTTCTTGCAACAAATTGAGGCACTATCAAATGAGCCCGACATAGCCGGCCAAGAAATGGACGAATTACAAGCAAAAGTCAGCTTGAAAACAGACCCTTGACCTTCATCTTCAGATATCTCTTGTATCATAATAGCTGGGTGGTCTTCCCCAGATGCCTGCTCTATCATTTTTATATGCAAAAACACATCTTTCATTTCGAACCCCGCCTGTGAATAACTGCCATATAACCAAATTAACAGATTTAGCATTGATGATAAGTGATAACTCCCCATCTCATGCAATGAATCCTATTTTGACTATTCATATTTGACTTTAGTTTTTAGCACTGAATTTTAATCTGCATTACAAGTTTACAACATTTATAAACTTAATTAAAACTCTAATTAAAGGAAAGTTCTATAAACTGACAACCTTCACTTCAATTACGAAATGGAGATTAGCGCAATTTCGTCAAACCTGAGTGGTAATGAATCATAATGCTTGCGAATGTTGGAAACGAGCTTCTCCGGGAGCTGGCTACCAGGGTAAAGCTGAGTCAAGTTCCTTACAACACTTCCCCAGACATGCTTCCGACGCGTATCGATCCGAGTTGGCGACGAGTCCCGTGCCGAGTCAAGGTTGAGAGAGTTCTTCAACGACGCGATTGCTTCCGTCACGTTCCGGCTTAGCTTCTGAAACTGCTTCTGCATCGCCGACGTGTCCCTAAATCCAGTACCGGCGGCGGCGGTGGTCCCGGAAGCGGCAGCGGCAGCAGAGGATGAGGTTCCCGAATCGGATTCGGATCTATCGTGCGTTCTCATTAGGACTTGCTCGACCATGTCCTCGTCGGTGCTTGCTCGGCTAGACCAGCATTCTAGTGCAGCAGCCATGCTGGCTTCTTCGCGCGGCAATTTCGAAGTTAAGGGCTCAGATCAGTACCTGCCGGAGACGGCCGGCCGGGATGTGCTGGGTTTTAAAGAGAGAAAATTGGGTGAGTTTTGGGGATTAATGTACGGTACACTACCATTTTTTATGCTCTGGCATGGAGAAAGAGAGTAGATGAGAGGGTAGTTTTCGTGGGAAGATGAACGGGATGAAGGTAATAAATACTCCATGGAAGTGGGTATGATCCAGTGTGGTGCGGACTACAGCGGTTGATGACTGTTTGGAGATTGACGGAGATGGGTTGATTTTGACATGTGAAATTGACAATGTGGGGCCGGCGTGTTACGCACCTCCTGAAATTATTTATAGTTGTCGTTTCGGAAATGACAACGAAAGTATTCAGTTTTATTATATAACCATACTGCTGTTCGCAGAACCACCAGCGCCTGTAGCTCAGTGGATAGAGCGTCTGTTTCCTAAGCAGAAAGTCGTAGGTTCGACCCCTACCTGGCGCGTTCAATGGATTATTTCATTTTTAGAGTTAATTTTGTTAACTCATTTGTGAATATTTTTTTATATGAAAACGATTTCTTTTTTATGAACAAGAAAGATAAGGGAGAATGTTTAATAAGTTCTGAAAAAAAAACTCATATTGTGACATAAGTTCTTTTCTATTTTGTATTATAACTAGTACTCAAAAGCCCGTGCCATTGGCACAGGTCAGTATGAATGATGACAGTATGAAAATGATTGGTCCTACAAAATATCGACGTACTCACATCATCTATTCACTTACTTTTCTCAAACCTAATTTCTCTCTCCTACCTCACTTTTCATACTCATGATATTACTCTACTAAATTCTTAGAATTTTGATTTGATTGCAAGAACAACAATATTGATGATCCTTTGCATTGCAAGATATAATTCAACATTTTCTTCTTTTTAGCTATTTTCTTACTTAGTTAAGCACTTCAAAATTTTAATCACATTGACTTGCTACATACTTGTTTGTATCTATAACTCTCTCTCTCTCTCCACTTCTATGTTGCCACGTATAAATTTAAGTAGCAAATCATCTTATATTCATCACTGAAAGGAAAAAGTTTAAATTTACATAAAATTAAAAAACATAGAAAGAATTAATCAATTAAAAAAAAACTGACAAAATTGATGTCAAAACATTAGCTTTATTCGTCTTTCCTTGTCATCAACTAAATCGATCAGTCTCGGAAACAAAAATAATAATTTAGACCCTAAAAATCAACAATATGAGACGATATATTAAAAGGGTAATTTATATTTCCTTATCAAACTTAAACATTCTCCTTTTGAACTTAATATTTTAAGGTAGCTGCAATCACGAATAATGACATTTAAATAAAAAACATATTTAACCATAAATGCAATCTAGGTATTGTAATGGGATTAACTAAACTTTAAAATGGGTAAATCACAGTACAATCTGATACATCCCCTCACCAAATAAAATTAGGTAATAATTGATGTAATTACAAAAAACAACAAAAGGGGTTAACTGAAAAATGATATAAATTTAATATTAGATTTGGGCAAGATTAGATAAATTGGGCCACTTGTTGACCAATTTTTTAAGCATTTTTTATTTTGGCAAAATTATTAAATTTTGGCCCGATTTGATCAATTTGGTCATTTTAGTGGCCAATTTTTTTCAGCATTTTTTTATTTGGATCATACTATTAGAAATGTCCATGATTATATTTTTTTATTTTGGTAAATTTTTATTTTCAAAACATAATACTTTTTAAAATTTAATTTATAATATTTAATTTTTATACTTTATTTTTATAATATTTATTTTTTACTGACTTAGGGTTTGTGTCTGGGTCAAAATACGTGAATTAGTCCTGATTTGATAATTTGGGTCATAATATTATTAATATGCATGATTATATCTTTAAAATTGGGTCAGATTTGATAACTTGAACAATTGTTGGCCAAATATTTTATATTCATTTACATTACATGAACCCAATCTAAAATATAATAAAACCTAATCAACTGGACCTATAAGGCTAATAAGGCCCATATAAAAATTCAAGTCCAGATAAATACAACCCTAATCAAATTTTGATAAAAAAGAAGTTCAAATAAATAAATTACATTAAACCTAAACCTAATCCTAAAATAACAAAACGTTTTGTCTCTCTTCATATCACCGCAGCCGTTCCATTTTCTACCTTCTCTCTCTCTTCATCGCACGAAAAATGAAAAACAAAAAACCTTCCTTCGTCTCCCTTCTTCTCCCTTCTTATGTGTCTCCCCCACCACCACCCACCGCCCCTTTCCACTACCTCCCTCTCTCTCTCTCTCTCTCTCTCTCTCTCTCTCTCTCTCTCTCTCTCTCTCTCTCTCTCTCTCTCTCTCTCTCTCTCTCTCTCTCTCTCTGTGATTTCTTTCAAGGCCACCTCCCTTTATCTTCCTCCATTCCAAGAAATAATCAAAATTATATACTCCCTAACCCAAGAAATTCAATTTCTAAGTTTCAGCCATGGCGGTTTTGGTTGCAGCCATGGCGATTTTGTAAATCTTTCCGACAGTCACGCCTCCACCACCTCTTCCTCCACCCCTTTCTCCCTCCTCGTCTCCGTGACCCATCTCTCTTCTTCACCATCGCTTCTGTCCTCTCTTACCTCGCCTTCTCTCGCCCTTCATCTCTTTCCTCCCCTTCCCCACCTTCACCATCCGCCTCTCAATTTTTGGTCTTTCCCTCGACCACTCCGCTCAAACTATAGCTACCATTTCCATGGCAGTTTACTTTTTATTTTGTGTGTGAATTCATATACTGTAATAAAGAAAAAGTCTCTGCAACAGTGGGAAGGGAAGAGTATTTAATTAGAGTTGGGCAGTTTTAAGGCAGTTAGGGATAGGTT
The DNA here is from genome assembly GCA_022495995.1 of Adenophora triphylla var. japonica. Classification (NCBI taxonomy): domain Eukaryota; kingdom Viridiplantae; phylum Streptophyta; class Magnoliopsida; order Asterales; family Campanulaceae; genus Adenophora; species Adenophora triphylla. The sequence continues at coordinate 422,715 of JAFEMH010001257.1, read as the reverse complement.
TTTAGGAGTTGGATTTAATTTCAGCCGTTGGATCAACTCTCCAACTTTTAATCTCAGCCTCTCTTTATGGGGGGATAAAAGGCAGTTATTTGCCCCTTGTATTGTATAATAGATGTTACTAGTAAAATCCCAAGGACACGTGTATTTTTTTTAATTTTTTTTTTAAATTAAAAAAAAAATTTAAGGGCAAAATGAGAAATTCGGCAGATGGAACTGTTCATAGTACTGTAGATAGTGGAGGTGTAATTTATACTATAGATACTCCTTCCGTCTCATTAATAACTTCACATTTTGTCATTTTGGGTGTCCCATTTAAAGCTTCACCTTTCCTTTTTTGGCAAAGAATCTTTACTATTTCCTCCACTCATTCTCTCTCCTATTTCACTATTACACTCACAACACTTTTCAAATTTACTATTTTCTCCACTCATTCTCTCTCCTATTTTACTATTACACTCACAACATTTTCTTCACCTTAATTTGCATGCCGAAACCAAAATGGTGAACTAAATATTGGGACGGAGGGAGTATTATTTTGTAATAATAATGTATATATGATAATTCATAATACTGAATACTCATATAATATAATATGACCGGTGGCGTCGGCAATCGACGATCGACTGCAGCAACGGGCGACGGTGGTGGTGGCAGAAAACAGTATAGAGGAAGTTGTATAATAAATTTTAAATGAATAACAATAGGGGCACAAAATAGTCACAAAAACTTGCTCACAAAATCATAGGTGTAATGATTTTATTGGTGTTTTTAATTATAGTGTAACGGATACACTATCGATACAACCAATAAAATATATCACCTACTCATTTTGTGACTTTCTCCCTATCATGGGCAAATGACAATTTAGGGTCTGAAGTAGAGAGGGTGGTGTCGAAACGGGGCCCCATATCTAATTTTCGTCAATTCGGGGCTCAATATCTAAACTTTTCGTCAATTAAGGGCTTTTGATTTTGTTAGAAAAGTCAGTTAAGTGACGGATTTTGGACTAAATTGAAATGTAAATTAGTTATTAAGGACTGAAATATAAATTTTTAAAAATTGATGACCGTTACAAAATATTTTTTTTAAATAATATTTTTTGAGAATATAATATATTGTGAAAAGCTGTAATTTTTTTTATAATTTTTAAAATATGTTAAAATAAATGTTATTAATATAAAAAATTGTATTTTTAAAGAAAATAGTATTTTTAAAGAAAATAGTATTTAAAAAAAATTATTTTTAACGTAAATCTTGCAAAATAAACGTTATAAATATAAAAAAAAAATTGTATTTTTAAAGAAAAAATTATTTTAAAAAAATAATTTTTAACGTAAATCTTGTTATATTTTTTTTTAAAAAAATAAAAGTAAAAAAATGTATTTAAAAAATACAAATTTTGATATATAATGTATTTTATTTTTTATTATATTTAAATAAATATTTTTCGGCTCATTGTCATGAACACGGAGGTAGTTACGGAACCAGATGATGGAGGCACGGCGGAGGGCGACGCCATTGGAGGGGTCAGAAGGGCGGCGAGGGTTTATGGGAAGTGGGTTATGGAGGGGATTGGAAGAGATAGTGGATTTCGTTTAACAGAAGGTAGAGAGGTGACGAAGGAGATGGTTAGAAGAGATGAAATTTGGGTGGGGATTTTGACTTTGGAAGGAGGAGGAGAGAGGAGGAGAGGGTTAGGTTTGGACCTTGTCGGAGTGAGGAAGCCGACGAGGAGGAGTTTGGAGAGTGCGAGGGAAATGGAGGCGGTGGTTGGTGGTGGTAGGAGGCGAAGCTGGGATTGGATTTGGTCGTCGGATTGAGATTGGGAGTCTGGGTTTTATTAAGGATTGGGATCCATTTGGAAATGGAGGTTGTGGGGGGGGGGGGAGAGGCTTTGGAGATTACGATGAAGAAGAAGATGGATAAGCTCTTGTCTGTTTTCCTCCTCTGGTTTGGTGTGTGTGTGTGGGGGGGGGGGAGGGTGTGAGGAGGAGTTTGGTGGCAAGTTCGTCATTTTCGGCGAGTTTTTTTTTTTTTTTTTTTTTTGTTAAATTGTGTTTCATTATAAAAAACTTGATTAAGAAAAAATATAAATTGGGTAAGCATATTTTTTGTAAATATTTATTTTATTTAATCTATTTTTATTTATATATTTTATAAATTAGGGCAAATTACGTTAAAAATTAATTAATTTTTAAAAAAATTACAATTTTTTTATATTTATAACATTTATTTTACAAGATTTACGTTAAAAATTAATTTTTTAAAATACTATTTTCTTTAAAAATACAATTTTTTTATATTTATAACATTTATTTTAACATATTTTAAAAATTATAAAAAAAAATTACAGCTTTTCACAATATATTATATTCTCAAAAAATATTATTTTAAAAAAAATATTTTGTAACGGTCATCAATTTTTAAAAATTTACATTTCAGTCCTTAATAACTAATTTGCATTTCAATTTAGTCCAAAATCCGTCACTTAACTAACTTTTCTAACAAAATTCGTTAAAAAACCCTTAATTGACGAAAAGTTTAGATATTGAGCCCTGAATTGACGAAAATTAGATATGGGGCCCCGTTTCGACACCACCCCCTCTACTTCAGGCCCTAAATTGTCATTTGCCTCCCTATCATTGCTTTTTTAAAATATTACATATTGAATACAGTATAATATGATACTGTATAGAAATTTATAAAACATTCAAATTAATAAAAAAAAATGAGGGATATTGATTTATCCCTAAGTATACATATTTTGCAATTCATGTTCCAACAATCTCCCACTTCGATTGCCCAAAGATGTGTTTGTACTTAATAAATTCTTCTAAAATCATATTTATAATGTACATGACAATCCTTATGTATACTTTATTGTCATTTCAACAAACCCGTCCATTAGTTTTATAAGTATAAGGACTAAAGGGGCAGTCGTTGTAATTGATTCGCAACTAAACCCGCAATAATCACATATATATATTCAACTAAATGACATAGATTAAGTATAGATGTGTAGCATGAAAAATTGATGAATATATTGCATGTATATATATATTCTTCCAACTAGTCATACTTAACCAAATGAGATCAATCATTAATGGATATAAAGCAATCAAATGAAAGTACAACACAAACTCCCACTATATTAAATGTTATCAAAATTTGTAACACCCATATAAGCGGTATGCTCGTGAAACGCTAAAGGAGATAACCCTTTAGTAAACGGATCTGCTAACATGGAGTTGGTTCCTATAAGTTGTATTTCTATTTGTCCATTTTGTACCCTTTCTCTAACAACAAGAAACTTGATATCTATATTCTTAGATTTAGATGAACTCTTGTTGTTGTTAGAATACAACACTGCAGCCCGATTGTCACAATATAACTTGAGCGGTTTTTCAACACCATTGACAATTCGCAGTCCCTCAATGAATTTACGCAGCCATATAGCTTGTTTGGATGCTTCGTAACAAGCAACAAACTCGGCATCCATGGTAGAGGAAGTTACAAGTATTTGCTTGGCACTTTTCCAAGATATTGCTCCACCGGCTAATGTAAAGAAATAACCGGACGTCGACTTTCGACTATCTTGACAAACAGCAAAATCGGAATCGGAATACCTAACGATCTCAAGATGATCCGACTTTGTATATGTAAGCATGTAGTCCTTAGTGTTTTGTATGTATCTCATCACTCTTTTGGCTGCAACCCAATGTTCTCTCCCCGGATTGCTTTGGTATCGACCAAGCATCCCAACAATAAATGTAAGGTCTGGACGAGTACAGACTTGCGCATACATTAAGCTTCCTACTGCTGATGCATAAGGGATATTTTCCATATACTTCGATTATATATAATTTTTAGGATATTGCTTTAAACTAAATTTACCTCCTTTAGAAACAGGGGTGTCATGTGGTTTACAATTTTCCATGCCAAACCTTTATAATACCTTCTCTCTTTTTTTTTTTTCCTTTTTTTAAGAAGGGGATCAACACATTTCACCGCTCCCCCTTGATTTATAATACCTTCTCTATATAGCCCTTTTGTGATAATCCTAAAATACCTCGTGATCGATCACTATGAATTTGGATTCCCAATACAAAAGATGTCTCACCAAGATCTTTCATTTCAAACTTATTTGATAGAAATTTCTTAGTTCCTTAAGAATGTCTTTATCATTACTAGCAAGTAAAATATCATCCACATATAAGACCAAAATTATAAATCTACCCCCACTGAACTTATGGTACACACAATCTTCAGCAATATTCGTTTCAAAACCAAATGAAAGAATTACTTGATTGAATTTTAAGTATCATTGACGAGAAGCTTGCTTGAGCCCATAGATGGATCTCTTAAGTTTAAAAACTAATTTATTAGTTTGATCTAAATCAGTCACCATTTTTTGTTTCTTCATATAGATAGTTTCCTCAATGTCTCCATTGAGAAAAGCTGTCTTTACATCCATTTGATGAATCTCAAGATCAAAATGTGCTACAAGTGCCATAATGATCCTAAAAGAGATTTTAGACGATATCGGAGAAAATGTTTCTTTATAATAAATGCCTTTTTCTTAGTGAATCATTTAGCAACAAGACGAGCTTTATATCTTTCCATATTACCTTGTGAATCCCTTTTGGTCTTAAAGATCCATTTACATCTGATGGGTTTCACATTTTTAGGTAATGGAACAAGATCCCGAATGTCATTGTCTTTCATGAATTTTAACTCTTCATTTATGACATCGATCCATTTATGAGAATTTGGACTATGAATGGATTTATGGAAGGTGAGCGGTTCATCTCCCACTAAGTCTAAGTGTTCCTCATTCTCGGCAAGATACACATCATAATCAATCGAAAACGCACTCTTTCTTCCTCTATTAGATCTCTTTAAGGGCACCGGTTCTTCTTGATTTAGAGGTTGTTGAATTTGATCCTCATCAACAACATTTTCATGTTGTTCGATATTTATAGGAGGTTCTACATAGTTTTGAATTATATGTTCTTGTTGAATTTCAAGTACAATACTTGATTTTCAATAGGAACTATGTGAAGAGATATAGAAATGAATTTCTCTTCCTCTTCAAATTTTAAAATTATTCCTAGTTTCCCCTCTAAGTTCAACATCCTTAAAGAACCTAGCATTTCCCGTCTCAAAAAAGGTTATAGTTTTCGGGTCATAAAATTTATATCCCCTAGATCTCTCAGTATACCCCACAAAGTAACTACTAACGGTCTTAGCGTCCAGTTTGCCCTCATTAGGCCTATAAGGCCTTGCTTCTGCTGGACAACCCCATACATGAAAATGATTTAGGAACGGTTTCCTATTCGTCCATAATTCATAAGGAGTTTTGTCGATAGCCTTTGAAGGAGCTCTATTGAGAATATAAACAGCGATTTTAATGTGTCGCCCCATAATGAGTGAGGTAAAGAAGTACAATAAATCATACTTCTTACCATATCCTTAAGGGTTCTATTACGTCTCTCCGCTACACCATTCATGCTAAGTTTGCCCGACATTGTGTAGTGAGGGACAATCCCACACTCTTCAAGATAGCGAGCAAAATGGTTGAGACTTTCCATGAAGCAAATAAATGTATCCATAATGAGAGTAACGTAATAAAATATTGTTGACCATTTCATGAAGGGGTAGTGAATGGTCCACAAATATCCGTATGAATTAGTTCTAAGACGTTTGATGCTCTCAAGGATTATTTCCCTTTGGTGTTTGTAAATTTTCCTTTAAGGCATCCAATACAAAAGTTTTTATCCGGAATATCAAGTTTTTTAAGATTTTCTCAGACACAAGCTTATCAATTCTCCTTTTGGATATATGACCCAATCGTCTATGCCATAAGGTATAAGAATTTTCACTTGATAACTTTCGTTTAGTGCCTTTAGTTTTGGTTTCATTAATATGAGACTCATTAAATGATTTGACTGTGTCAAGTAAATAAAGATTATCACTATATGATAAAGTACTAGTACCAACAACTTTGAAATTGAAATAAAGATCACATTTATTATTATCAAACGAACAGGAATAACCTTACATGTCCAAAACTGTGATTTAGATCAAATTCCGCATAAAGGACGGTATAATAAATGTACTATTTAATACAAAATAATATCTGGTACCTAAAAATAATCTAAACGTCTCAATGCCCACAACTTCAACCGAATTCCCGGCTCCCATATAGATATATTTCTCATCTTCGCTAGTGCTTCGGTAATTCAGGCAACCCTGCATAGATACACTTATGTGAGATGTTGCACTAGAATCAAACCACCATGTATATGTAGGAATTGAAACCAAATTTGCCTCAGTACAAACAATACCAAATGACATATCTTTCTTAACACGCCAAGCATGATAATTAGGACAGTCGTTCTTCGTGTGAGTAGAGGCCTTACAAAATAAGCATTTATTAACCTTTTGATTATTGAATGATCTCTTATGCTTCTTGCTTGCAACCGCAATTTCCTTTCCTTTTATCTTAGTCCCATGAGAAGATGAAGATGCTAAGTGAGCACTTTCCGATTTAAGTTGTTTCATTCTATCTTCCTCCTGTGTCACATGTGAAATTAATTGATTAATATTTCACTTGTCCTTTTGACAGTTATAGGTCACTTCAAAATGACCAAACTGAGGAGGAAGAGAGATCAAAATCAAGTGCACGAGTAAATCTTTCGAAATCTCTAACTTAAGTGCCCTTAGTTTTGTCGAGAGATGAAACATCTCAAGAATGTACTCCCTTAAGTTTCCGTTACCCTTTTCCTCATGGAAACAAGCTTCCTCAAGGAAGCACTTATTTTCGATTTCTCGCTTTTTGCAAAGCGTTCTTCAAGGGTATCCAAAAAATCTTTAGCATTGACGTCCTCAAAAATGCTATTAAAGAATGTTTCTGGGACGGTATTCTTCATGATCATTAGGCTTACGCGATTGGAACGGTTCCACTTCTCAACACTTAAGCGATCTTCTCGAGTGCTTTTATCGGTGAGAGGAGCAGGACTTGGTTTCCTTAATGTGAGATCAATATCCATACAGACTAATATCATAGTAATTTTGTTTTTCCAAGTTTTAAAATTTGTCCCATTAAGCATCAGAATACTATTCATAGCAGAGTGATTGATGAAGCATTTACTAAATCTATTGGGGTAAGAACAAGAATGAAATACAAAACATGTATAATTAACTATATATAAGGAGTGATTAATCATATAAAATGAATCTCATCTATAAGATAATTAACATGACAACAAAACTAATATTTGAATTGCGAGTTGACTCAAAATTAATTATCTTTAGGTAACCAAAAATTCGAACAATGTCTTAATCAAATACTTTAATCTTCCTTTTGGCCGATTTAAGTAATCAATAAAACAACCTAATATTCTCTTACTTGTTACCAAATGAATGTACAAATTTAATCAAATAAACGATATTCTTTGAAAAAATCATTTTATCCACATATTAAAGTATACATTCATCACTTAATCAACTTCGGATCTAAATAACATAAATCACTTTGGAGACAATATTATTTAGAAAATTTATGAAATTGTTTAAGCATATAATTAATCACAAAGAAGAAAGGTTTGAAAAATGTATGTTTTTGCTCAAGAAATTGAAGGCTGAATCTGCAGGTGGTGCTCGGCCGATCACAAGGAATGACTCGGCCGAGCAAGCCTTTCCAGAAAAAAATCATCACTGTGTTCAATGGTGCTCGATCGAGTCATTGATTTGCTCGGTCGAGCAAAAAGGTCTGTGATAAGTAGTTTTTATATAGTATTTTATAGTCTTTTTATTACATTATTTACCTTAAATTTTGCACCAATTAAGTATAAATTAGCCTCTTTTTGTATATATCTTCGATTTTATGCTTGGTTGGTATTTTTTATGATTTTACAGGTTTTTAGGTCATTTTCACGAAGTATAAAAGGTTCAGAGCAAAAGCATTTGAAATAGAGGGACCAGAAATAGAAATTTGCTGAAGACCAGTCAAAAAGGCTCTGCTCGGCCGAGCAGATTCATTGACTCGGCCGAGCACCCTCTGTTCAAACCAAAAGGTGTCTTTTAACAACAGTTGTGACCGTCAGAAAAGCACTGCTCGGCCGAGCAGATCCCTTGACTCGGGCGAGCACATCCATTATCAGCCAAAAGGTGCCTTTTCGCAAGAGATGTGTCCCTAGCATAGAATGCCTATATAAAGGCTATTTGTACTCAGTTTTAGATATCCAGAAAATCCGAAAATGTTCCTAAATACATTTAGAAAGGATCATATTATACTTAGAATGTATAGCAAAATACTTTAGCAATTTATACACGATGTTCAAGGTGTATCAATGATTCGTGACAAGTCTTGTGTACTCTTGAAGATGGTGAATGCAATACAAGGAATATTTTCCAACCATTGTTTCTTTTTTTTTTATGAATAAGTATTTCTTTCCTTATCTCTATTTCTTACTTACTTCCTTTTTATTTCAATGGTTTGAGTAATCCTCCATTTCTCGGAGTTGGAAACTCATTTATTTATATTCATGCTTTCTCTACATGTCATTTCAATTCTCTTCTTATTAAACTTAAATACTTGCAATTAGGGAGACGTTCTTGATTGTATAGCCTTAGTTAATCGAGAGAAGTACCTAGCGGAGAATCTTGATTAGCGGTTCTCTAAGAATTGAACTAGGTCGATAAATTACACAAAGTGATTTAAAGACCTAGGGATGATCCTTTAGTGGAAAATACGTGAGATGATAGACTTAATTGGTATTTTTGATTTATTTGGTACCCTCGAGAGGTGAGTCGGATTTCCCGCGTGACGAACGGGATTACACTAAGCCGAACCCTCAAGAGAAAGGCCGGTGAGTCTTAAAATACATGTGCTAGTTAGCACAACTTAGCGTATCATCCTTGACTTGGCACTTTCATCTTAAAATAATTTCTTCATATTATTCTTGAATTGCTTGTAAATATGAATACGTTTATATTTGTGGAACCCTAGTTAATTGAGAGAAGTACCTAGCGGAGAATTTCAATTGACGAAACCATATGAAGGAACTAGGTTTCATTGATCACGAGAGTAGTTCAATGGCCTAGGGGTGTTCTTTGAATGGAAAGTATGTTGACTTTCGATCTTAATGGATTCTTTTTAATTGTGGTCAGCTAGAGTTAAGCCGGAATGCCCGTTGGTGACAGGGCGGGAATAACATAAACGGAAATCTCAAACAGTTAGGACATAATTAGTAAAGAGTACAACGCTACTGTCCTAACCAGAAGTAGTGTAAGCCTAATGTACCATCCTTGTTATTTTGATAAAAGCCTTTATCTAAAGCATATTTATTTGTTTTCAATCCCGAGAATACTATCATTATATGTTAAAGTAGTTTCTATTTATTTCTAGTATTTTCTAAACAAATTCTTATCTCCCCCAATCATTTTATCCATATATTTTATAAAGACAAATATCATCCCAAAGTAAACCCTGTCTCTGTGGGATCGACTCGTACTTGCATCCGTTATTACAATAGTCCGTGCGCTTGCGGATATAAATAAACCGTTAGGTTTCGACCGAACAAGTTTTTGGCGCCGTTGTCGGGGACAACGGTTTACTTTCTTGATATTTGTCTTTATCATTTATTTTTATTTTTATGTTTATTTTTATTTTTATGTTTATGTTTTATATATATTATTATTGTATTATTTTCTAACTTTGTTTTGTAGAAATATAAAAAAATATATATAATGAACAGTGTTGGAGCGGCCGTACACCAATTATTGGAGCGGCCGTGCATTCAGGAGCGGATGAACTAAATGGAATCAACCTAGTGGAGCGGCCGCACACTTCTGTTGATTCGATCAAACATTTCTTCATGAATAGATACGTTGTTTAAAATATATATATATATATATATATATATATATATATATATATATATATATATATATATATATATATATATATATATATATATATATATATATATATATTTGCAAAGAAAATCGGCTTGCCGAAGCAGCCTTGACTCCTACCGAACAAGGAGGGGCGAAACTTTGTTAAAACCGGAAGCTTATGCTCGGCCGAGGCAAGGCCTATGCTCGGCCGAGCGCTTGAATTTTCGTAGAAAAATTGGTCAAAACGGGGCCATTGACTGGTGACCACTCACTTCACCTCCCTAAACCTCTCCACTCTCTCTCTAAACCCTTCAACCCCTCCGCCCCTTCCCACCATAAAACCACCAAATCCTCCATAGATTTCAGCCATTCAACCTTCCTTTCACCCTAAATACTTCTCCTAAACACTACCCAAACCTTACACAACCAAAATTTCACCCAAATCCCTCAAAATCAGAAAAAACCCTAGTTCTTTCCCAAAATTCCAAGGTTTTCGAATTTAATCAAATTGGTGAAGAAGGACGATTTGTTCAAGGCATTCAAGCAGCAACAAAGCAAGAAATCAAGTTTTCAAGGCGATTCTCATCCTCCATTGTCGGGTATCAAAAATTCTCTCTCTTAAAATTTTTGCTTTTAGTTGGGTTTTTGAATTTAAGCTATTTTTGCCATGGAAAGAGGTAGGGGAAGAGGAAGAAAATCATCTAGGACCACAAAGAGGTCCCGGAATGATGATGCTTCTAGTTCTAAGCCCATCCCTACATTGAACACTTTGGGAATTGATTTTCAATCCGAGGATGAGGCAACTAGGTTTGCCAAATTATGTGGAAAAAGCATTAAGCCCACGCAATTTCCCGACTTAGAAACATTAAGAATTATGGGAATTAGGGGCAATATCCGGGATTTGCACCAAGGTTTGAATTGTGAAGGTTTTATGCGTTTAAGCGAAATGACCTACGAAGGTATCTCCTTGGAGTTCCTAAGCTCTTTAACTAAGAGAAATAGGGATTTGATTGATGATAATACGGGGGAAGAATTTGAGGATGTTCAATTAAGTTTTCGATTCCTAAACACACCTTACACCCTTAACCTTGAAGAGGCCAATGAAATGCTTGGTTGGCCTTCCCCCATAAATGTCGCAAACATTCCCCCTCCTCAGTTTAATGCAGATTTATTTTGGTTGCAAATTACAGGTCATACTCCTTTCCTACCCAAGACATCCAAAACCTCTCTAATAATCCACCCCGTCCTCCGTTACATACATAGGATGTATGCTTGCACTGTTTTTGCAAGAGAAGATAAAGGGACGATCAATAGGACGGAGTTGTTTCTTTTATGGGCATTTGTGACAGGGTATGAAGGGATAAACTTGGGAAAATGGTTGTTTGATAGACTTTGGGATCACGTCTCCCCAACTTTTCCGGGTGATGTTCATATTGGAGGGATTATAACCCTCATAGCAATATATGTTGGTATTGAGATACCGGAGGAAGGCGAAAATGCTTGGGTGCCAGTTAGAGGATCTAGGGTGCTTGATATAGCAGCCTTGAAAATGATGAACATGATCACCGAATAAGGGCACGGGAGGTATACTTGGTTTGTGGGAGGTGGTGCTAACAAGACACCACATGCCATCTTGCCAAATGCCAACATTCCGGTGGTATTAATAAATCAACCGGATACTTGGTCCTTCCCTCTTCTATTGGGGCAAGATGAAGTGGGAAATGAAGATGTGAACATGGGGCAAGAAGAAGAAGAAGGGCAAGCCAACCTTAACCAAAATCAAATGCCACCCGACTTTTACCAACAATTCAACCAAATGGCCCTCCAACAAACCCAAATCCTTCAACAACTCAACCACTTCAATCAAAACTTTAGCCAATTCCAAGAGAATATTGAAGGACGGGTACAACATATTCAAGGAAGGGTTGATTACATATACGATTACGGAGTTAGGCATTGGGAGAACTTCTACCCACCACCACCACCACCCCCAATGTAAGTCTTTCCTTTTTATTCTTTCCCTATCAATCTAGAGTCCTTGGATCATTGAGGACAATGCTTAATTTAAGTGTGGGGGAGGAACTTGCATTTTATTTTAGTCTTTCATTTTTAGTTTTTCTTTTATAACTTAGTTGCATTTTTTTTCTTTTTATGTATGCATGCCTAGTATTAAAAAAAAAAAAAAAAATTCCCTATGATGATCCATATTATTAATCTTTATGCTTGCTATATGCCTTAGATTAATGCCTTTGTTTTTCCTCTCATATTTTCTATAAACTTAGAAATTAATAGAAGGAAAAATATAGGGATATTTTTTTTAGGAAGAAATTGAAAGCCTCATAAGTTAGTATAGCACATTATAGAGTCTCATCAAGAAAAATACATTTGATTAGAAGGAATTCTTTTTATACTTGGTCATTTATGCAAATATTGAAAATATTTCTTTAAAGATTGTACATCTTTTATCTTTATTAAATGTTTATTTCCTTTTTAGAAGCACCTTTTTGTTTGCATCCCTTGAATCACACCCTTTCATCAAAAATTCCATCCTTCCATTTTTCAAATCAAATCAAAGTAAAACACTTTTATCTTATTGCTAAAAAGAGTGACATTTGTCACCAATCCTTAAAAGCAAAAAGAAAACTATTACCTCCTAAGTAACTCGGGGCACGACGTTCGCTGCGACAATGCTTCCTTGCCAAACGGGAGTAATATCCATAAGTATTCTTGATCTAAGTATTAGGAACATGGGGTTCGCGACCACAATGTCTCCTACTTTAAAGGATCAAAAATAACTTAGGTCTTTTTGCAAAAATATAACACGTGCAAAAATAAGATAAATTTGTTTTACTTTGATGAGATTTTTCCACTATCATCATCCATTTTTCACCCTTGTGATTCAAGAATGCAGTACACTTCTTCGGAACTTCTAATTTGTGAATAAATGTTTATACTTTCTCTTGTACATTTTAAAGAAATAAATTCATTTTTTCTCAAAACCCACTCTAAGAGTGTTACCAAGTTTATGATCTAAGATTTATCCTTCTAGCATGCTTTGCTTGATCAAATTCCTATGTTTGCTATATTAGTTTATTGTCTTGAAATTACTCTCTTAAAAAAAATATATCCCCTAAATACTTCTTCCTAATAATTTTTAAGGGTATGAGAAATGTGACTAGAAAGATAAAGGCAATCTTCAAAAGGGCAATAGGCATGCTACAATAAAATTTTCTGAGGGATCATTCTCATTTGCATACCTTTTTCCCTCTCCATCTTTTCATTCTAATCTTGCTTGGGGACAAGCAAGGTTTAAGTGTGGGGGAATTTGATAAGTAGTTTTTATATAGTATTTTATAGTCTTTTTATTACATTATTTACCTTAAATTTTGTACCAATTAAGTATAAATTAGCCTCTTTTTGTATATATCTTCGATTTTATGCTTGGTTGGTATTTTGTATGATTTTACAGGTTTTTAGGTCATTTTCACGAAGTATAAAAGGTTCAGAGCAAAAGCATTTGAAATAGAGGGACCAGAAATAGAAATTTGCTGAAGACCAGTCAAAAAGGCTCTGCTCGGCCGAGCAGATTCATTGACTCGGCCGAGCACCCTCTGTTCAAACCAAAAGGTGCCTTTTAACAACAGTTGTGACCGTCAGAAAAGCACTGCTCGGCCTAGCAGATCCCTTGACTCGGCCGAGCACATCTATTATCAGCCAAAAGGTGCCTTTTCGCAAGAGATGTGTCCCTAGCATAGAATGCCTATATAAAGGCTATTTGTACTCAGTTTTAGATATCCAGAAAATCCGAAAATGTTCCTAAATACATTTAGAAAGGATCATATTATACTTAGAATGTATAGCAAAATACTTTAGCAATTTATACACGATGTTCAAGGTGTATCAATGATTCGTGACAAGTCTTGTGTACTCTTGAAGATGGTGAATGCAATACAAGGAATATTTTCCAACCATTGTTTCTTTTTTTTTATGAATAAGTATTTCTTTCCTTATCTCTATTTCTTACTTACTTCCTTTTTATTTCAATGGTTTGAGTAATCCTCCATTTCTCGGAGTTGGAAAATCATTTATTTATATTCATGCTTTCTCTACATGTCATTTCAATTCTCTTCTTATTAAACTTAAATACTTGCAATTAGGGAGACGTTCTTGATTGTATAGCCTTAGTTAATCGAGAGAAGTACCTAGCGGAGAATCTTGATTAGCGGAACTCTAAGAATTGAACTAGGTCGATAAATTACACAAAGTGATTTAAAGACCTAGGGATGATCCTTTAGTGGAAAATACGTGAGATGATAGACTTAATTGGTATTTTTGATTTATTTGGTACCCTCGAGAGGTGAGTCGGATTTCCCGCGTGACGAACGGGATTACACTAAGCCGAACCCTCAAGAGAAAGGCCGGTGAGTCTTAAAATACATGTGCTAGTTAGCACAACTTAGCGTATCATCCTTGACTTGGCACTTTCATCTTAAAATAATTTCTTCATATTATTCTTGAATTGCTTGTAAATATGAATACGTTTATATTTGTGGAACCCTAGTTAATTGAGAGAAGTACCTAGCGGAGAATTTCAATTGACGGAACCATATGAAGGAACTAGGTTTCATTGATCACGAGAGTAGTTCAACGGCCTAGGGGTGTTCTTTGAATGGAAAGTACGTTGACTTTCGATCTTAATGGATTCTTTTTAATTGTGGTCAACTAGAGTTAAGCCGGAATGCCCGTTGGTGACAGAGCGGGAATAACATAAACGGAAATCTCAAACAGTTAGGACATAATTAGTAAAGAGTACAACGCTACTGTCCTAACCAGAAGTAGTGTAAGCCTAATGTACCATCCTTGTTATTTTGATAAAAGCCTTTATCTAAAGCATATTTATTTGTTTTCAATCCCGAGAATACTATCATTATATGTTAAAGTAGTTTCTATTTATTTCTAGTATTTTCTAAACAAATTCTTATCTCCCCCAATCATTTTATCCATATATTTTATAAAGACAAATATCATCCCAAAGTAAACCCTGTCTCTGTGGGATCGACTCGTACTTGCACCCGCTATATTACAATAGCCCGTGCGCTTGCGGATATAAATAAACCGTTAGGTTTCGACCGAACAGTCCGCACGGACATGAATTTCATAAGTAGATCCGCACGCCCGTGCGCCATACAACGCTCGGCTGTGCCAATGGAATAATCTTGCTTGATTCATTGTTCTTTTTGACAAATTTTATGATTTTGAGTCGAAAACTTCAATCATTTCCAGATTTTAAACTAGATAAATGTTATTAACACTCTATGAATGAATTAGAGTGATTAAAGAACATAAAAAACATAATGATTTCAACATAAAGTAAAGCAAAATATGCTATCATGAACTCAAATTTAGTTAAGAACATAAGCAGACTATGATACCAATTGTTGGAACATTTCTATTCCGTTAATCCAATGCGTACTCATTTCTTGAATAAGTATGAGAAAGAAAATATAGGCGGCAGCGTATTATACCTGATGAATCCATTTGTTTTGATGTTTTGAAGAGAAGAAGAAGAAATAAAGGATGGAGATGAAATCTTCTAAATGATGAATGCCTTCATACTTAACTCAGATTATTATTAAGAGAGTATATGTAATAATACGCATGTTTCTAGGCTGATGAAAGCCTCTATATATAGAAAACAAATAAACACTTCATTTAGGGACTACACCCTTTCATATATGAAGTAGTGAAAGATTACCTTTTGTCCATCATAAATAGGTAATTTTCACTTCGAAAATTCTACACATTGATTAATTTTCTATACTTTATATCAACATTATATTTATGATTTATACATGTACGCTACATGTTTATGTATATTTACTAAGTATACACAATTTGCAAGTCATGTTCTAGCATCTCCTTCCATCAATCGATTATAACTCCCCCACTTTGTCCTCCATCAACTGATTATAACTCTCCCACTTTCTCCTCCCAATTTGGTGTCCTCTCTTCTTTCCCACATCTTCCCTGCAGTTAAACCCGCCATTAGAACCTTCTAACACCCGCATTGAAATTTTATTATTTGTCAGCATTTCATACTGTGTAGTTACTAGTTAGTGAAATGATACAAAATTATATTGGTTAAGGGTATATAGGTCTAGCAAAAAGATTTAGTTTTTTTGTGAAGATCCAGTAACATTCATTCGTAGTTGTTTCAAAGAGTTTATCGCCCAACAAGAATGTGCAGTAGTTTTTTCAAACTGTACTCCCTCCATTTTAAAATGAATATCCGATTTTTTTTTCAATATTCAATGAAAATGAATGCTACTCACTCCGTTCGATCAAGAGTCCTACCAAATGCTTGAGTGGATCGACAACAAGAATTTTAAATTAGAAGAGTGTGAATAATGATTTTTCATTTTTTAGTCAATGTCTTTAATTAAAAATAAAACTAAGAATCTTACAGAAAAGAAAAGTAAAAAATGAAAATAAATTATGTCATTACTAGTGGGCGTGGCGTAGTGGTTATTTGGCATGACTTGAAAATTGAAATCATGTGAGCTAAGCCCGCGTAGGTTCGAATCTTGCCGCCCACGTTTTCATTTTTTTAAAACGTTCGGCGCTTTTCTTACAATCTATCAAACGACGAAGTTCTTAATCACAAAGAAGAAAGGCTTGCAAAATGTATGTTTTTGCTCAAGAAATTGAAGGCTGAATCTAAGGGTGGTGCTCGGCTGATCACAAGGAATGACTCGGCTGAGCAGGCCTTTCCAGAAAAAATTAATCACTCTGTTCAATAGTGCTCGACCGAGTCATTGATTTGCTCGGCCGAGCAAAGAGTTCCGCACGGACATGAATTGCACAAGTAGATCCACACGCCCGTGCTCCATACAACGCTCGGCCGTGCCAATGGGATAATCTTGCTTGATTCATTGTCCTTTTTGACGAATTTTATACATTTTGAGTTGAAAACTTCAATCATTTCCAGATTTTAAACTAGATAAATATTATTAACACTCTATGAATGAATTAGAGTGATTAAAGAACATAAAAAACATAATGATTTCAACATAAAGTAAAGCAAAATATGGTATCATGAACTCAAATTTAAACCCGTCATTAGAACCTTCTAACACCCGCATTGAAATCTTATTATTTGTCAGCATTTCATACTGTGTAGTTACTAGTTAGTGAAATGAAACAAAATTATATTGGTTAAGGGTATATATATAGGTCTAGCAAAAAGATGTAGTTTTTTTTGTGAAGATCCAGTAACATTCAATTTGTAGTTGTTTCAAAGAGTTTATCGCCGAACAAGAATGTGCATTAGAGCATATGCAACAATGAAACTTCATTCCCATCCTTCTCTCCTCCACCTCAGCTCCACGTCACCAGTCATAAAAAACACAACTCCAAACAATTTTTTCTCCATTCATGACAAAAGTCATCAGTTTCTCTCTCCTACTTTTTATTATACCCCACCATATTTTCTCTTTCCTACGCATTTATATTACATTTATTATTACTATATTAAATTATTTCAATATTTTTGTATTTTTATTATTTTTTATATGTTAATTGCAATTTTTGTAAAAAAAATAAAATTAATTTCTACTTTTCACGCCGTGACACACGACATCTGTCAAAAGGAAAGTGTGAAAAGTCATTGCATGACTTTATCAAGTTCATGAATGGAGATGCCAAACCATGCCACCTAAGCTCCACCTCAGCCACGACTTTAGCTAATGTCATTGATGAAGATGCCACGACTTTAGCTAATGTCATTGATGAAGATGCTCTTAGGTTTTTCAAACTGTATTCCCTCCATTTTAAAATGAATATCCAATTTTTTTTTCAATATTCAATGAAAATGAATGCTACTCACTCAGTTCGATCAAGAGTCCTACCAAATGGTTGAGTGGATCGACAACAAGAATTTTAAATTAGAAGAGTGTGAATATTGATTTTTCATTTTTTAGTCGAGTAACTCTTGTAAAAACTAATTTTTTTCAAAATGTTATAAAAAACTAGTTTTCAGAACAGTTTATCACTTTTATTAGTTAGACTTAGTGTTTTAAAACTATTTTTTTTCTTATGTAACCAAAAAACTAATTTTTTTCAAGATTTTGGCTTTTTAGTCAATGTCGTTAATTAAAAATAAAACTAAGAATCTTACAGGAAAGAAAAGTAAAAAATGAAAATATAGTGGGCGTGGCGTAGTGGTTATAGGGCAAGGCATGACTTGAAAATTGAAATCATGTGAGCTTAACCCCGCACAGGTTCGAATCTTGCCGCCTACGTTTTCATTTTTTTTAAAACGTTCGGCGCTTTTCTTACAATCTATCAAACGACGACGTTCTTAACGGTCATAAGTATCTCACAAAACAGATCGCATCAATGTCTTTTACTCTTTTTTTTCTTTCACAAATCACATTCCATATCTAGGGCTTGTTGTAATCGCAACACAAAATCAATGTCTGAGAGTTGTTAGTCAATTCACCCAAATCAAACTCACATCGAAATAATCTTGATCTTTCTAGTTCTGAATGATTCTGTGGCCTTGATCATATTCCAATCATCATCAATTTCGTTCATCTGGTGAAATTTTTCTTCATTTCAAGCCGTTTGCAGTTTTTATTTCAATTATATTTTAAATTTACTTGCGATCATTAATGTTGAAAGAAGTTGCTTTAATTTTACGCTAATGGTGTCACATTGATAGTGTTCAGATTCGTTATGGCTTCATCTAGAAAGAAACACTATATTGAAGACGACGACGAAGAAGAAGAGCAGGTAACTTCTCTTGTTCAGAAGCTCAGTTTTATATACCCGATTTTGTATGGTTTAATTTGGTTTGGTGGTTGCATTTTGAGAAGTTGATTGTCATTAACATTAGTTAGGATGATTGAGAATGAAGTTGTTGTGATTATTATTACTTACTTAGTTGGAATGATACCTGTGTGCTGACAGTAGCTGACTAATATTAGGGAATCTTTTGTCTGAATTTGTACGAAACAAGTCTCTGACTGCAGTTTGTTAGGAGGCATATGAGATTTGATGTTTCCACTTTATTAACCTTGAATATCAAGCGTATAATAACAGGTTTCTTCTAAAAGCAAAAGGGAAATGAAGAACTGAGTTCTCAACCCCAAAAGCTAGGTCAACGAAATTTATGAATCCCCTATCTTCCCTTATAGGACTGAATGTTTTGTTCTTTGCTGGGTGCTATGAGGCCTACTCATCCCCTAAGCTAGCTTAATGGGACGTCTTTCCATCGCAGTTATTAACCAAAGAGCCAGCCTCTTCCACAACCGATGTGGCAACCCATCAGTTAAAAAGAAAACAAGAAATAATTTATTCAGTGGGCAGTGGACACGACTAATGTTATGATTGCATCACGTAAAAAAGGACAGGACATTTAAGATTCATATTTATTGTAGTCATGGACAAGATAAATGATCAATGGGTTAATTTTCTTAAGTTTGTTGGTGAAGCAGGTCGAACGCTTTGATGATTTCACTCTGGCTTCTTCATGGGAAAGGTATAATCCTGAATTATTATTATACACATTTTTTCTCCTTTCAAAACATGTTGGTGCATCCATGATGCTAGAGATTGTCATTATGCTTGGAGCTGAAATATCTGATACTACTGAATTTGTGATTTGCAGATTCATATCTGAAATAGAGTCAGTTTGTCGACAATGGTTGGCTAATGGCCCGAAAAGATTGGTGGTATGCTTGCTTTATCCAGTATCTGCCCATCCTGGTTTCATAATCTAACTTTTGGCTTGATGATGGATGTGCAAAACTGCAAATTTGGTTAATGTTTTTTAGAATTAAATTCATTTTTCTTTGAATCTTCATGATTATGTTTGTCCAATGTTTTTTCTTGATTTGTTGAGTTAGGGGGCGTTTGTTTTTCTCTTTTAAGCCTTGTTTGCCTCTTAACACTTATTCATTAAGAGGATTAGAGAAATAAGTGTGTTTTTTTTTTTTTTTTTTTTTTGAAATAAGGCTTGTTAGGCTCTTAAAGTCCTCTTAATTTTAAGTGGTTAAAATGTTGCTTTGAATTGCTTCGAAAGCCTCACGAAAGCCAACTGTTTCATATTTGGTTTTGGTTAATTTTTTTTTTAAGCATTTCTTGTTTCATACGCATTTACGTTTTTTTATTTTTTTTTATTTTTATTTTTTTTAAGCTGTTTGAGATAATGAATTTAGATAGAAAATCAAACAACTTATCCAATTCGAGTCGGTTTTCGATTCTTTGCCTCTTAATCATTCAGCCATTTTCAGAACTGAAATCAGATTTCAGCACTTATCACTTTAAAAAAACAAAACCCCCCTTAGTTTTAATCAAGTTTGGCTTCAAGTGGATTGTTGTTTCTTTCCCTGCTTATTATTTTTTGCTAGTTGAGTTAAATCTCTAAGTATCTTTAACTTACAGAGATTGGTTTGCTGCTATTTTATAACGTAGAATTCTTTTATTTTGTTTTCTTTTTTTAGATGGACTTCTTTCCCATCTTCCTGTAACTTGCCTCTTTTATTAATACAATTCTCTTTTTTTATCAAAAACAAAATCCGCATTAGGTTTAAGGCTTTACTCATTTGCCTTTCTTGCGTAATATGGATTGCTTTACTAGAGATTGCTTTTTGGATTAGTTATCCTGTCAAATAACATGCATCACTCAGTCGACTGTTTACTACTCCCTCTGTACAAAATAAGTGTCTGCTATTCTCTAGGGTGTTTCAAAAAGAGTGTCCACTCACCTCTTGGGTATATAAAGGATGCAACGTGTCCACAAATTCACTTTGGACTAACCTCCAATTTAATTGTGTCTACTAGCTTTGCTTTGCATTAAGCTATGTGCAAATAGTAACAAGACACTTATTTTGTAACAGTGTGAGTATTACTTCATTTCTCCTCTCAAATAATCTTTGCTGTTCTGTTCAACTGTAGGAAAAGGATGCCATTCATTTGGGGTTGTCAAAGAACTTTTATAAGGTCAAAACAGAGCTTAAGTATGCCATGAAAAGTTACTGCATGGAGTACTACTTCGAAAGCAGAAATGATGGTACACCACTTGCTGCTTTTATCAGCAGTTTCAGCATCACATTTCTGCTAGTCATTTAACATCTTGATTGATTCACTGGCTGGCCCAGGAAAAATTTCGGATTGGAGTTCCACGCTGCATGATCTGCAATTGTCTTTTGGGGTTAAAGAGTTTCTGGTATCTCTTAACTCGGCATCTTTCACTTCATAAGATGCTATCTGATCCTTTTGTTTCTTTCACACTTAAACTATTCTCGGCATCGCCAGGTTATTGCTCCTCAAAGTGCCAGCGGGGTTATTCTTGATTCCCCCGAGGCAAGCAAGCTTTTAAGTGCTGTTGCCATAGCTTTGTCAAATTGTTCCAGGTACGACTGTTGCTGCAATATTTCACTTAAATGCATGAATGCTTTGTTCTTATAGCGCATTTATACTTTTACATTTACAAATTAGAGGCTCACTTTTGTGTGTGTACTTGACGTACTGTTGGGAATGAAGATATCTTATATTTCATCTGATTCTGTGATATATTCTCGTCCTAAACAATGAAGAAAAAATATAAGCAATCGCTAACCTGATACGATGGATACTTGAACATTGCAGCTTATGGCCGGCATTTGTTCCAGTCCACGATCCTTCTCGTAAAGCTTACATCGGTATCCAGAATATGGGAACAGTGTTTACCCGCAGATTTGAGGCAGATCACTTAGGTAGTCAGGTTCCAGTAAAACTCATGCATTTGGAGGGATTATATGAGCTATTTGTTTCTAAATTTGTAAGTTACCTCCCTAAGTCAATCTTATGATTTTATGTCGAAGATGTTCTTTCAGCTTGGTTGTTTCTGTCCAGCTTGTATGTGCAGCTTATTAGACCTTATCTTACTTTGAGAACTACTTTCATATTCATACTGCACTGTTTCTGCATCATAATTCTCTCTTGTCAACTGATTACATGCAATATTCATGTGAAGCTATTATCAGATGGCAATTTGGTAGTGCTGATTGAGTGCTTAGGGGCCAGTTCACTAAATACATTCAGCTTTCACCAAATGTCATTGCGTGTGATCTACCTGATTCCTCTTATGGCTCTATTTGCTGGGTTAACCAACCAAGTGAAGAAAATGGTGCTGACTCTTATTGAGAACAATCAGAATTAGATATTGAACAAGTTTGCTCTGGGTAAATTAAACTTTTCAACCCTAAGGTCCCTTACCTTTTCAGAACATCAGATTGCTCTTTATGTACCTAGTTCTCAAATACCATCTTTTCAAAAGAAGTGTTGGTTGGTAATGAGCTCTGTCCCCCTCCTCTGCTTTCTCTCTCTCTCTCTCTCTCTCTCTCTCTCTCTCTCTCTCTTGCCCTGATCTGCCACAGATAGGATACGTAGGCGTCAGTGTGCTCAAGGAAAATAGTGGAACCAATGACCTCTTAAAGGCTATTTGATTAGCATAGGGGCCAATATTTAACATGCTTATTGTTTGTGAGAGAGAGAGAGATCAATTCTTGTTTCATCATTACTTATCTACTACTTGACCATTCAATGTATTATTAAATAAAAAAATGACACACTAGTATTTAAAAAATGTGTTTATTCAACTTGATGTGAAGTCTTCATGAGATAAAATTGTATGATTAATATATCTCATTTCTCTCAAAAAAGAAATATTCTACTAATCTGCTATGTCGTTCTGTAGGGAATCATTTTCTTGAGAGTTCACAGAGTTAAAAGTTAATAAGGGAACCTAAGTTTATTCAGATATTTCAAGGGCTTCAGCCATTAAAAACTAAAATAGTGCAGAATTCATATTTTGACACGAATTCGTAATTGATTCAGACTGCTTGGATTCTTATTCAGCAGTAAGATTTTTTTGCTTATATTTGTCAAACACGACAGTAGCTGTTATCTTATCCTATGCCTTGCCGTTACTTAATTTTTGTTGACGTGCTTGCTAGCAAAGGCATTTCTATATGAATGGTCTGAACCTCAGGGGTGTTGGCGAACTTCAGACCCTGAACCATATTGTCTTGGCTTCTCCCTGGACAAAATGACGTGCCTTTGTTCCTGTACACTCATTTTCATGCAAATGCTGCAGATGCTTACCAAGAAGCATTGCCAGTCTCGCATTTACCTTAAATCATAGAAACATCTTATGCTTATAAATGTCAAGCACAACCTTAGCTGTTATCTTATTCTATGCCTCATTAAAAAAATGTTATTCTATGCCTTGCCGTCACTTCCTTACTCTTAGCTGACATGATTGCTGGCGAAGGCATTTTTACATATATGCTCTGAACCATAGAGGTGCTGGCGAAATTCACATCCTGATCCATATCGTCATGGCTTTTCTATGGACATAATAATGACTTGCCTTTGTTCCTGTACATCATTTTCAAGCTAATGCTGTAAGATACTTACGGAGATGCATTGTCTTGCATTTATCTTAAATTATAGAAAATCTACCCTTTAAACATCTAGGTCACCTTAGTTTCTGTCCTTTCTCATAACAGAGTTGACCTTTTCTTTGTTCCTAAATGTTCAAATTTTCATGCTGAAGGCCTTCTCCACATTGGACCTTTCAACACATATCTTCAAAGTTCACTTTACAATGAAGCTAACCTACAGAACCATTCCCTATGATGACAACGAAGAATTACAAGAAGCTGACATTGAATTTACTGAATCTGGTGGGACTGGAGGTGAAATCCGGAGCAAAATACAATGGGATGAGGATTGTCCTTGGAGTGAGTGGTATTCCGCGGAGGACCCAGTTAAAGGTAACTTTGGTTGAAAATAAATATGCATCTTTTTTCATTTTCTCTGTTAGTCCAAGGTTCGTGCGTGGGGGTCAGCTTGGTCATGAATGATGTCCTGAAACCATAGATATACTTTCCAATAGGGGAAAAGCTACACGAAGACCAACATTCATCACTGACTTATATATCTCTCTGCAAACAACCCTAACCCTTCCCAGTCCCACTACCCCGGTGCACTTGAATAAATCTCACTCGTTGCTTGAGTTAGGACATCCCAAACTGCAATTTTTTTTTTCTATCTTATGCTGTTGCAATACCAAGTATTGTTCTTTATCATTGGTTGCATGTAACTTTTGTTCCTAAGGCGTGAGAAAAATGTACTCTCTTGAGTCCACAGTGGAAAATCAAACAGTTAACGGGATACATAGTTATCCATTACAAAATAAAGGTCTGTGTTTCGCCTCCTGTGTATTTCATAGGAAAATGCTAATAAGTGTGAGTAGGCCCCAGTCTTTAAGGATCCAGATTAAGAACTATTCCACATGAATTTTCTGAAATCCAGTGGTGATTTTTTGACATAAACTTTCTGATCTGAATGCTTAACAAGTACCCATAAGACACTTGCTAGCAGGTCCCTAACTCATATGTCGGAACAATAAGCTTAACTCTCAAATTGAGACTCTTTAAGTAGAACATCAACATCTTAAAGTTAAAGGGACTCTGTGGAATGGATGGAGTAAGCAACTACAAACAAGAAACTTTCTTAGTAACACCTAATTTGGAGTGAGCTGAAACTGATGACATGTTGGTGATTATTTTTTGTTGCAATTGGGACAGTAATTCAATCGCGGGCCTCATGGCATTTTCACAATTGTATTAGTCTTTATGTGGTCTACTCCTTACCGATATATGCATGAAATCTGGCAGGATTTAAGTTGATTACAATTTGGGAAGAGAAAACAGTTGAAAGCTCCATGGAAATGGCTGAACTGGAAAATGCTTCGCTCCATGAAGCTGAAAAGTGGTTCATTTTCCCAGAAATTTCTCCAAATCTGTAAGGATTGCTTTTCATATCAGAATCTCTATTACAGTTATGGCGGTGTAGATATGTTGTGCAAAATTTGTAGTTCATCAAACTGATGTATGTTGGGTCTTTCTCAAATCTCAGCCTAAAATTTTATGCATAATTATTTGCTTTTCTTTTCGAGTACTTATTAACAGAATGAAATGAGCACGCATATCTATACGCACATGTATAAGCGTTCAAAAGAAGTACTTATTCCTGGAGGACATATATGAGGTACCCATAGGCACTTTTAAGCTCTGTTTGCTTAAGACGTACAACTTACAGAATACGATTTCAAGAAAGTTTCATGTAGATCATTTCTTTAGAATGTTGCCATTTTCGTGTATCTGGTAAAAATATTGATAGTACTACCGAAAGTATAGTGCTAGTGGTGTTTCTCAAGCTAGCATTGAAAACTTGTACCATCGGTTCAGATCCTTGCATGCTGCTTTAGACGACTTCTACCTAGTTTCCTTCCTTACCATCTAAAAACTACCTTTAATCCACCCACCCCCTAAGAAACCTTAACTATAGAAAAATTCTGATGGATTAACATAGGAAGCAACTTAATAGAATGAAAGAAGGTGTAGAGGTTCATGTAAAATTAGATGATTGCTTTGGCAGGCATCTGTTAACAATTTGTTGTGGGGCATTAGGGACAAATTTTCCTTCAAAATCTCCAAGAGATGCAGATTTGACAAGAAATCATCATACAAAGGTACCTGACTGGATAAGGGTGCGAACTTCTATAGAGAGAATCAGTTAATAATAATAGGGGAAGTAATATATGTGGTATTAGATTAGATGAAGGACGGAGGAGGTGGAGGAGGAGAAGAAAACGGAGTATGCTGAACCTATGATTTCTAGAGAGTGAAGCAAGGATAGAGATAAGAGATGATCAGTGAATACTGTAAGGAGAGATGAGGAAGAGTGGCATGGGCATTTGGTTTCTGGACAAAAGCAAGAGTAGAGGTATGAATAAAAAGTGACGACTTGAAGGAAATAGAAGCAAAAGATATATGGGGATTCAATGTGTATCCTGAAAATGACGCTCGACCCCAAGTTCCGCTAGCTACTTTTCTCAGCATGAGTATAGGGGGTATTTTCGGTTGACGTGGCTAAGCTTAATTTGTCATGTTTTCTAATTTTTACTCAACACCGAAAAATGAGGACATGTTTTCTGGAATTATTTTCTTGAAACAAGTGAAGCCTTAGTTTAAATATTTTCCACTGGATGGAAGAAGAAGAAAACATATTTTTAGTATTGGCCATATACGTTGAAACTGGAACTTTCATGTTGATGAGTTACTCCATGGTGGAAAAGAGTTACACTAGAACATCAGTGAGCTATTATGATTTTGAAATTTAGAATGAATATTTAAGATTTGCGGATTTTGGAGGATCATTTCCTTTTCCAATCTAATTTGATTCCTATGTAGTGCCATTTTCTTCTAAATTTCTATACTGAGGTAAGTCTTTATATAGTGTATCTTTTATCTTTAACTTGGAAGAACCTTTCAATGCTACAAACTGGAATACAAGGCAGAG
Organism: Adenophora triphylla var. japonica; assembly: GCA_022495995.1. Lineage (NCBI taxonomy): Eukaryota > Viridiplantae > Streptophyta > Magnoliopsida > Asterales > Campanulaceae > Adenophora > Adenophora triphylla. Next base: position 396,396 of record JAFEMH010001257.1, on the reverse strand, counting down.
TAATTCCTTTGGACTAGGTGACTGCTTAGAATGGATAACCGTGTGTACAAGACTATATTTGGCTGGTAAAAGAAGGAAAATAAGTGCTAGGATGTCGTTTTCAGATACAACAAGTTCTTGGGGGATCCTTTTTCAAATACCTCGGTTGCAATTTCAAATACCTAGGTTAGCTATGGTAATTTTATTTTTCCGTCTTTTTTCTTTTGAGACAAGTAGAAAGAAATCCCAGTGGACTTTTTACAGTATCCACATCATTGAAGGTTCTATAGCCTTTTTATTTTTTTTGTAATTATTACTACCACTACCACTACCACTACCTCTACCTCCGTCCCATAATAAGTGTTGCAATTCACATGTCAACCTTTTTAAGGAATGCGCTTTACTTGTTTGTACATTGCTTGTATAGTTGTAAAATCGCATTAAGATTATTTCTTTATTTAAGGGGGATGCTAGCTGTTTCTATCAAACTAACTGTTGTGAGCTCGAAACTCTCGAGTTTCTTTGCTAATTTTATTGGGAATTTTACCCATAAGTTCCTTTTGAGACAAATCACTTCCCCTCAAGTTACTCATTAAAATTAAATGCCTCACAAGTTCTTATGCAGCAGTATATTATACTGCATGCAATATTTAAAAATTATGATACAACATTATCAATACTGCCTCCTGCCACCACCGCCACCGGTCACCGGAAGGTCGCCGAAATCCGGTCGCCTATCACCAGAACGGTCATCGATCGCCGGTCGCCGCCTGATGCTATATTATACTCCCTCCGTCCCAATCTAAATGTCTCAACTTTCCATTTTGGGCATCCCATTTAAAATGTCTCATTTCCAAAAAAGGAAAGTTTTTTTCACTATTCCACCCACTCATTCTCTCTCCTACTTTACTTTTACACTCACAACATTCTCTCTCCTAACTATTCCTCCCACTCATTCTCTCTCCTATTTAATTTTTCATACTCACAACATTTAAACTTTTTCTCTTTCCTACCTCACTTTTTCTCTTTCCTACCTCACTTTCCTTAATTCCTGCGCCGAACCCATTTTTGGACATTTAGATTGGGACGGAGGGAGTATTCAGTATGCAGTATTATATTCAGTACGTAGTATTATCCATTGCCATGTATGCAGTATGTTTACAGAATACAACATGATAATACAACATGGAAAGGAACTTATGAGGCATTATGATATTTTTTTAGAACTTATGGGGCATTCTCCCAATTTTATTCTCTTTTATAGAAATGCAAAGTCCAAAATGTACTCTGTTTTTTGCCATAAGTCAAATATTATATGTTGAATCATGGCCTATGGTTAATGGTGTCTTCTATAATCTTGGGTAGTTGCTATGAAGACAAGTGTATGGTGTATATCGAAGAGATAATTAAAATAATTTAGTTTTGGCTGTTTAAGACAAAAGTCAAACATTATTATGAATGCATCATTCTCCTTGGCAATAGTCGTTAAAGAAAACCCATTGATTGAAATCTGAACTCGTGTTCCCTCGATTCCATTCAAAGTGTCATAAGTCAAATACTTAAAAAGACACAGAATTATCCTTGGAGTACTTATATCACCAATTAACTCTATGTTACATACTTACATCCAACATTTTTATTCAAATATTAAAGAGGGGTAAGTGCCGTGGAGATTGTAGATTTATTTTTCAAAATGAGACTCTTTGAATTGAGAATTCTGTAAACAAAAGTAGGACTCCTTGAGAGAGAATATAGTGACTATTTCATATAAAGTGGAGTAGAGCTTATAATATGGTAATGTAAGCATACATGTATTTTGATTAGATTGTCCGTGTATTAATTTTTTACGTTATTAAATAGATTTACATTAGCACGTTTGTATTTTCGATGACATGGCAAATACCTGTCCACTGTTTAGCAGTGATGGTAGCAAAGGAAACATCGTTGGATTTGCTTCGCAACTGCGCCATTTGGTTAAAGCATCAATTATAGCCTCAGAGGCTCAATTCATGGAAGATTTTGTGTCAGGTCTGGCACACACTTGTGTACAAGCTTGAATTCCACACACACACACACACATATATATATACATATATATATATATATATTTGTAAGTGTGCTTCTATAAAGAAAGTACTAACTCTGTCCCAAAATGAATGTCCAAAAAATTTTCAAGAGCAATTTTTTTTTGGACATACATTTTGGGACGGAGGGAGTACATTGCAGGTTGCAGCTTTGACTTCCAGTAGTTTGGTGATGTCTTCTGATGTAGTATAGGTTATGCCACATTTTCACTCATATTATTCATCTTTTGTGGTTCTTAGCAGTTGAAAATTCGGGATCAGATAATATGAAGTCTTCGGCGGTCATACCTCCACCTACGGTTCTTGATCGTGTGCTCAAAGAACTATTTCACGAGGGTACATTTTCTCAGGATTGTTTCTCACATCCATTGCTACTATTTGATGCAATTGCTTAAAGTTTACAAGCAGTGCTACCGTTTTTTTCCTCTCTAAAGTTTACAAGCAGTGCAATCGCTTCCTATCTGTTGGTTTACGTTTATGTCACACTATGATGTTAAGCAACAACATATATCTTTAATGTTTTGTGATGGAATAGTTTCATGCTTCTGCTGAATAACCAGAAGACTTATATCTCTTTAGTTTAAGTGTCATTGAACTGAACGCACCCTTCTTGCAAAGATAAACCAAAAAGATGATTAGTATGTTTAACTTAAATAATTGGCTTCATCCCTAGGGCCATGGGTAACTTCCCTGCTCCTTCCCTCCACTCTAGCTTAAATTGCAAATATCCACTCCTTGGAATAATTTTTCCTGAAGGTTTAAAAGTTTTTTTTGTTGTTGTTGCCATTTGTTCATTTTTCCATATCCTTATGTCATCCATATATCTGAAGACACACAACTGATTTTCTTTGAGCAAAAATAGTAGCTAATTATGGTCAGTGACTCAGTATACATGTTAGTACTAGCTTGTCACTATATCGGTGGTGATTCCCATAATATATCCATCAATAAGTTGACTTTATTATCCACTATCTTCATCCTCCTAGAAGAGGTGTACATGATTTTTGGGCTTGCCCAATTGAAGAGTAACATTTCCAACATTTCCAAGGAAACCTTTTTACAACAAAATGACAATATTAACCTTCATCTTGCCTGGTTTGGATTCAAATATAGCCACCTAGTTTTAATTGGAAATGTTTTTGAGGCAATTTAGGTAATTTGTAGATTTTCAACCATTTTCTTAATTTGTGTCTTTAGTCAAATGTTACTCTTCTATTGGGATGGCGGGAGTATCATTATACATAATGGTCCAAGTTTAAATCTCTCTGCAATCCCGACTGAACCTGCTCAATTTTGCAACTTGTTTCAAAATTTAGCTTCTAAATAGGCCTAATTATGTTGCATTTGCGGTAGCTCATGCTACTTTATGAAAACTTATTTTCGGGTTGTTATGCTGGAATTGAAAAGGCCAAAGCTATTGGTTTTGAACCTCTATTCTTCGATTCCATAGTTTTCACTTTGCATCTCCAATCTATGAAATACTTGACTTAATGTATTCCTAAGATGTCTAATGATATCGTTTTGTGTGAGTGTCTGCCATGTGTGTGTAAATATATACATATATATATTTATATTCCCCCTTCCCCTACCTAGGGTAGGGATTTTGTGGTAAGTGGGTGGAATTTACATCATTTCTTATACATAAAAGCTATACTCTGTGATTATTAATAGTGGATAAACTTTACTTAACCATTCATATGATTCTACAGTGATGTGTATTCCTAACTTCACTATTTAAATGCTTATGCTGCTTCTGTAACCAGTTTTCTTCCAGTGGCTGCAGGAGTTGTGTTCATTTCTACTGAAGGTGAGCACAAGAGTTCTCGAACTATTAAAGGCGCCCCGCTGGATTCTCTTTTTGCACAGTTCTGCTTACACTCTTTATGGTTTGGGGACTGCAATATAAGAGGTATGGAAAGTCGCCTTTACCCCGCTGGTTGTCTCTCCCTCAGAAAATATATATGCTGATGATCCTGAACTGTTTAGTTCACAATATGTTTTCGTCGATATATTCTCTTTCTCTCACTGACTGAGTTGGTTTTTGTTGTGAGAGCAGCTATCGCTGTGCTATGGATTGAATTTGTTCGAGAAGTTCGTTGGTGTTGGGAGGAATCACAGCCATTGCCCCGGATGCCAGCCAGTGGTGTAATTGACCTATCCACTTGTTTGGTTAACCAGAAGTTGCACATGGTAATCACATATTTTTTTTTGGAAAGAGCTTTGCAGACTGTATTTCATGGATTATTAGGCGATATTTGATATCTGAAAATTCAATAAGATTCCCCCTTTTATCTTCCTCAAGCTCATGTAATGAATAGTAGTCATTTTTTTTAGCAAGAACAGAAATATATTAGATTTAAGAGAAGAACTTACAAGAGACGGACAAGATATCCATCTGATTACAAAATAAGAGAAAAAGCAGCAAAACCAAAAAAGAACTACACAGTCACAGCCGTCCAGTCCCGTTTCAAATCTGAAATGGACACTCCCTGAAAGGCACCATTTGCTGACGCCTGAAGAGAAGCTATAGAGACTACTCGCTCTCATAATAAGTGATTCAGAAGATGTTTAGTCCTAAAGACATTGTTATTCCTCTCCATCCATAAACACCAAAAAATAGCTGAAACCACTTATTCTCATAACATGACTACATCCTTGTGATGTGGCGCAGAAGTATGAGTTTGATCAATACACGATAGATCGGGGAAACTTATAGTGAGTAATTCCCTAAGATAGATAAACTAGCCCTACAAGCTTGGTTTTCACACCAATCCAGGTGGAAGAAAGAAAACAAACACGAAATTTGATAAAATATCGTAATATTATTGAACAATGGTTAATTTTCGGAATTAACAATAACCCTCAATTTATAGGACTCCTACGACTTGGAAAACAAGTAGGAACCTTCTAAAAATTAGCTTCTAAGACATCAAAATATATCCTAAATATACTCTAAAACATGAAAATATTACATACCTAATAATAAATCCGAAAATTACAATTTAAATTAAAACTAATTAAATAACTATCAAAATAAATCCTAAATTGTCCCTCATTACCTTGCCCCTACCCAAGCCACAAAAGTGAATATGTAAAAAGGAATTCAATGTTCTAGTCATATAAAAAGGAATTCAATATTCAAATTTTCCCTAGTCACCTTAAACAATTGATTCCAAAGACAACAAGCAACAAAACAATGGAGAAAGAGATGATCACGCGTCTCGTCTCTAAGCTTGCAACTAACAACACCAGTTAGGCGAGATACACTTAAGAGGTCATCGAATCTGAAGATTATCGTTGGTGTTAAGCATATTAAGCACTACAGTTCACATAAAGGCTCTGATTTTGAAAGGAGTTTTAGCCCTGATTTTGAAAGGAGTTTTAGCCCTGATTTTGAAAGAAGTTTTAGACTTCTAAATGAAGGAAACAAGAGGAAAAGGAGAAGGATTGGGACTTCTTTTAAGGAATTGCAAAAAATATTTACAAGAATAAATACCTGACCCTTAACCCAAAGAAATTTCTGAAGCCATATCTGGTTACGAGTTTTTTTTAATCTTATATGCACTGGCAAAGCTACCATATGAATTTTGGCTATTTTCTTGGGAACTTTCTTATCACTATTGTACATGGCCCCTGCGAACATGAAATCCTGGTTTCACTGTTGATTATATGGCCTACTTTAGTGCCTGTATAGTTGGAGTTGGTAATACTGAGGAGGCCATGGTCTAAAGTTAAGCACCTTATATGTAGAGATGCATCCATGGGCTTATCTTTCTTGCCTTAGTTAGGTGTACAATTAATCTTTAATAGAATAATGAACTCTTTGGTTTGCTGCAACTTCCAGGAGCATAATTTCTTTTCATCTGTCTATCCATAATTATGTTTGTCATCGAAGATATAGCTTCTTTCATCTGACTCACATCAGAGTATATCTTATTCTCGGTTTTGCATATTAGCTTATTTTGCATGCAGTTTATTCAGACTAAGGATTTATGCTGTCTAATGACAACAAGTGATGTTTTGTGATTTATGTGGCAATTGATATTTCCAAAGTTTTTTTTTTTTTCATCTGTTAAGTTTGTTTTTGTCACACATATTTCTAAGTTTGAGGTCTTCTGGTTTTGATTTTCAGCTTGCAATCTGCATTAAGAAGAAGCGTCAGCTGGATCACAAGCGTGAAGATGGCATTACAAAGAACGAAAACAATCCTTCTCACATTAAGGTGACGTTTTACTGTGTTTTTCCTTCTGTCTTAAGCTTTCAATATTTGTTTTTCTCCTAATAGTTCCTCATAACACTTTTAACTTTAATTGATATCATCAAAAACTGCAGGGAGAGGATCTGGGTCGAGGAAACTCATCTCATCTGCCAAGAGCCACTGAAGGTTTTGTTGACGAACGTGACAGGTGAAGTAAGCAAGTGAGAACTCATGTTTTCCCCCTTGAATAACATACTGACTAACTTTGATGGAGCAATCTTGATTTTTGTAACTGTCCAACCTTTCATCATATTGTTTTAGAATTCATGTGTAGTTTGCCTTATAAAGTGCAAGTACTTCTTCTCGTAAGCTTGGGTTACCCTTCACTATTTTTCTATTTTGGTTAGAATAAAAGCACCTACATTCCCATTGCCTGGTTTATTTGTGCAGGTAGAGTTTGTCTGTTTTAGTAGATACCAGTCTTATTGAGCTATTTAATAATATAATTGGTTTATGTAATAAAAGGATATTGTATTATATGGCTCTAGATGTTTCGAGTGATAGAGGATTGGGGAGGGGCGGTGGGTGGGTGGGGAGGGTGCATGGAGGATATTCTAGCATCTAATAAGAAACCATGTATGCATATACCAGAGTCAAGATGACTTCCTCAGATTGCTTAATAGCTTGTCAGTAAGTACCCTCGAGGAAACAGAACTAGTTGAACCATTTCAAAGTCGGTTTATCTATTTTATTCTTACTGAAGAGTGTGGGGCAGTGGGGGGGGGGGTGAGGAGAACTACTTGCTCTATTTCTTAAACTGCAGAAGTTACTAAGGGTGGCCATGGATACTTAAGCTGTTCGTTAACACCAGTTTAGTCTTGCTGCGATACCCTGACTAAGAGCATAGACGTAAGGACTAAGGACTATAAAGTAATGGGAATTTGCCCCATAAGTTCCTTTTGGAACAAATCACTTCCAACTAAGTTCCTCATTGTATTAAAATGCCCCATAAGTTCTCATGTTGTATTATGTATAATACAACATTTAGTTATGCAGTAGTTTAAAATCATAATACTGCATCCGCACCACCGCCTCCGCCACAGCCCAGCTCCGCCGCCGCCTGCTATTGCCGCATGCCGGATTCCGGTCAATTTTCACCATAATCCGGCAATTTTGGCCGGAATCCGGCCGCCGATCGCCGGAATCCGGTCGCCGGAGGTCGGAATCTGGTCGCCGGTCCATGGGCTTCGGACTCCGGTCACCGGCGGCCGCCGGAATGCAGTATTATGGCCTTAATTGATGTTGTATTTTCGAAACATAATACAACATCATAATACAACATGGGGAAGAAACTTATCGGGCATTATGATTTTTTTTTAGAACTTATCGGGCATAGTCCCTAAAGTAATACCCTCACTGTCCCATAATAACAGTCCCCTTTTACAGGACACCCAGTTTTAGGTAGAGCATTTCACTTTATTATAAAAAGTTTGGCGTAAGGTAAAAATGTGATCTTTCTCTGTCTAAAAGATTGGGCCCATTATGGATGTGTCCCTAAAGGGTAAATATTAAAATGTTCTATACCTAAATCAGAAAGTTATGGAAGGGCACACTTTTTTGGGACATCCCAAAAAGGATTAAGGGACTTATTTTGGGACGGAGGGATTAGCGTATTAAAGGCAAGTTTGTAAATATGATTACATTACAACTTCTCAGAGGACTGCATTAGCTCTTGCTGATTGATTGGTTTGCACTTGGGAAAACATTGCTTTGGACATTTAAGGTATATGTCATTTTTTTATACTTGGGTAAATTGTCTTATTTCTTAGGTTGAAAGAAGTATTAGGTGGCTTAAGCTTCTATATATTAACCTAAACATGAAAGTACTGGCTTTTGTCCTGGTAAAATAGGGTAGTATCATCACTACGTCGGAGCGATTGCACCTTGGCATCAATAACAAAATTGATGTGCTCTTTAACATTACTAAGTTGTACACTCTCTGTCCCAGAATCCCAGAAAAAGAGTTATATTTGACAAGTCAAATTATTAAAGCACTTTATCACATTTCCTATATCGCAATTTCATTGCGTCTTCTCCGCATGACCCTCTTAATTATTTCATCAAATTTCCAGTTCTTATTAGGGCCTTTTTATTAAAAAAAATTGGGGGAGAACACTTTTGTTTAACTCTATTTTTAGAATATGACTCTGTTTTTGGGTCAAACAAATAAGGAAAGTGACTCTTTTTTGGGAGATGGAGTACATATAGTTGAAGAACTTTTCCCAAGTCGAAGCAAGTCCAATGATGTCCCAGGATGCATAAAATAAAAAATATTTAGAATCATATTTCACCAGGTAACTCATTTGCGTCTTTTACTTACTCCAGTCTGAATATTACATAAACGGAGAAACCAACTTTAAGTAAAACCAACCAATGAATTAGGATGGAGCAACTGCAATTCTGATTGTTATGACGGAGCCTGGAGTGGACAGTAAATTTGGCTTTATTGTTATCTGATCATATTCCTTGCTTCTAACATGTAGGGGTTGTTTGAGGTTTACCTTGTCTGGAGTTGCTATCGATTGGACTCCCCAATATTTTTTTTTTCATTACGTAGATGATTTTTTTTCTATAATATTGCACCTTCTTAAAACGTGTACCTTTCGTATCCTTCTTGTGAAGCTGAAAGCTTGGAATTGTCAGCACTTAATTCATTGTCCTACTTACCCTCCTGGGTACTAGCAGTCAAGGACTAGCAAGTGTGTTGGTCCATAACATTTTTGGTAGTCTTATTTCATGTTGTGAGTTTCTATAGTTGCATCAACTTACATTATATTGTATTTTGGATTTTGCTTAAAATTCAAGGTTAGAAAAGTCAGATTATATCAGTGCTAGTCACTACGAGATATGCCCTACAACCAGCCACTACCTCTTGGTTTGTAAATGATAGTGTTCTTTATTTTACTTTTTAATTTGCCAACTAATGCTTAAGCTGCTAGAGAGGGGTCCAACAATGTATATGAAGCTAGCACTCCCCCTCATTTATGTCTTTCTCACATGTGGAAAGGTAAATAGATGGTTCACGAGCCAAATATGGTGACTACATGTGCAATGTTTCCAGTGAGATGGGTTAAAGGCAAGACTTCATTAAACCAAACCTCTCATACCCTGTTAAAGTATCCAACTCATTTAAAACTCTAACCTACTAGAGAGGGGCTGAACAATGTTTATCAAGCTGACAATACTATAGCCTTCCAGTTTTTCTTTGAATGCTTTTAGTTCTATTAGCTTATTTCATATGATATTTTGGATTTTTCTAAGTTAAAGATGAGAGATCAGATATGCACTATACCTTATTATTGTCGACTTTATTGGAATATGTCCTTCAGTCTGTCTATAGTTTGCCCCCTGATCTGTTTACTTCTACTTGTTTTGCTTAAAGTACAGTTCCTCGGCATCAGGTGGCTATGAATCCTGTGATTCCATGTCTGATGATGAGGTGAATTCTGTTGGTTCAAAACCTTCGGATCACAGAAGGGGTTCAGCTGGTGTTGTAAAATCTATGATGCTTCTGAAATCGCGACAATACATGCATGCTCCATTTACTCAGGTTCATCCGAGTTCAGTTGACTGCATTCCTATTTTCCATATCTCTAGTATTTAAACATTTAGAAGCCTTCCTCGTTTTTACTTTTGCACATATTGATTTGTCATAGGATCCACCAGTAATGACCGAAGACATGCATGAAGAACGGCTCCAAGCTGTAGAGGCATTGGGCGATTCATTTGTATGCTTCAAATTTTTATGCATAAATATTTATTGTTACTACAATTATTATTACTACACACTTTTTTTTTTAATAGCCTTGCCTCCTTAAGCATCATCTAGGGTTGTTTCATACCATGGACCAGTCTTTTTTGGTCTTACCTTTTTGCTACTTTCATAGACACGCCTCATAACACAACTATGTCTTCACTTCTCGTGAGTATTCAAGAAATAATGTTTCCTCGATAATGATATGGATTGGGAGGCTGGATTGTGGACATCAAATATTCTAAAACATAATTTACATAATGAAACCAGAGTAAAACCTAGTTGGCTAAAGCAGACAACATTTAAGAGTCATACTTGTTGCTTTTCTCGTATCCCCATTAAGATGCATTACCAACCTTGAGTGCTTTTGTCGTTGATAAACGTGACCCAACTCCAGATTGACGATCTTGTGAATCCTTGATGAACGATTGTTGAATCACGAACGGAAGATCTTGAAGAGCGAAGATCCTCTATGAGTATCCACGCGATGAACGAACCCTAGAACTCTTCTAGGAGGATTGCTAGATCCTTTGATTGAAACTCTTTCAATCTATGATGTATTATGAAATTGGTGTGATGATTTTCAATTCACAATTGAAAATCCTCTCAATTTTGTGTTTCTATAAACTCAAAATTCGTGACTGGCTGCTAGGGTTGAAGAGGGATACTATTTATACCCTATAAATATTATACCCTATTAAAACCCTAAAGAACGGTTTATGCACAAGCCGGGCACATGGGCGGTCGCCCACAGACCCGGCGGTCGCCGCTATGAGGTACGGTGCTTAAACCCCTTATACGAAATACCACATGGGCGGTCGCCCGGAGGCTGGGCGGTCGCCCATCAAGAGCAGCTTCGAGGTGCGGTTTTAAAGATAAACATGAAGCGGTCGCCTATAGCCGTTGAGCGGTCGCCCAAGTCAATAGGTTGACTTATGGCGGTCGCCACGCACACTTCGCTTAGTGGGTCGCCCATCACGCCTGTAATCCATAATTCCATTTTTGACAATTCGTTCGATGCGTGTGACCCCATAGGACTATACTTATGTTGTGATGAGTCCGATCACATCGATCCTCATAAGCATGAGCGGACTCTAAGAAGCCATCACTACCCAAATAGTATAATATCAAGTTCGTTTTTCCTACATAGAACATATCACAATCCCATTTGTCACACGATGTTATATTGAGCATGAGTCATGGTCCACGTCAACTCATATTGTTCAATGCTTTCTCGTTACCAAGTAAATTGATTAAACGAATGATATTAATCACATTAATTCATTCGTACGCTACGCACTTATTCATCAATCTTACTTACGCAGCGGCCTAGCAAACATCTCTCTTTACGAGGGACAATTTTCCATCTTGACTTATCATTCTTCCCAACAAGAATCATACCATACGATAATAGCCCTTATTGTCATTCGGTTAAAGACAACGTTAAACTATATCAAACATGATAATCATCGAGCTTTTAAGACGATGATAATCTCAAGTCGAAAGGATATCAATGATATGATTATATGAGATTTAATTATGACATTTGGCCATGACATAAATCTCATAATGGGTCAGTCAAAGATGCCTTGTTCTCAACAAGTACCCATGAATCTAATGTGCATCTCCACGCATATAATCATCACATGATTATCCATTAGACTTCATACTAGTGCTTCGTAAGTACTGGGGACACGATTATTATAACTAAACATGCAAACACATATAATAATCAAAGAAACAATCTCTTATATGAATGAACAATGACATTACATAAAAGGTCTATCTCTATAGGCTGTGGCACTAACACCTGAGCCTCCCACTTGGCTAGGCCCAATCATTCATGTATCTTATACCCATGGACCCTAATGACCATCATGTTTAGCTTGTGGTAAAGGCTTCAAAGGTAGAGGGTCCGAGATGTTGTCATCCGTTGGTACCTTGCATATCTTCGACGTCCTCCCTTTCGCGAGATTTCTCGAATGAGGTGGAAACGTCTCAAAAATGTGTTTGGATCGGCGATGTGACCTTGGTTCTTTTGGGGCAATAGCACCATTATTGTCACGCGAAAAGCTCTATCGGGTTAGTGATGCTCGGAGCGACTTAAAGTCACTAACGAACTTCTTGATCCAAACCGCCTCCTTAGGCGCATCCGTCTTGCTTATGTATTCGGCTGTTGTCAGAATCAGCACGGTTGCTCGCTGGAACTCTTCCAACAAACAAGCCTCCATTAGCATAAACACAAAACCGCATCAAGGATCTATAGTCATGCTTTGTCGGTTTGGAAGCTTGCATCTGTGTAACCCTTTACCCGCATCATCTTCCATTCCTCGAATACCAAGAATACATCCTTAGTCCTTCTCAAGTACTTAAGGATATTCTTGACTATCCATGGTTCTCACCAGGGATCGGGTATCTACTCGTTGCGCTGTGAGAGCATACGAGACATCGTCCTAGTACATAACCATGGCATACATGATAGACCCAATTGCCGAAAGCATATGGTATATCACTCATCCTCTTTCGCTCATCATTTGTCTTGGGACATGATGAGTCTTGCTAAGAGTAATGCCACGTCCCATTGGGCAAGTTCCCTTTCTTAGAATTTTCCATGCGGAATCTTCTAAGGACCTTGTCAATGTATGTACTCCGACTCAAACCAATCATCCTTCGATCTATCTCTATAGATCTTGATACCAAGGATATAAGCCGCTTCACCCATATCTTTCATTGAGAAACATTTTCCTAACCAGGACTTTACGGTCTCAAGTGCAGGAACATTGTTTCCAATGAGTAAGATGTCATCGACATACAACACCGAAATAGCACTATGCTCCCACTTATCTTCTTGTATACGAGTTCAAATCTTCGTTTTTGATGAAGCCAAACTCTTTCGACGATTCATCAAAACGTAGATTCCGGCTCAGGAAGCTTGCTTGATCCATAAATGGATCTCTGCAACTTACATACTTTGTTAGAATCCTTTGGATCGACAAACCCTTCAGAGTACGTATCATGTATACATCCTCAAGTAGGTTCAGTTAAGAAACGTTTTTGACGTCCATTTGCCATATCTCATAGTCGTAATATGCGGCTATGGCAATTAGGATTCTAATAGACTTAAGCATTGCTACGGGCGAAAAGGTTTCATCATAGTCAACGCCGTGAATGCGACATGCCGCACTATACCCCTTAGCAACCTTATAAGTATGTACCTTCCCATCCGTATCGGTTTTCTTTTTGAAAACCCACTTGCATCTATGGTTTTTACACCTTCGGGTGGATCAATCAAGTTCCAAACTTGATTATCGCATACGGATTTGATTTCGGATTCCGTGGCTCCTAGCCACTTGTCCAAATCGGAGTGGACATCGCCTCTTGATAGGAAGTAGGTTCATCATTCTCAATGATTTCTACTTCATTACTTTCCGTCATGAGAAATCCGTATCTCTCGTGTTCGGATCGTATCTATCCGATCTGCGAAGAACTTGTGTATCTTGAACCGGTTCCACAACTGACTTGTGAATTTGGTTCCGTCTCTACCATTGCTCTATGTCATTTTCGGAGTTCTTGAATTTCTTCAAGATCAATTTTACTCCCACTAGTTTCTTTAGAGAGAAACTCTTTTTCTAGAAAGACACCATGTCGAACAACAAACACTTTGTTCTCGGATCGGTTGTAAAATTGATATCCTTTCGTTTCCTTAGGATAACCAACGAAAATACATTTATCGGATCTAGGTGCAAGCTTATGTTCGAAACCAATTTCTTTACATAAGCCTCACATCGTCCCAAATCTTCATGAAAGATAAGTAGGCTTTCTTCCATGCCACATCTTATGTGGGGTTTTAGGAGCCGATTTAGTAGGGACCTTATTAAGTGTGAAAGCGGCATTTCCGGTGCATGTCCCCAAAAGGAAATAGGAAGGTTAACTTGACTCATCATCGATCGAACCATATCTAATAGGGTTCGATTTCTCCTTTCTGGACACACCATTCCATTGTGGTGTTCCGGGTGGAGTAAGTTCGAAACAATTCCACAACTTTTAAGATGATCGTCAAATTCTTGGCTCAAATATTCACCACCTCGATCGGATTGAAGTGTTTTAATAGTTTTGCCAAGTTGATTTTGTACTTCACTTTGAAATATTCTAAATATCTCAAATGCTTCACTTTTGTCCTTAAATCGAGATAGACGTAGCCATATCTTGATAAGTCGTCGGTGAACGTTATGAAGTACCGAAATCCTCCACTAGCAATGCTTATTCGTTGGTCCACATACATCGTGAGTATGTACGAGAGCCAACAAATCACTAGCCCTTTCACTACTCTTAGTAAAAGGTGCTTTAGTAAATCTTGAATAAACAAGACTCGCAAATATCATATGATTCATAATCATATGAGTCTAAATATCCATCTTTATGGAGTTTAGAGATGCGTTTCTCGTTTATGTGACCAAGACGGCAATGCCATTTATATGTGTCATTCACATTATTTGGTTTGGATTTCTTATTTACATGATAGACATTATCAACATTATTTTCAACATCCAAGACATAAAGGCCATTAAAAGAATGGCAACACAATAAAGCATGTCATTCAATAAATTGAAAATTTCTTATTCGCGATAAGAAATTTGTAACCCTCATGTCTAAACATGAAATAGAAATAATGTTTCGCCAAATCCGAACATAATAACGGTTATTCAAAACTAAAATTAATCCGCTAGGTAAAGTGACTTCGTAAGTCCACTACGGCCAATGCAAAGAACTCTTGCTCCATTTCCAACCCGTAGATCTACTTCACTCTTTGAGCAACCTTCTATTCTTTAGTCCCCGCACATTTAGGCAAATGTGAGATCCACATCCGGTATCTAATACCCAAGAACTAGAGGTAGAAAGTAAAATATCTATCATATAGATACACAAGTCAGCGGCAATCTCATTGCCCTTCTTCTTCGATCCTTCCTCGATAAAGCTTGCAGCTACGCCTCCAATGCCCAGCTTCCTTGCAATGGTAGCATACCGCATCCTTTCGGGATTTGGGTTTAGAAGCTTCGGCAACCTTTGCCTCCGGTTTAGCAACTTTTGCTTTACCCTTGTTTTTGAACCCTTTCCTTTATTCACCATCAACACTTGATTGGTTTTCTTGGTAATATTGTTCTCCGCATTCTTTAGCATCCCACGCAATTAGTACAAAGATTTATTCATCCCATTCATGTTATAATTCGTAACAAACCGATTATAACTTTCGGGAGTGAATGCAATATCATATCCGTAGCGCTCTAATCGGATAGGATATCCAAGCCTCTCAAGGTGTTCGAGGTGACCCTTCATTTTCAACACATGAGGCCCAACAGGTTGTCCTTCAATCATCTTGCATGAATGAAGAGCCTTCATAGTGTCAAACCTTTCGACGTGCTTGCCATCGGAACATTTCCTTCAAATGATTTCCCAAATCATAGGCTTCCATGTGTACAAGGTCCTTCGAAGAGCCTTACACATGGTAGCAAGCATCGTGCAACCAACATCAATAGAATCATCCACATGTTTTCTTATGTTGGTCCCTTTCCGCTTTAGTTGCATTAGAGCGGGCTCGGGTGGAACGGGTCCATCAAGAATGTACAACTTCCTTTCTGTTTGAGAACAATTCCCAAACCGCGGATCCAATCCACATAGTTGTTGCCATTCTCCTCTAACTTGTCCTTCTCAAGGACTCGATCGCGATGACATGTTTTGATTATTGTTTACTATCGATCTACAAAGATATGCAACAAGATATGAACACATATAAGTACCAATTCATTTAAGAGATTAATTAAAGTATTTCATAAATACTCCCACTAAATTATATAACCTTCTTATACAAACATGTATAATATAATTTAATAGGCTAAGACCCAACTTTAATTTAATTTCAAGTCGGCTATGGCACGACTGCTTAAAATTAAACTAAAAAAGGTCGATAACATTTATCAATCATATCTATATATGACTCTTAGATCATTATGAGATTATAGACATCATATGTCACATGTTTCAATCTCATCTTATGCCTTAGGCCCAAAACTATTTTGATAGCCTAATTGAGTTCAACCATGTTAAACGTATAGCAATCACTGTTTGCTCATCTTGATCATACAAAGATAGAATCAATGTACCTCGTTGTGGCGTAGCCTACATGAAACTATCCGTGTACTCACAAGTGTTTAAACATGGGTGGCATAAAATAAACTCAAATTACAAAGAAGGTTCAATTTTTCATGCTTATCAATTACATGCCAAGGTTGATTCATGAAAACTATATGAGCATAATTATGAACATGGAATGATGCAACACAAATCACATTTGATCAGTAATTACTAGTACGCGGCCACGTGCTCCAAATTTATCCCACACTTCCATCGAAGTGCCTGTGGGGAAGGTTTTGGTGTCCAGCCAATATACTAAGTAACACTTCACAAATATCCTAGATTAATCACATTAATCATATTAATGAAATTGACATCCCATAATCTAGATTAATCATATTAATCATATATTTCAATTTCATAATCATGGTATATCAATATATATACAATTACTTCACAAGCAAAACTCATACAATTTCACATTCTAGATCATACACATCATGAAAATTAACATAATTCCATTATCTAATTATCATGATTTTCTAATATAAACATCATGAACCAGGCTTTGATACCACTGTTGGGTTTCGAGGGTCCATGCGCAGCGGAATAATGCAATAACTCGAAAAACCCCAAGCCCTAGAATCCGTTCTAGATGATTAATTAAGAAAGATGAAATAGAAATACCAACCTTGAGTGCTTTTGTCATTGATAAACGTGACCCAACTCCAGATTGACGATCTTGTGAATCCTTAATGAACGATTGTTGAATCACGAACGGAAGATCTTGAAGAGCGAAGATCCTCTATGAGTATCCACGCGATGAACGAACCCTAGAACTCTTCTAGGAGGATTGCTAGATCCTTTGATTGAAACTCTTTCAATCTATGATGTATTATGAAATTGGTGTGATGATTTTCCATTCACAATTGAAAATCCTCTCAATTTTGTGTTTCTATAAACTCAAAATTCATTATCGTTTGCTAGGGTTGAAGAGGGATACTATTTATACCCTATAAATATTATACCCTATTAAAACCCTAAACAAAAACGGTTTCGCACAGTTCGGCACATGGGCGGTCGCCACAAAGACACAGGCGGTCGACCCGAGTACGTTGCTTAAACCCCTTATACGAAATACCACATGGGCGGTCGCCCACAAGAGGGCCGGGCGGTCGCCCATCAAGACAGCTACGAGGTGCGGTTTTCGTATAAACATGAGCGGTCGCCTATAGCCACTGAGCGGTCGCCCAAGTCAACAGCTTGACTTACGGGCGGTCGCCCATGGCACACTTCGGGCGGTCGCCCATCACGCCGTAATCCATAATTCCATTTTTGACAATTCGCTCGATGCGTGTGACCCCATAGGACTATACTATGTTGGCAATGAGTCCGATCACATCGATCCTCATAAGACATGAGCGGACTCTAGCAAGCCATCATGCCTACCCAAATAGTATAATATCAAGTTCGTTTTTCCTACATAGAACATATCACAATCCCATTGTCACACGATGTTATATTGAACATGAGTCATGGTCCACGTCAACTCATATTGTTCAATGCTTTCTCGTTACCAAGTAAATTGATTAAACGAATGATATTAATCACATTAATTCATTCGGGCATGGCCATGCACTACATCAATCTTACTTACGAGTGGCCTAGCAAACATCTCTCTTTACGAGGGACAATTTTCCATCTTGACTTATCATTCTTCCCAACAAGAATCATACCATGCCAATAATAGCCCTTATTGTCATCCGGTTAAAGACAACGTTAAACTATATCAAACATGATAATCATCGAGCGGAAGACGATGATAATCTCAGGTCAAAGGATATCAATGATATGACTATATGAGATTTAATTATGACATTTGACCATGACATAAATCTCATAATGGGTCAAGTCCAGTACCTTGTTCTCTAACAAGTACCCATGAATCTAATGTGCATCTCCATGCATATAATCATCACATGATTATCCATTAGACTTCATACTAGTGCTTCATAAGTACTAGGGACACGATTATTATAACTAAACATGCAAACACATATAATAATAAAAAAAACAATCTCTTATATGAATGAACAATGACATTACATAAAAGGTCTATCTCTATAGGCCTAGGGCACTAACACCTACAGTTGTGACAAGCTTCCTTGACAATAATTTGAACTACGTCGATTTTTAAGGACGTGGATTGGACTCTAGCTAATTCCTTTGGTGTCTTGTGGGATTAAAAAAAATCTGGATTGTGTGGTTACCAAAACCTTGGCACTTTGGAAGTGGCATATAATCTCCCTGTTCCTCTCAAACCTTCTGCTCAATTTTCTGTCAGTTATGTACTTACCTTGACTAGTGATGATATGCTTGCAATTTCTGGATAGTGTTACCATTCTTTTTGCAAGTGGAAGTTAGCGATTTACATAAACACGCGGGTGATTACCATTATTGACATATTGCTTTGTTTCTTAGAAACCTGGTTGAGAGGAGATTACTACACAACGTAGATACAGCATGTCACTAGAGATTAAAGGCAATGGGAAACCAACACCAGATAGTAGAGAAGTCCATACTCAAGCGAAGAGAAAGACATTATTATTGTTCCATACTTCCATGTCTCATTTACAATCATAATCTCTTTTGGGGGTAATGCAGCACACATTATCAACTCTTAACAGAAGAGCTTGAGAAGAGCTTGGATCAAACTTCTTACTTGCCCACAAGCATTATTCTGGAGCATTTAGAATATTAGTCTGGACCCTGATTGCTGTCAACTTTAAGTTTTGTACTTCTGCATAATGTGGAAGCTGAACATAACTTATGTGCAAATCCATGGCCACCTATGATAGGTTATATAGCTCAAAGCAAATTAAAGTAAATATAAATTTTCCTAAAAATCCAGTGATCCTAAACAACGAGTTAAAAAGAAGGAAAACCCAGATGACAATATCTTGTGAACTTCATTGAGTTGTTTGGACATTCCATGTTAATTTATTTATTTTACAAATTGCTGGGAATTCAGAAGATTCTTTTTTTTTTTCTATGGTATGCTTTGTTTTGTTTAGTGCGTGTATTATTATATTTTCCCCAAAATATTTAATCCGTATGTAATAACTTTTTCTAGTGCATGCCCTTTCTTTGATATATGTCTAATTTTATTTTATTTTACCTTTTTTTCTCGTGAATTTTTTCAGAGCTTCTCTGCTCAATTGGAGAGGGAAATCCTATTATCAGGTAACAAAATTTCAGTGTACTGATTATAAAGAAAGTGCTGTTTAGTATTGTTTATGTTGCAATCCACAACAAAAGAAAAATTGTTTTTGCAGGAACTGTCTTTAGTGCTCATTTGGTACCCAACAATCACCATTCAATTTCATGATCTTGTACTATAAAATCATTCCATCTTAGTGCAAACAACTGAGTTGAATCACTATTCTTTCGTTCAAACAAGCACTTCAAATTTTATCCCAAGTCCAGAGCCTACAAGCTTCTTTAGTGCGTTAACACAGTATGCTTTGGCCATTCACTTACATTCAAAGCTTTTAGAGGAAAATAGCTTTTTGCACCACTATTTAAAGCTGTGGTCACATCGCAGGCAGTCCAACCTATCCACCTCTGGAAATATGGATATAATTTTGCTCCATCTAGGTTATTTGGTCTGTTTTTGGAGATTGGGTTTTTTAGATGTCTTGACTGCATGTGTTAAGATGTAATCCGTCCCAAAATGAATGACCAAATTTTTTCAAATTTGCTCTTGAAATTTTTTTGGTCATTCATTTTGGGACAGAGGTAGTATCTCTATAAGTAGATTCTTGCTTCCACCGAGAAATAGCATTAATTTGGTTTTCGTTATTCAAAACTCTCAAACAGACATGTCAGCGTTCAAAGCTGCAAATCCAGATGCTGTTTTTGAAGATTTTATTCGGTGGCATTCACCAAAAGACTGGGAGAACGATACTGGTGAAGAAGGTGGGGCCTCTAGAAGTGCAATTGGAGATGTACAAAGTAATTGGCCTCCTCGAGGACGACTTTCAGAGAGAATGTCTGAGGGTGGGAATTCATGGAGGAAAATCTGGAATGATACACCTGCTTTGCCTGCTTCTGAACAGAAGCCACTGCTTGATCCAAATCGAGAAGGAGAAAAGGTAAATGTCATGCTATGGTCCAACTTTTGGTTTGTTTATTGTTGTTTTGGTATATAGATTCAAACGCATTGCTGCACAGGCATGGATATTCACTCAATCCTCTCGGTTTCTGCCCAAAGTCTGTAGGAACTTTGAAGAGAAGTGTGATATTCTGCTATGAAAATAATCAGCGACTCATCTCTTTTTTTGCTTTCCACTAAACCTGGATAGAAGGGGTTGTATTTTGAATGGAAACCATCGATTTGATAGATATTTATGCTTTAGAAACCTTCTGGAATAGCAAAGCACACATGTTATTAATTGGACATGTTGTTTGGCAAATCTTTGAGATCAAATATGCTCTTGAATTTCCCTAATTTAAGCTTGGCATTACTACCTTATATAAATTGTGTACTTTACTATATTATGCTGGACGTTGGTAGAGATCATGACAAAATATTTGTACTATTTTCCTTTTATGATACTCCCTCCGCCCCAAAAAGTTTGTCCCACTTTGACTTGTATGGTCAACTCAATTTAACTTTGACCAAAATTTGAGGAAAATCAAGATATCCCTATGCAATTCTAAAAAAATTTATTGGTAAAACAATAACAATTCTTAGAATTGCATAGTGATATTTAAATTTCATAAAGTTATGGTCAAAGTTAGATTGAGTTGACCATAAGAGTACTTAATTTGGTTTTCACTTTATCCTTTTGGGGCCTGAAATATTCGTCTGCGCTCACAGGCTCTTCACTATTTGGAAACTCTTAAACCGCATTCATTGCTGGAGCAAATGGTTTGTGCTGCTTTCAGAGCAGCAGCGGACACTCTAAGCAAGACTAGTTTTGGTGGTTTAAAGCAGATGACGACAAAAATGGGGCAGCTTTACCTAACTATGGCTTCTGCACTGAAGCCTTTACAAGGTATGTTTTTCATATTTGCAGTTCATTTTAGTAAGTGAGCTTGTTCAAGCTTATAGGGGGCCATTTTTCTAATTGCAGCAAGTCAGTTATCTAAGAATAGTGAGATAAGCGAAGACCTGGGACGGCTTTGTGTTGTCTTTGAAAATGTGGAAAAGTTACTTACGCTTGCTGCTTCTCTTCATCGCAAATTTATACAAGCACCACGACTTTCAGAGTCAATTTTCAATGATTTTTACAACTTCTACATTCCTAGTTGGGGGAAAGGCTCCGTTGGAGATGATGTTCACAAGGTATGTAAGAATTACATTTTTTGTCTCTTGACCTTTTCGTTTTATATATCTACTAGAAAGTGACTTCTGTAGCATGTAGACGTGAACAGAAGCTGCTTAAAACTTTGTTATTAAAATATTTTCAAATTAATTCAATGGATCCTTTTCAGATAATTTGGTGGTCTTCTGAACAGGCCCCATTTTATTTGGTTTGAAGCTTCTGCTAGGTTTTAGACAGAGGGATATGTAGAACTCCCCCCTACAAAGCCTTTTCCTTTTCTTCCCCTTTCTTTTTCTGTCACTATGTTTAGATAGAGTAATGCTAGGTGTCTCTCCTGTCCATAATTTTCACTTGGGGATATGATTTGTCAAGTTCATAGGATGAGAGTGGGCTCAATTCAAGATGACTATCAGAAGGCATATTCCAAGCTGGTTGATTCAGTAGCTAGGCTGTCTTATAGAAGTTGCCAAGTTGACTTCCATTCTCTAGGTTTGATAAGATTAAGTACAGGGGTTTAGAATATATGGTATGTTAAGTCCCCCCCCCTCCCCACAAGACGTTGGTGCCCTCTCCTTCACTTCATTCCCTTCTGTCTCTATCAAACACCAGCACCCTCCCTACGCTAAAGGATCCTTGTCAAACAGGCTCCAGAGTGTCATGTTATAAACTCTTTAAAGTACGCCCGTTGCTTGACTCATGCATAATCATGAAAAATCCCAAAGCATTTTCTTTTACAAAATAACAGTTTAAAGGTCACCTGATCAAAATGTATTCAAGTACCAATTTGGATGTGTCCTAAGTAGCGTAACTTGAATTAATGAATGAGAATTTTGGGTAGTTCTTGATTTTTTTAGTAATTATTTTCTTTGTTATGTAAAATAGTAGGTCATACATGCACTATGGTATACATATAAATGCAATTGTCTATAAAGTATATATGGGCGTTGGCTTATCTGCAACATGCTTTATGTCTCTGTGTTAAAACTGTGTTAGCCTTCCACTCTGGTGTCCAATTGTACTTTGTACAACAGTATGCATGAGTGTTACTCCATTTGCACTATAGATTATATTGCTAGGGATCCCTACATTTGAGCATTAATAATATCAATCCCTGATGATGTGATGTGATTGGCCAAGTCAATTGTCCTAAAGCTACTAGATTCATCTTGATTCTGAACCATATCTGTTAAACCTCCTCCTGGCGAATTCAGAATGATATGTACCAAGAGGCAACTTAATCCCATCTGGACCATGCTGATCACTTGCTTTAGGGACAGTGGCAAAGCCACATGAAGGGGATGGGGGTCACTTGACCCCCTTAATTTTTTGAAAAATATCATTTTAGTACCTTTAAAATTTTAAAAGGTACACTAAAGATAAATATTTTTGTCTATTTCGACCCCTTCAGCTGTGGTAAAATTTGTACGACAAAACTAATATTTTGGTCACTAAACAATACTCCCTCCGTCCCACTTGAATTATGACGTTTTGCCATTTTGGTGTCCCATTCGAAATTAGACAATCTCAAAATGGAATGTTTTATTAGTGGGGCTTACTTGTCATACTCACAACAACTATCCATTTATTATTCCCTACCCCACTTTCTCTCTCTTACTCCACTTTTCATACTCACAACACCTACTCCACTAACACTCTTTAATCCCCGTGCCCTTCCACAAAATCCTATTTCGAGTGGGTCGGAGGGAGTACACGTTTTTCAAATGTGCTCATTGATGTTATTCTTTTTGCAATGTTCTCACTTCTCATCCAAGTACCAATTATTTGCAATGTGCTCACGCCATTGATGGAGCCGTCAATGACGTGACTAACACCCGTTATAAAAGTTATGGGCCCTACAATAAAGTTAACCTAAATATGTTGAGGTAATTTATGATAGCAAAGTACCAAACCAATACATATTCAACCTTGGAATTGAAGTGACCAAAACACCCACCCATTAACGAACATATCCAGGATCTCTCACACTCCCCCATTCAATTTTGACGCCAGATGTTAATCCCACCCAAAATACGCCACCCATTTTTTGCAACTTCCTACTCTGCTCTTCTCCAACTTCTGAAACCCAAAATTATCGACATACTTTCATCATCCTGCCTCAACATTCATCCTCTGACTGGAAATGCTACCGGATTATCAAAATCCACGATTCCCATTTCAATAATTTTGTGAATTTTCAATTGTAAACAAATTGAGAATCAATCTCGCATGAAAAGCAAAATTTATATTTGAAGTGTAACTTTCATTTTCTAAGCAATCTTGACCCCTTTTGAATTTTTTTGAATAAAAATACTCCCTCCGTCCCAATAAAAGCTTCACTAATTACCCAAAAGGGCGTCCCGTTAGAAGCTTCACCTTTCCTTTTTTGGCAAAGAATTTTTACTATTTCCTCCACTCATTCTCTCTCCTAATTCACTATTACACTCACAACACTTTTCAAATTTACTATTCCCTCCACTAATTCTCTCTTCTATTTTCAAATTACACTCACAACATTTTTTTTTCCCTCCCATTACCATAATTTGCGTGCCCACCCAAAAGGGTGAAGCACTTATTGGGACGGAGGGAGTATATGGTTTCGCCACTACTAGGGACATGATATTGCCAAATTCCATGATATATTATGAGCGATATGGACTAATGTAAGAAGGAAACCTTCAATTTTTCCTGGAGGCCTGGTTATGATAGAGTTTTTTTCTTCTCAAAGCTATGATTTACGTTTGCTGTTAAGTTGCATACTCTAATTTTCCAGTGGCTAACTTCTATAATTTGGGTTGTTGACACACCCTTTTTTTAGGAATTTGATAAGAGACAAGAAGTAGGGGTATATGAAAGAGATGTGGTAACAAGTATGTTTGCTCAACCCTCTGCAAACCAGTCGTGGAGGAAAGTTCTAAGCATGGGAAATCTTCTGAACGGCCACGAACCAGTACTAAGGGAGATTGTCTTTTCTACACGCGATGCAATGAACTCCAGTTACTATGCAGCAAACAATCCATGGGGCCGTCAACAGGAAATTGAAACTTACAGAATGTATATATGTGGAACCTCAAATGATCTCCGGGTAGCTCTTTCTGTCACTTCTTGTGATTAGTTCCCTTCAATATTCTATACCTTTATCACCGATGGTCTCATAATTTCTGTAAATGGTCACATATTTATTTTCAAATTCACCACCATAGAGATCATCATTATATTGGAGTACATTATATTTATAAACAAGATACAATTTTTTCTGCATAAAGTTTTACAAAAAAGAAAAAGAAAAAAGAAGTGGTGCTATGAACTATGAAGAGGAATTTGATGGTGGGGAAAAGGTTTGTCTTTTATTATTGTTTACTTACAAAAAAGGAGTCGTATTAGGCATTATTTTTGTTCCCCTTATTCATCCAAGGAATGGGACATTTCAAGAGTCCATGACAGCTCTTAGGTGACACAATACAAACATATACATACATATATATATATATATGTGTGTGTGTGTGTGTGTGTGTGTGTGTGTATATATATATATATATATATATATATATATATGTATATATACACTAATGTTTAGATGAGGATGGATGTCATTTTAGATTGAAAGTTTGGCAAGTGTTGCTGTCATTCAATTATAAGTATTCCTTGTATCTGTTAGTAAGAGGTTTCAAATCTCTCTAATTGACGTTCACGTTTTCAATTGTTTCATTTTCATTGTATCTGTTGCTAAGATTCTTGTACATTGATCTGAGACTCAGTCAGTCATTTACACTTTTCTAGTTTGGAGAAGGGGAGGAGTCCGAAAACTTTGATGTGGTAGTTTATTATACATAAATGATTATTGGTAACTCTATTTACCTAGTCATTGAATAAAATCTGCAGTACCGGGAGCCAAAACCCGGTTTGTATTTTATTTGATGCTACAAGAGTTCTCACTATGTGTTGTGCGGGGTCCAGAAAAAGGTTCGTCTCAAAATAAATGTTCAATTTTGTAAACAATCCCGGGCTAAGTCCACATGATAGTTATCATTATGTCACTTCTATCATTGTTACAAGGAAAAAAAAGATTTTGGTCACAAGAGATTCAAATAAAGGATAGGTGGGAACATACTAAAGGGGATCAATTTAGTTGATAAAGATAGAGAGATTTGTCATATTGAGTAGGAAATTTTTAAAATGGTGATTGGTGAGTAGTTATCAAGTGGTAAATTACAAAACTTAATAGTGAAATGTGTTTTTGTTATCTTCCTCACATGTGGGGTTCATATAATTATCAGTCATACTAAGCTTTCATGGCTTTTGGGTCACCATCAGTTGGAAATAGACCCAACATCACAAGAAGGAAAGACCAGACTTAAGTGGTGGGTGGGAGGTATTAAAGCTAGAGAGCAATTACATTTTGCACCTATATACTCTCCCTTTCCCGGAGAAATGCGTAAAAAATGGGATGACGCAAGAATTAAGGTAAAATGTGAAAAAAGTAATGTGTTGTAAGTGTAGATGATTGGGTAGGAGAGAGAAAGTGGAGTAAGTGGGTAATTATTGTGAGTAGAGGTAAGTGGGTTCCATTTCCATTTTGGGACTTTGCAGATTATTGTGGAACGTTCAAAAGATGTCTTTTTGCATATTATTATGGGACAGAGGGAGTATATTTTATGAAATTTTTGGACGAGTGAAATTGGACTGCTTATTAGTTATATCAACATAACATCTGATTTAATCTTCTTTTACAGAGTAATGGAGTATTAAAGTCACAAATTTCACAATTTTGTTTAAAAATGTGTTCACAAATGATTGGATATTATATGTATAAGTCACACAACTCAATAACGCATAAAATTAGAAAGGAGAAATTTTTTAATTTGTTTTTTTTAAAAAAAGGGTTTTTCTAATAGAAATGAGAAGTGAAGGATAGTAATTTTGGATTTTTAAGGCATAGAATGGCAGAGACCTAATCCAAATTACATGAGATGATACCACCAAATGCACAGATCACATCCATTTTATTTTTCTAAATAAATCCTTGAATGCTGAGAAGATTTTTTTTTTTTTTTTTTTTTTAATTTCCCCCAAGGAATCTCATGTTTGTGATGGGACTTGATGGATCTGAATATTCAAAATATTAATTTGAGTTAAATGCTTCCAATTTGTGGGGTTATGAAATACTAGACATCTGTTCCATATTTTCTACCACCCAAAAAAAAAAATTTACTTTTCATTTTAGTTTATCTTAAGAAATACTCTCTCCGTACCAAGGTTCTAAAAAGCGCTAGGCGGATGCTAGGCGACGGAGCCGTGCCTAGCGCCTAGGCGGGGACTAGTCGAGATTAGTCGGGGCTGGCGCTTAGGGACTAGGCGTTGGAGAGGGTCCCGGCGCAGCCCCGCCTGGCGCCCTGTGCCGAGTCTTTTAGAACACTAGAACACTGCTCCGTACCATCTGACTTATCCGACTTATGATTTTGTTTTTCGGCACTTATCCGACTTATGATTTTGTTTTTTGGCACGAGGATTAAGAAATGCTAATATAATAAAAGAAGAGAATGAGTGAAGGAGGTATTGTGAGTATGAAAAGTAAAATAGAAAAGAGAATAAGTGAAAGGAATATTAACGGGATTGTTGTTGTTAGCATGACAATTGGGTCTCATTGAATATACAATTATGTGCGACAACTAAACTTTATTATAATAATTCTAATAATTCTATCATCTTTAACTTATACTCCCTCCGTCCCATTATTTGGTTCACCATTTTGGCTCCGGCACACAAATTAAGGGTGTAGAAAATGTTGTGAGTGTAATAGTAAAATAGGAGAGAGAATGAGTGGAGGCAGTGGCGGATCTAGGATGTTTTGACACCGGGTGCACAATTTACACTATAAAAATACAAACTATTTTTTATCAAGCGCGAATAAATTATAATACATAACTTAAAACATAAGTTAATTATTAACATATACTAATTTTTAACCCACTGTTTTCTTCTTATTGTTTACTTGAAAATAGTAAGTTTATGTCATAAAGAAGTAAGAAAAAAAAATGATATTTACATTATTATTGTTTTAATGATTTCTTCTTATTGTTTACTTGAAAATAGTAAGTTTATGTCATAAAGAAGTAAGAAAAAAAAATGATATTTACATTATTGTTGTTTTAATGATGACATCATTTTTGGAAGCATTTCTTGAAGTTAATATTGTAATTTTTTTCTTATATATTTCGAATTTACTTATTTTTACGAACAATAAACGATGAAAAAATTAATAAATAATAAATAAAATTCATTTATATTAGTTAAAATTATGAGCAAAAGAATCGAAAAGAAGAATATTTAAAAGAAAAAACCATTGGTCATAATAGGGGTAAAAAGTTTATCTAGAATAATAAATAAAAACTAGATATGATGATAAAAGAATATAAGTAAGATTTTGAAAAAGAGTTCATTTCTCACATTAGAGGCTAAAAATAATGTGGAACTTTTTGTAGCTAGTAGGATTTGAAACTTGGTCATTATTGATAAACTATAACAACTTGCCAACTGAACTAACCATAAGATTTGTCATTAACAAATGAGAAAATTAATTAATCTTATCTGCAGGTGCATTTAGTAAGTAGTGTACATTTTTTTATATTTTTTTAAAACTAGAAATAGAGCTTGACCGGGTGCACGTGCACCCCCTTTTAATGCATTAAATCCGCCCTTGAGTGGAGGGAATAGTAAATTATAATGGTGTTGTGAGTATTAAAATAATGTAGGAGAGAGAATGAGTGGAAGGAATAGTAAAGATTCTTTGTCAAAAAAGGAAAAGTGAAGCTTTCAATGGGACACCCAAAATGGCAAAAGGTGAATTTATTAATGGGACGGAGGGAGTATACAATTATTTACAACAACTAAACCACAATTCTAATAATTCTAGCATCTTTAACTTATATACAATTATTTACAACAACTAAACTTTATTATAATGAAGAAATATGAAAGGTTTTATTATTGGGTTGAAACTACAAAAAAGCCTTCAAAGATCTCTTACAATGCAGGTTGATGAGAATGGAAAATGAAAATGATTTTGAATTGCAAACATCCAAATTTCTAAGCTTCGAAAAAGTGAAAAAATAACAATTAATATTTTCTCTTCTCAAAATGATCATTTAATTTTTATTTGAGTTTATTATCAAAAAGTCCCTAAAAATAAACCAAATTATAGATAAAACAGTTGTTCAATTTTACCGAAACATTCTTGTGTTGAAATATAAATGCTTGAAAATCTCTAACTAATTCTAAATGACAACAATACCCCTAATCCAAAAGAAAACCCTTCTCTCCTATCGTATGCCCCTCCTCCGACCTCGTGATCGGCCACCACCCCACCTCTGGCAACCACTAACCACCACCACGACCTCGTGATCGGCCACCACCCCACCTCTGGCAACCACTAACCACCACCACTTCGGTCGCCATTGAAAAATTAATGTCTTTAATAAGAATCAAACCAATGATCTCTCATGGCCTAAAGACTTTGCACTCTACCACTATAGCAAACAACTTTATTGTTCAATTGATGCACTCTTATAATTTTAAGACAAAAAATATATTTCTTAATTGTTCACAAGTGAGAAGTGAATATTTCATTTGAACAATTAAAAATTTGAGAATTTGATTTATCACTTGTTTAGAGGTAATATGAGAGCACAATCATCAATATAAATTGAGAAATCAAGTAACTAGTTGTGTATAGTCGTATAGAGGATGAAATAACAATTTTATCTCAGTTTTAAACAAATGAGAAAAAGAGAAATGGATATTTTCAAGTTTGTTCAGTTGGAACAAATGAGAAACGAGATTTCTCTTCGGAGTGAGAAATAAAAATTTACTCTTAAATGTAAACAACTAAGAAATGAATTTATAAAGTGTTTAAAGAAGATTGTACATTCATGTTAGCATCTATCAAGTATTTAAAGGAGATGTGGTAACAATTTTTTTTTAGATTTAAACAATTGAGAAATTGACTTATCGTTTTAAAATATAATGTGACACTAATTTGATTTTTTTTTTGTTCAATTTCTAAATATTGAAATATTTCATTTTAAAGTTTTGAAGGAAAAAAAGAAAAGAGAGCAATAGGATGGAAAATACGCAGAGAATGAGCGCATATTTGCAGAGGGAGTGCACGTGGAGGTACTTTTACCCAACCAACTATTTGGTTAATTTTGAAATTGTATGTCTTTTGTTAATTTTTATTTGGCTAAAAGACTTTTGATATACACCAAATTCCTTAAATAAATGAATAGTACTCTATAAAGGAGAGCTTTGCTAAAAAAAGAAAAAAAAAGTAAAAAAGAAAAAGAAAAGGGGAAAATTATTAATTTTGAGTAAACCACATAGGTGGTCAATTTTATTTTTTTTTCATACATACACACAATCTGACTACATAACAATCAATTATGAAAAGATAAAATAATTGTATAAAAGCTTGTTTTATTAACATATGATATTGAATATATACACACGAATAGATTGTAGCCCAAGTAATAGAATCCTAGCTAGAATAGGAAAAAATAAATACAATAACAATAGAATAAGGAAACTAAATATTTGAGAAGTCTTTATCTCTAACATATCCCCACAAAATGGACGATCGTGTAGTGGGACCAATATTGGACATGAGATCAAGGAACGAGTGTAACCAAGTGGCTTGGTTAAAGCATCTGCAAGTTGATCATCACTAGCAATAAAGGAAAGCAGAAGAGTGTTATTTTGAACATGTTCTCTGACAAAGTGACAATCAAGACCAAGATGTTTCATCCGCGAATGAAAATGTGGATTAGCAGCAAATATGTAGCACCCAAATCTATGATTAAGTTTAAAGGAAGAGTTATGAGTAAAGAGAGAAGTAGAACTAATGTTGGAAATTTGGAGACCGGAGCTATCACCAATGAACAACTTTTCTGTGCCATTATAGGGACAATGGAGGGAGAGATTTTCTAGGTCATTGGTAGCATTAGGGGTGTAAACGGTTCGGTTTAGCTCAGTTTGGGAAAATTTTAGAGCTAAACCGCTAGTATCGGTTTGGAGAAATTCCAAACCGAGCTAAACCACAAAAAAAATCAAATCGAGCTAAGCTAAACCGCCAAGGCTCAGTTTAGCTCGGTCTAAACCGCGGTTTAATCATTTTGATTTTATGAAAGTAACTAAAATAAACACCGCATTATCAAAATATCAAACAACAATCTTAAAACAATCTTTAGAGATGATGCAAGATTAAAGATAGATTAGATGTTTAGTACCTCATTTCGCTTCCAAGAAAGTGCGAGCAATTTCAATTTGCTGGCAGAGAATTCGCCGGAGAGTGACCGGAAATTGGTCGGAATTTGTCACCGGAAAGTGAAAATATCACCGGAGAAGATGGAGACCTTCCTTGCGAAGCTAACCCCACAAAAATCTCCTTCAATTTTGAGCTCAACAGAGACAAATTGCAAAACCCATTTACTCTTCAAACTTCAAATTTCTTCAAATAGTTGCTCAAAATTGATGATTTGAGCTTGATAATCTTGGATAAAAGGAAGTATATGGGATGGGAATCAATATTTAGTGAGGAAGAAGGAATGATTTTGTGGTTTGATGAGAGAAATTTTAGACAGAGAGAGAGAGAAGAAAGGAGGCGGGGCTGTAGTAAAATAAAATTATGTTATTCATTTAGGGGAAGGAAGGAGTAATATTTAAGAAAAAATCTTAATTTAATCCCTATTTTATTTTGTGGCTTCTCGGAAAGACAACAAAATATAGCCGCCTACAAGAGCTGGGACCATAGCTCGATTCCATAGCTCGATTTCATAGCTCGGTTTGGCGGTTCGGTTCTATAGCTCGGTTTGGCGGTTCGGTTTAGCTCGGTTTGGCTCGGCACCCTCAAACCGCAAGCTAAACTGAACCACGTGGTTTGTAATTTTTATAAACCGAGCTAAACCACTTAAATAAAAAAATCGAGCTAAACCCCACGGTTTAGCTCGGTTCGGTCTCAAACCGCGGTTTGAGCTAAACCACTTACACCCCTAGGTAGCATGATGTGTGGCTTCACTATCAAGGAGCCAATTTGTTGATGGTTTGGAAGATGAGGCAGCGGTGGTGGCATAGAGGATGGGGGGAGGGAGATTGTCGATTGGCTTTGTTGTAGGGACGAGTATTAGAAGAGGGGTGAGAAAAGAGGATGGTGACGGTGGGGAATTGGTTGCGGAAGGTGGGACATTAGGAGAGAAAGTAGTCGGGTGTGCAGCACTATTGCCAACAACCCTTAAAGGGTAGACGAGATAAATTGGAGGAAAAGGAGGGATTGGGTTGAGACCCATGATGAGGATTGTAGTTGGTGGTGGTAGAGAATGAGCGGGGATTATAGGTGGTGGCATGAGAGTTAGGCCGGGGTTATAGGGAGTTGTTTATGGTTTAGCGGTGTAATTTTCAAAGGCGGGGAAGGGAGTTGTAGAGCGGGCTTTGTGTTTAATGGAAAGTTCATGATTGATGAGTTTTTCATGAAGTTCATCAAACGTGATAGGGCTTTCTCGTCTTTGAACGACATAAATAACGTTGTCAAAGTTGGGGTTATTGAGTTGTTCAAGAATTCGATCAACAATGTCGTCAGGGTCAAGGAGGCGGCCGAGTGAGGCCAAACGATCCGTGTAAGTTTTAATTTCTTACATATAATCGGAGATAGACAAGTACCTTGGGTGATGTTGCGAAAATGGTCTTTAAGTTGTTATAGATGTCCTTTAGAGGATTGACATAAGTTTTGGCGAGGGTCTTCCATGCATCAAGGGATGATGCACATTGGGAGATAAGGGGTACAAGAGAGTCGGAGAGGGTACCAGCCAAGGCACCCAAGATTAGTTTATCTTGGCGGAACAAGTGTGATAGGAGAGATTTGGAGTAGAGAGAGTTTTGGAGGCAGTGGCGTCGATTTCAATGGTGGCGGTGTTTTTGTGGTGGTGGTTGGGTTTTGGGGAGGTGCGGGGTGAGAGCCATCAATAAATTTGTAGAGATCATAACCTATAAGGGTGGGCTTCAATTTGGGTTTTCCAAGAGACATAGTTTGTTGGTGTTAATTTGAGAACATGAACAAGGGAGACGACAACGGGGGAATACTAGGTTCGACCGAATAAGGGAGAGCAAACGCCATCAAGGGAGTCGGAGGGAGGAGAGGGGTGGATCAACTACCGCTCTAATACCATATGGAGAGATAAAATAATTGTGTAAAGGCTTGTTTTATTAACATGTGATATTGAATATGTATGCATAACAACTTGTAACCCAAGTAATATAATCCTAAGCAAAGAATTAAAGTGATTAATTCACAATGATAAAAGCTCATTTATAGTTTTGATATATCACATTAAATGATAAAAATGACCCCGCAAGATACAACTATCAATCTTCAAACCACCAAATCTATCTATATATATATTAAAGTTGGTGAGGAGGGTTATGACTTCGCCACGTGGACAAGTTTAGGCAAACTCTTGATTTTGAAAAAGCTACGTCATCACTATCCCAAAATCTATATGACTTTTGATATTCTCCTTATTAGCTAATACTATTAGTTAATAATAATAGTTATTATATAGGTTAACTATTACTATTAATAATATTAATTAACTATAATAGTTACTTTATAAGTTAACTATTACTATTAATTGTATTAGTTAACTATAATAGTTACTATATATGTTAACTATTACTATTAATTGTATTAGTTAACTATAATAGTTACTATATAAGTTAATAGTATTAGTTAACTATACTAGTTACTTTATAAGTTAACTATTACTATTAATTGTATTAGTTAACTATAATAGTTACTTTATATGTTAACTATTACTATTAATAGTATTAGCTAACTATAATAGTTACTATATATGTTAACTACTACTATTAATTGTATTAGTTAACTATAATAGTTACTATATATGTTAACTATTACTATTAATTGTATTAGTTAACTATAATAGTTACTATATATGTTAACTATTACTATTAATAGTATTAGTTAACTATAATAGTTACTATATATGCTAACTATTATTATAAATAGTATTAATTTACTATATACTCCCTCCGTCCACATAGTTACTTCACAGTTACTGTTTGCGCGGGAATTAAGGAAAAAAATAATGATATAAATGTTGTGAGTGTAAAAGTAAAATAGGAGAGAGAATGAGTGGAGGAAATAGTAAATTATAATGGTGTTGTGAGTATTAAAATAATGTAGGAGAGAGAATGAGTGGGGTAGGGTTAATATTTTAATGATATAAACTTTCTATTTTAAGTAAAAAACAAAGTGTGAAGTATGTATTTTGACACCCAAAATAGAAAGTGTGAAGTAAGTATGTGGACGGAGGGAGTAGGTTAAGTAATAGTATTATAGTTACAATATATGTTAACTATTACTATTAATAATATTAGTTAATCATAATAGTTACTATATATATATATATATATATATATATATATATATATATATATATCAAAGAAGGTCGTTAATAATGGCAATGAGCATTTAGCTTAAAGACGTACTTTTCTCGGAGAGGTTAAGGGTTGGAACCCTCTACATTGTATTTAAAATGTTGTAATTTGAAAAGAAATAGGTCGATAGTTTTTTCATTCACTTTGTTAACGTCCATAAAAAATGTTACATACTGACATAAATTATGACATCAAAAATAAATAACATAAAGTATGAACATCAAAAATAAAATAGCAAAAATTGCTACATTGTTAGTCACAATGCAATTCCTATTAAACTTATGTGCAACAAATTAAGTTATTAAAATTGAACACAATTTTTCTAACTTTATAAATGTTAATGTTTTGATTCATTTATAATATACTTATATTATAAAAAATAAATCATGATATTAACAAATTAGCTTCTCGTGCGGAGCACGACTTACCTACTAGTTTAAGTGATTAGAGTATTCACAATAAAATAATAAGAGCTCATTTATAGTTTTAATATGTCACATCATTTTTAAGCAAAGAATTAAAACCTCTAGTATTTTTCACTAGAATATAGATATTTTGTTTGTCCATGAAATTATTTAACTTCAATGATACACTCATAAACACAGTAACTTTTTGTACAAAGAACTTTTTAAAATATTGTGCATTGATAAAAAGCTCTACATATTATTTCAACTAAGAGCCCATTTGGTAACTAAATTAAGATCTTAATTAGGAGCAAATTAAAGGATTTTAGAATTAAGATTGTTTGATAAGGAAAAATAAAATCACTTAAAAGATTAAGAAAATCTTAAAAATCAATCTGATTTTTAAGTGGGGGAGGGAAGTCTTAACTCTTATCTATTAACATGCTAAGAGGGGAAGGGTTTTATAACTTTTTCAAATATCCCCAAATCACCCCTCCTTCCCTTATAAAAAGGTCGCTTCACCGCTTCTTTGTTCTTCTGCGCCATATCCCCTTCTTTACCAAAGCAGTCTCTCGCCATATCCATCCCTCCAACGATTCATCAATCATCGTTATCATTCTCAAGGTTAAGATATGTCACCGCTTCTTTGTTCTGTTCTGCGCCATATCTGCTTCTTTGTTTTGTTGTTGATTGATTTGATGAGATTTGGAGTATGATAATAAAGTGGTTGTTGTGTTTTTTTTATTAGATATTCATTATTTATATTTTCTTGATTGGTAATAGATTGATTGTTTTCAACGGTTATATTTTGTTTTGTTATATTACAATTCTATTATGCAATTTTCATTTCTTTAGCTCATATTCTTATGTACGTATTATTTTGATTTACAACATGGTTATTGAAACGCGAAAGAAAGCAATAAAGATTATTGCTTTAATATTAATTTCTAAAATAATACTTAAAAAGCGAATTGGACGCAAGCCGGATACTGATTCAATGCTCACCGGGTCTGCATATCTACAAGAAATTCTTAATGGGAATAATGCACATTGTGAGGAAACACTGAGAATGAGCAAAAGAGCATTTTTAGAATTATGTGCGTATTTCGAAATAGAGGTTGGTTGAAAAATGGTCGTTACATATCTTTGAAAGAAAAGATGGCAATGTTTCTTATAACAATAAGTCACAACCTTCGAAATTGCATTGTTAAACGAAGATTTAATCATTCGAGTATTCGACACATACAATACATACATACTTCCATGAAGTTTTAATAGCAATGCTGAAGTTTTCTAAAGAGATGATCGTTCCAAACACAAATGATCCAGACTTGTCTCAAAGTGCATCCCATCAACATCTAAGAGAATTTTTCAGGTAATTGTTAAATGCTAGATTTATAATGTAGTTTTAGGTATTTTATTTGTACAATTATTTAATAAATTTTCTAATGCATTTAGGGTGTTGTGGGTGCACTCGATGGAACTCTAATCAGTGTTGTTGTACCATCAGATGAACAAGTGCCATACAGAGGACGAGGGAAGGGAGAATGTTATCAAAATGTACTAGCCATTTGTGATTTTGATATGATTTTCACTTATATTTTAGCTGGTTGGGAAGGAGTGGCACATGATTCAAGGGTGCTTTCAGATACTATCAATGATCCCATAAATAATTTTCCACTTCCTTCGCAAGGTAAAATAAATTTGCTATATTAACAAGTTGGTTATGAAATTATATTTTATTACCTAGATACTTATAAGATTAACTTTTGCAGATGAATATTACTTGTGTGATGCAGCTTATACACATACTCGTTGGTTTATGACTCCTTATCGAAACATACGATACTGGTTATCTGATTTTCGACGTGGTGGGCGCGCTAGAACAAGAGAAGAGTTGTTCAATCAGTCACATGCCAAACTAAGAAATGTGATTGAACGTTCTTTTGGAGTATTAAAAGCACGTTTTCTAATATTAAAAAAAATGGCCCCATATCCTTTCCCAGCTCAGAGAAATATTGTGATTGCTTGCGCTGCTATTCATAATTTCATTCGAAGATCTAAAGCACCGGATTCATTTTTTGAAGAATTTAATGATACGAATACTCCAATTGAGATTGACCAACAAAATGATAACAATGTAGCAACTGCGGGAGGGGTTGGATCCAGAGTAGCTGATCAAAATTTCATGCTTAACCTGCGAGAACAAATTGCAACACAATTGTTCAACTCTGAAATTTGAAATTTGATTTAGTTATTTTTTGTAATTTAATATTTTTATATATTATTTATAAAACTGAAGCTAGTTGTTTTTCGATAAATTATATGTATTGAAATTATTTTCTTATCAGGTTTTGTGCTAACAAGACAGAAAATAAAAAAGATAAACAATGATTCTATTATATTAATATTAATGGATATGTGAAGATAACTTGATTTTATGTTATGGTATGATCATTGAGATGATTTAATAAAGTTTCATAGGGTAAATTTGGAAATTTGTTTAATTTCAGAGGATTGTCGTTATCAAACACAATAATCAATTTCAGCACTTAATTTTAAGATTAGCACAAATAAATTTTCAGCCATTAAAATTCAGCAACTTAATGATTTCAGCTCTACTTTTTTAAATACTCCCTCCGTCCCACAACAAGTGATACACTTTACCATTTTGGGCGTCCCACTAATAAGTCACACTTCCTAAAATGGCAAAGAATCTTTACTATTTCCTCCACTCATTCTCTCTCCTACATTATTTTAATACTCACAACACCATTATAATTTACTATTCTCTCCACTCATTCTCTTTCCTGTTCAACTATCTACACTCACAACACATCAACCTTTTCACTTTTTCCTTAATTTCCATGCAAAATAATAACTGTATCACTTGTTGTAGGACGGAGAAAGTATAAGTTTTCAAAGCTTAATTTTCAGTTTTACCGAACAGCGCCTAAAAAAAGTGCTACAGAAGAAAAAGCTCTCATTACGAATATTCTTAATACAATGGTACTCCTTCCATCACATAGTAAGAATTCTACTTTTGTTTTTGGTATAATTCGAACTAACATTCCTACTTTGTTTTATTTACAAAATGAAAAATAATGAACAGTGTTTTAAATATTCATATCCTCTTTTTTTTATAGAATTAAAAAAAATATCATTGCTTAATATTCTACTTTTTACCCACTTAAATTAAATTATTAATAAGGAATTTTTATCAATAAGTAATTGAGAGGGTGAAATTTATCAATAAAAATAAAACATTTCATATTTTATTTTAAAATCCCTAAGTTAAAATAAATAATTATATACTCCCTTCGTCTCAGCTCAATTGAGACTTATTTCCTTTTTGATCCGTTCCAGCTCAATTGAGATTGCCTAAAATGAAAAGGAATCTTTACTATTTTTCCCACTCATTCTCTCTCCTATTTTACTTTTACACTCACAACATCAATCAAATCACTATTCCTTCTACTCATTCTCTCTTCTATTTAATTTTTCATACTCACAATATTTTTTTTTACTTTTTTTCTCTCTTACTTTTTTTTAATCTGTATACTCAAAATTTTGATATCAATTGGATCGAAACGAAATCTACTTTCACTGTTTATGTTCATTTAAAAGTATTGGCTAATTTAAATAACAGATTGAGAAGCGAAAAGCTTTTCTTGTTTCATCATATCAACAATCATTCAGTGTCCTATATAAGCTCAATCCCAGACATATTGTGCAGCTTGACAGGAAATTCACTGAAATTTAAAATTAATTAAAACAACAAAAGTATCACTAAAAAAAACATTACGGTTTAAATAATATAAAGAAATTTTTTTTCAAGATTATTGGATTCGAAGGAGATGAAAGGGATAGGTGGGTTTAAGGATTTTTGTTTGGTTGATAAGGCAAACTAGTTTAAATTGAGGTTTATTTTGAGAAATATTAAAAAAGAAAGTGTGAAATTTATTATGGTATATGGAAATAGTAAATTAGTGTAATCATACAACTGCATAATCAAATAACTGTATAATTATATAATTATGAAATTAATTGATAAATGATTTTACAAGTAAAAAATGAAAAATGATAAAACTGTGAAATCACAAAACTGTGAAATCAATTGATAAACGATTTTACAAGTGAAAAATGAAAAATGATACAACTGTAAAAATCAAACAATTGTGAAATCAATAGAAAAATGAAATTACAAGTGAAAAAATAAAAATGACACAACTGTAAAATGACACAACTGTGAAATAATACAACTGTGAAATCACACAACTGTTTAATCATACAACTGTAAAATCAATTGATAAATGATTTTACAACTGAAATATGACACAACTGTGTAATCATATAAATGTGAAATCAAACAAACGTGAAATATATAACTCTGAAATTAAACAATCGTAAAATCACACAACTGTATAATTATACAATTGTGAAATCATTAAGAAATGAAAAATGATTTTTTCAATTTCTTTACAAGTGAAAAATGAAATTTTAAAATTTAAAATTTGAATCATATCTTGAATTTACTTGTTTGATTCATTAATTTTGAAGATACGATTTATAAGGTGGTTGCAGATTATTTTTTCTCAATTTCTAGATTTTAAGATATTGCATTTTAAATTTTTGATGAAAAATCAATTAATTATAATTGTGAAGTCACATAACGATGAAATTACATTACTGTGAAATTAAATAACTGTGAAATCACATAACTGTAAAAAATAGAGTGACATGGGCAAAGTGGTTCAAGGACTTATTGGCGAGATTTGAAATGTCATTCATATTTATTTAAATTTTCGGTGATCTCGAAAGAAAAGCGAAAGATGCGGGTGTTAATAGGAAAGTCGAAGGAAGAGAGAGACTAGAGAAACAAAGAGGTCGAAAGAAAAAAAAAACACTTTACAATCTTCGATTGTGGAGAGAATTTAGTTATTTATGTGTCGCAATAACGATAATAAATGATTAAATTAATATTAAATAAGATAAACAACTGGGGTTAGGACTTAGGATTAGTCTATGTAATTTAGTTTTTTTTATTGATCTAATACTAAATTTTAATAAATATACGAAACTATTAAATAAAATACAAAACGGTGGTTATGATTAGTTTATTTAATGTGGTTTGGTCTTGCGATTTGGTTTGATGGTTCGTTCTCAAATTGGGGTGAGGTTTGGTTTGGTTTGATTTAATTTGGTTTGGTTTGATTTGACCTGGAAGGGTCAGACCATAAAATAAATTGAAACATATGATTTGCCAAAATTTAACACCAAACCGAACCACTCATATTTGAAAACTAAACCAAACTAAGGCTCCGTTTGTTTCGACGTAAAATATTTTTCGGAAAATATTTTCTGAAAAATATTTTCCTGTTGTAAAAGATGTTTTTCGAAAAATGTTTTACTTAGGAAGGGCGTAAGTGAAAAACGAGTTATTTTATGGAAGATATTTTTCGAAAAATAATCAAATAATGGAAAATATTTTACGATTTTTCAAAAAACAATCAAACAACGAAAAACGAGTTATTTTATGAAAAATATTTTCTAAAAAATATTTTACGATAAAACTGAATGATTTATTTCGGTTCAATATTAAAACGCACTTTGAATCGAATTAATTACACCTATAAATTACTCCCTCCGTCCCAGACCAAGGGTATATGGGGGAGATTTCACGCTTCTTAAGAAATTTTTTAAAAAATGAATAAAAGTTAAATGTGAGATAGGGAATAGTAATTAAATGTGTGGTAGGAAATATGAAAGATAATGTAAAAGTTAAATGTGTGGTAGGGAATAGGAGAGAGAATGTAAAAGTTAAAAATATTTAATAAGAGAGAGAATGAGTGGGAGGAATAGTAGTTAAATGTGTGATAGAAAATAGGAGAGAGAATGTATAAGGATATAATGAATGGTTTTTTTGTAAATATATGAAGATGATAAGGGTATTAATATATTCAAAAACTTGTCTTTTTTGGAAATGAACTCTTGATCTGGGACGTCCCAAAAGTGAAAGATGAACCCTTGGTCTGGTACGGAGGGAGTATTATGCATACGGATACGGTGGGAGGGAGAGAGAGAAAAGAAGAAAATAGAAAGGGAAGAGTGGAGGGGCCGTCGGGAGGTGAACAGTAAAATGTCTTATCTTGAGGGGCCACCACGTGAACACTACACCATTCTCTCTCTCTCTCTAGGATTCTCTCTCGCACTCATAGGCCTTCCTTCAAGCAACCAACGAGAGGACCCCTCCCCCCCTCTTTCTCTCTCTCTCTCCCTCATTCCTTAAATTTCCTTTCCACCACGTCCCATCCCCGAAACCCTCACATTTCACTTATTCGTACTCCAAAAAAAGAATTCAATAAATATTTCCAATTTAAGTCCCTCAATCAAGTTCACCCATTTTCATACAAACAAATCCATACAAAACCCATCATCATATATTAAATCCAAGTCAAAATCATTCGATATTGATTGATTCTTGAAAATGGATTCATCGCCGGGAGGATCCCGGGCAGCACCACCGGACCAAAACCTCGGAGAAGGGCCGTCGTCTGCAACCGACGGCAGCTTATCAGCTCAACCAGCGGCTCCACCGAGCCGTTACGAGTCTCAAAAGCGTCGAGACTGGAACACGTTCTTACAGTACTTGAAGAACCACAAGCCGCCGTTGTCGCTGGCGCGCTGCAGCGGAGCGCACGTGATCGAGTTCCTCAAGTACTTGGATCAGTTCGGGAAGACTAAAGTGCACGTGACCGGTTGCCCTTACTTTGGGCACCCTAACCCGCCTGCCCCCTGCGCTTGCCCGCTCAAACAAGCGTGGGGCAGCCTAGACGCGCTAATCGGACGCCTTCGAGCCGCCTACGAGGAGAACGGTGGACAGCCGGAGTCGAATCCCTTTGGAGCAAGAGCAGTTAGGATATACTTAAGGGAAGTGAGAGAAAGTCAGGCAAAAGCCCGGGGAATTCCGTACGAGAAGAAGAAGCGGAAAAGGCCTAATACGTCTGCCCCCTCCGGAGTAGCAACGGGAATTAGTAGTGAAGTTGGTGGCGGAAGTAGCAGCGGCGGTGGTGTCGGTGAACATCCTACTGCATGAACAGTACAGTATGAGGAATCATGAAATTTTACTTTAGTAAAATTATTTCTTAGATTTTTCATTAACTAATAACCGATTAATATTAATTTTGAACTATATATTATATATTATGATGAATAATTATGAGGTATATATAGATGGCGATTGAATCTGCTACAATCGCATCATGAATATCTCTTCTTATAGTATGAACACACAAACACGTACCGAAAGCACACAGTGACACACACACAAAACATTCTTCTTCTTCTTTAATACTCCAGTTGCTGGTCTTTCATTGAAGTAGATATGACATTGTCAAATCTGTGATGCGTGTGTAACACTTCTTCTTTGAGGGTTTATAATTATATCAATTTGTTCTTGATTTTTTTTTTTTTTTTAAGATCACTTAGGACAAAATATAGTAGTTAATATGAGTCCCTTAATTACCTCACCAATCTCTTAAGATAATATTGGGAAATTTTCATCACTTATTATATTGATCATAAATTCAGATAATATTGCAAGCGGGAGTTTCTTTTTTTTTTTTTTTTTTTTTTTTTTTTTTTTTTATTATTACCCAGTTCCCCAGCCTTCGCCGAATCACTCCTGACCACTGCGCACCGCCCCTTAAGTATGCTGGAGGTAAATCGCGGATACGCCTTTACGCAAATGCGGCAAGAAGACTCCCTTATACTCCCGCCCCAAGGGAGCCTCCTACAAGACATTCACACTCTTACAACACCAAACGATCGCCCACCAATGCTTCCCGCGAGGCAATTACATCACTCTCACAACACCAAATTTGAACTCCCCACACTGAGGTTGCAAGTCCAGCAGTGCTGCTTCCTTAACTGCACGGATGTGCCCCGGGGGCTCCTAAGGACCCTGAAACCCAAGGTAGGAATTAAATCACAATGATTCCCCACCGGTGACCTCCCCTTCGGAAAGCCACCAAGATACCATTAGGCCAAGGCCCATTAGGTGCAAGCGGGAGTTTCTTTTTTATTATTATTTTTTTTTTTTTGATTACCCAGGGTTCCCTGCCACGGATCAATCCCTGACCACTGCTACCGCCCTCGCACGCCATTGGCGGGGTAAATCGCGGATGTGCCCAATGAAGCCAGGGTGGCAGCACCCCTTATACTCCTGGCCTCAAGGGAGCCCTCAACAACGCGGTAGTTGAACTCCCCACACTGAGGTTGCAAGCCCAGCAATGCTGCTTCCTTAACTGAATGGAAGTGCCCGGGGGACTCCTAAGGACCCTGAAACCCAAGATAGGAATTAAACCACATTGATTCCCCTTGGGGGGAATCGAACCGGTGACCTCCCCTTCGGGAAGTCACCCAGGATACCATTGGGACAAAGCCACTTAGGTGCAAGCGGGAGTTTCTTGCTGTTATAGTTGTATGTCAAAGACATCTATTATTCAAAACGACCGGTTAATTACTACTCCTATTCATTAGCTAAATTTAGCTATTCTTTTAGTCTCCTCAAACTTTCGCAATACCTAAATGCCCTTTGAATAGCACATGAAAATTTGGCCTGTTGGCTAGAGCTCATGACTTTCAACTTGGAGGTCATGGGTTTGATCCCCCAGAAGTTAGAGGGAAGGCTTTCTCTCTCTAGAATTTATCTCCTAGGCGCTTCTGTGCGTGCATGTGTGTTTGTGAGTAGTGAAAAAAAAAAAAAAAAGCCCTTTGATTAGTTATCGAAAACTGAAGTCTTACGACAATGTCAGGTTAGTAGCATTACATTCATTTTTAGAGCACTTTATCGGTCTCATATTAAATATTACAGTTATTTATTTGTATAATATTTGTTTCTATTAATAAAAAATAAAATCTAATTTATATTTTTCTGAAAAGAGAGAGGAAGAGTGTTGAATTACTAAGGATTTTGTGAATTACAACATGTGACCAGATTGAGTGAAACTGTTGATTCAAATGGTCCCCTGGGGGGCTATTTAGCTATATATAGATCTGTGATGCACACGTACGTACGATGGGCCTTCATTCATTCTTCTTATTAAGACAATTACACCAGGTGCCTCCTTCAGATTTTGTTCTCTTGGTATTTTTTTTTAACTTTTCCTATTTTTATCTCATACGATTCATAGTATTAATTTCAATGGAATTTGATTTAAATTCATCTCTTTTTTCACCCCCGGCCCTCATCCCATTCACTTCTAACTCCCCATTTCCTCTTCCCGACCTACTTTTATATTGCCGGGACCGACTTCAACTCGAGAAATCAATATATTGTCGTGTTTGTTAAATTAGATTCTCAGTCGTATTAGTCTAAAACGACTCACATTTTTAGAATATCATTTATGTCCACTACTATATGCACGATTACACAATTAGCGATTTTATTCAATACAAGCAATCATAATGTATGTGCTAAATTAGATTTTGTTGCCTATTTATTTATGAACTAATCCATCTTCTTACTCCATGTTTAGCCCATGCATATGATTTGTCACTTGTGGACCTTGTGGTAATTCTGAAGTCTAATTGGATGTGCTAGAGTTAGCAGCATACATAATCAGAGGCGAATCTATGTAAAGGGGGAATGGTTTACCTGATCATCCCTCGACTATTACAAAATTACCAACGGGACCCTTCAAATTGTTACTATTACCCAACTTGAGATTAATTCTCAACCGTAACCTCCCATATCAATTCATCAAAGAAAAAAAATATAAATACGCAATATTATTTAAATTTAGGGTCATCAACTCCAAATATAATTAATATCATTCTTTTCTAAAATGTTATTCTATCTATTTTAAAATTGCTACGTTTCATTTCATTTCAAATCTAATTTATTTTCTTTTTGATCTGTCTCACCTCAAATAAGACTAGTTAAAATGACAAATTAAATTTAATATTCATCCCACTCATTCTCTCTCCTATTTTACTTTTATAATCACAACAATAATCTTGTACTTCACTTTTTCTTAATTAATATACCCAAAAAAAACGGTGCAATTTAAGGTCAATTTAAGATAAGATGAAGGAAGTACAAAATAATGTTATGCTCTATCCTTTATATGTGATGGAGGCAAAGGCATGAAAAAAGCATCTCTTTCCCTCATACAAGATGATAATAATACGTTATAATTATCAACGAAAACGAAGATAAAAATAAAATATTACAAGTGATTACATCACTATTAATTTTTAAAATTTTATATTTTTGGAGTAACCATGCCCCCTTGATATGAAAATGACGAATAGCCAACCCTTTCTTCCATCTTATTATATTATTTTTCTTTTAATTTATTCAAGTATATTATATATTATTTGCCTCCTCCAATTGATAATTGAGTATATATATTATAATTAATGAGCATAAATTATCATATCTTTGTTTTAATAATTAGAGACCCACCAATCATTTTTGGAAAACTTAGTGAGAAAAGGGCAACAAGTCAAGCTATAAGCTATATACCTATAGTCCTATCTCCAATGAAATGAAA
Source organism: Adenophora triphylla var. japonica (assembly GCA_022495995.1). NCBI lineage: Eukaryota > Viridiplantae > Streptophyta > Magnoliopsida > Asterales > Campanulaceae > Adenophora > Adenophora triphylla. Next base: position 351,398 of record JAFEMH010001257.1, on the reverse strand, counting down.
TGCATCATCTAATTCATCATTCAACATTCATTGCTCTACCCATTTCTATAATGGATTTGCTTTATAGTATATCTGTTGTTGTCCTCTCTCTTTTGATTTCTTCAATGCATGCCATGCCATGACATTCATTAATTGTTTTATTTTTTATACTACCCAATATTATTGTATTTTAAATAGACATATGGCAACAACTTTTCTTTTGCAGATAATGTAAAATAGTCTTGATATTATTTTCCAAAATAAGAATGCAATAATCTCTAGACATGTGAGGCATATTTAAATATTTGGTATGGTAAAAGAGTAGAATGATGTTGATAAAGTCTGAGGTTTTATTTTAAAACCAATTGACTAGTTAATTTTCGATGTGTGTTAATTGCTCTAATAAACCCTTCGAGCATAGCCGGATTTATTAGACTTACGTGTGAACATGCAACTGAGTGACGTGAGGCTAGAAAATTGCGGGCTTCTTTTGGACTCGCAAGTGAAAAATGTCAGCTTTGTTACCATGATAAAGTATGAGTTTTCATCTAAAAACTAATTGGCTAGTTAATTTCCAATGTGAAATATTTGCTTCAACATATGCAAATGAGAAGATGATTGATGTTCAAATAATCAAATAACTCTAACTCAAGCAATATCAGATGTCTTTTTATAGGAAAGACAATTCTGTCAATAAAAATCACTTTTCAAGTGTCACGCTTTTATGCTTTAAAAAAAAAGTCACTAGCTCTTTTAATTTAGATTGAGCTATCAACTAAATAACACAATTCTTAGAAGTGGAGTCAGTGGACACTAGAATATGAACAATCAAAATAAATGTCTAGGACGAAAATGAAATGATTGATATGGTTAAAAGTGGGTAAAATTTAGTGCACACTAAAGAATTAATGCTCCAAACTTTAATGTACAATAAAGTTTTAGTGTACACTAAATTTTGGCAAATTAGTTCATCCTTCCGTAGTTAAAGTTAAAAGTAAAAAAAAAAAATGTGAAGAAAAAAATAAACATTATTATTTGATCAAACTTCAAATGGCAAATTGCAACTTGGTTACCCATATTTTGCCAATAGGTGCATTGTAGTTTCCAACCATGTATTTTTGCAACCTTTTAGCCAACATTGTAAATTTGTTGAAATTCAATGTAAAATCAGTTAAAATTTTAACTTTTGTTAATTAAATATGCCATGTGCCACACACACGTCTTCTAAAAATGGCAAAAAAAAGACATTTCACTTGAAATTTAGATACAAGCACCTCAACTTTCCATAAATAAAAAAAAAAACCCTCACTTTCTCATTGTCTTTTGCCTCCCTTTCTTCTTCTTGCACTACCACCACAATCCAAACCATCCTCCTCCTCCATCTCCGCCGGTCTTGAACCACCATCAACCTCCATCTCTACCAGTTCCAACAAATTTTCACATCCCAAATTAAAAAATATAGAAAATAAAAAGAAAAAGTGAATCAATTCCCCCAAAATGAATTGTACTCCGCAATACAACTATCTCACCCATCAACCTTCAATCCACAAAATTCACATTCAAATTCAAATCAATCAATTTCCCCAAAATCCAAAATTAAATGAAGAATCCATCTCCAAAGTAAAAAAAAATATATAGAAAACAAAGAAAAAAAATCAACTAATCATGTTTGGATAATGATTGTTTGAAAAGGAATAAAGATTTGAGCTTCCGTCACCGAAGATAATAGAGGGAATGCGCCGGTGTTGCTGCTTGGTGTTTGCAGTCGTCGGAGTTGTTGTTGAAGAAATGAGATGAAGACAGACGGGTGAGAGGGAACAGGATGGGAGCAAGTGGGGGAGAGGGAAGTGGAGGTCTATCGACGGGTGAAAGGGGTAGTGGAACGAAGGGTTCAATGGGAGTAAATCTTTTTATGTGAAATGTCGAATTTGCCCCTTAAAAATATGCGCATGGCACATGAGGATTTTTTTCTAAAAATATTCCATTTTAAAAAAATACTCCCTCCGTCCCACGTGAATGCAAACTTATTTCCATTTTGGTCCGTCCCACGTGAATGCAAACTGCCCAAAATGAAAACAAATTTATTATTTTATATTCACCCTACCCTACCCCACCCACTCATTCTCTCTTTTCATTTTTCACCATACAATTTATTCAACCAACCTACTATTAACTCCACTCATTCTCTCTCTTCATTTCCTACCACACATTTTCATTATCTTAATAATACTCCTTAATTATTATGCCCGAAAAAATGGTTTGCAATGACGTGGGACGGAGGGAGTATATCCCAAATTAACAATCCTTCAAAATTATTGACCAAAATGACCAATTTTTTGAAACTCGCTACGCGGTGTAACCAGGGGCGGAGCCAGGGGGGCATGGGGGGGCACTCGCCCCCCCCAGGAAATGCAAAGTGGGAAAAAATTTTTTTTGCCCCCCCCCCATATTTTTTTTATATATGTATATATATAATTAACTTCAAGATTAACACCAGTGAGTAGTGTGGTTCAGTGGTAGAAGGGGTGAAGTTAAAGCCTTTAGTGTTTCCTTTCAAATCCGTGTTTGAGCCCTGCTACCTACATTTTCAATTAATTTTATTTGTCCTCCATCTTTGCTATTCTCTCTTTCTCTCTATCCATTTCTTTTTCTTAACAGTTTTGTTTTTCTCTTTCTCCTAATTTCCTCACATTTTTTCAATCTTAATTAATTAGTTAGGCTTTTTCCATTTCTTAATTCTTTACATTTTTAACTAAAATACATTGTATTTCATGAATCTGACCCATTTTTTACTTGTCTGACCCGAAATTTTTTTTTCGGGGGCAGCCCTGGGGCAATTCCTGGCTCCGCCCCTGGGTGTAACGAGTTTATAATTTTTTTCGTTTAAACTCGCTAAACCATTTAGCGACTTTAAATTTTAATAATAAAAAAAAAATTAAATTTGAACTCGCTAATTGAATTAGCGAGTTCTAAGTTTGTTTTTTTCTACTGTGTGAACAATTTCTCCGTTTCGCTTTAAATTACAAATTACAAAATAAAAATATAAAAATTATGTTTTAATAAAGAAAACTAAAAGAAAATATTATTTTTTCCGTCTCAAATAAATACTTAAAAAAATATATTACTGTAAAAAATTATTTCCTTCATATCAAAAATGAATATTATTTTCGACTCAAAATGAATAACCAAAAAATTGAACATTACTTCCTTGCGATGAAGAAAGTAATATTATTTTTTTGGACCAATATTTTAGAAAATAATATTATTTCATTTGTCTCAAAAATTAATGTCATCTTAATTTCATATTTTGGAACTAATACACTAACATTATAATTATTAATTTTAGAGGCGAACGAATGAAATAGTATTGTTTTATAAAATATTCATTGGGATAAAGTAAGTAATACTGTATTCGAATGAAATAATATTGTTTTATAAAATATTCCTTGGGATGAAGTAAGTAATACTGTATTCATTTTTTATGGACCAAACAGTAGTACTCCCTCCGTCCCACTTCAGGAGTCCTACTTTTTCTTTTGATCTGACCCAGGCTAAGAGTCTCATTCCATAAATGAAAATTTTTGAACAGTGTTTTCGACATTTATACCCTTATAATGTAAATATATTTACAAATAAACCATTCATTATGCCCTTTTAATGTTAACATATTTACAAAAAAAATCAATCATAAATATTTTAACTTTTACATTCTCTCTCCTCTAATCTTCTACCCACTTGCAATTATTTATTCATTTTTAAAATTTTTCTTAAGAAGCGTGAAATACTACCCTGTGACCCTTTGAAGTGGGACGGAGGGAGTAGTATTTTTTGGTTATTCATTTTGAGTCGAAAGTAATATTCATTTTTTATATGAAGGAAATAATTTTTTTACAGTAGTACATTTTTTAAAGTATTTATTTGAGACGGAAAAAATAATATTTCCTTATAGTTTTCTTTATTAAAACATAATTTTATATTTTTATTTTGTAATTTAAAGTGAGACGAAGAATAAATTATTAAGTGTTCACACAGTAGAAAAGAAACTTAGAACTCGCTAATTAGCGAGTTCAAATTTAGTTTTTTTTTTTTTAATATTAAAATTTAAACTCGCTAAATGAGTCTCAATATCTAATTTTTTTTGTCAGTTAAGGGCTTTTTGACAATTTTCGTTAAAAATACGATTAAAGAGCATGTGCCACTCACGTGATTAATTAATTTGGTTAGTTTGCATTGATATTTAAATTTAAGGGGCTAAGTGAAATAAATTAAAAGTGGGGGTGAAATAAATAAAATCTAATTACTACTTCCTCTCCTTCGGCCAAGCGCCACCCCAACGGGCCCAACCCTCACCCTCGCCACCTACTGCCGGCCCCCACCCTTCCAAACCACTTCATTCTCACCCACTTCAACACCCATCCCGTCCTCATCCCCTTCGACACCCATTCCCATTCGCTTCCCGTTCTGCATCCTCACAACCCGCTGCCCCTTGACAATTAGATGGTGGGACAGCGAAGACATCCGACGCCACTAGGTTGAACAATTGTATTATGCAAAATCAACCAAACTGTATATTTCTTCTATCCACCACATGCGACCCCCCCTTTCTCTTGCTCTCTCTCTCTCTCTCTTTCTCTGTCTGCTCACCATATCCACCATTGTGCCTCCATTCATGAACCTAGGCATTTCTCTATTTGATTTGGGTTTGTTTTGATTTGATCCCAAATGGTGGGTGTTGAGTTTGATGAAGTCTATTGTTGATGATAGCAGAGGGCCGACGGCGGTTGAAATATGGATTAGCGGAGGTGGGATAACAATGAAGAAAGGGGCTGGATAATGGAGTGGTATAGCCGGGGGGATTTGAATCTGGATAAAAAATTGGGATTAGGGTATGGAGGATGGGGATGGGGTTGAGTGTAATATTTTTAGAGTGTTTTTTAAACATGATTGTTCTTTGATTTTGTTTTTGTTGGGTTTATGGTGATGGGGGTGTGATATTGTAGTGACTGGGTGGTGGTGGTGGTGGTGGTTATGGTGGAGATGGAGATGGTGGTGAGTTTGAATTTCAAAAAGATGATGGTTGTTAGGATTTTGAGTAATATCATATTTTTTATTTTTGTTTAAGAAAAGATTTTTTTTATATATTTTAATTAGTTAAATTGTGTTTCATTAAAAAAAAACTTGATTTAGAAAAAAATATAAATTGGTTAAGCATATTTTTTGTAAATATTTATTTTATTTATATATTTTATAAATTATACAATCCAAAATAATTAGTAATTTTTTTGAAGCAAAATAATTAGTAATTTAAATTATTAGAAAAAAGGATAATAGTTAATATCTTAAATTATTTTAAATCATATTAACTATTATTTTTATTTTTTTCAATAATTTAAATTTACTAATTATTTTTGTTAAAAAAACTAAATATTTGAATTTGGATAAATTTTTAATAAATTATGATAACATAAGAATTAAAAAAAATTCAATAAAAAAAACTCTATTTTGTTCTATGATCCCTTATTTATAAAATATGTCATTTAACCCCTTAAAAGTTAGTGTCAATTCAATTTAACCAAATATGTTATTCATGTGCGTGGCATGTGCTACTTAACTGTGTTTTTAATAAATTTTGCCAAAAAATCCTTAATTGACGAAAAATTTAGATATTGAGCCCCTGATTTGACAAAATTTAGATATGAGACCCCATTTCAAAAACACCCCATCGAGTTCAGGCCCTAAATTGTAATTTGCCCGCACCACTATTACTTACCACTATTAGCCAAACATAAATAGCCAATTTACCCAACCTCAAAAAAAAAAGTGAGTTCTAAAATTCCCCTAGAAAAGGTTGTGGCTAGTTTAGCACTCCTTGACTCATGTGGAAATTCCTCCATTATTGTGTTGAACCATGTTTGACTTTCAATTCTCAAGAGCCCTCTATTGTACGGAGTATTTAACTAAGCAAATTATCATATACTCCCTCCGTCCAAGTAAGTATTTCACAGTTACTGTTCACGCGTGGATTAAGGAGAGAGTATTATATTGAAAGTGTTGTGAGTGTGAAATTAAAATAGGAGAGAGAATGAGTGGAGGGAATAGTAAATTATAATGGTGTTGTGAGTATTAAAATAATGTAGGAGAGAGAATGAGTGGAGGGAATAGTAAAGATTCCTTTCCATTTTGGGAAAGAAACAAAGTGTGAAGTATGTAATTGGACGCCCAAAATAGAAAGTGTGAAGTATGTAACTGGACGGAGGGAGTATGAAAATAATAAACATAAAATTGGGTGGTAAAACTCTAAAAGAAGTAAATATATATAAGAACACTATTAATGATGGAAAATCTTAATTTAGGGTCTATCTTAATTTTATCGAAATTTCCAGACAAGGAGTGAAATATATTAGTATATGATATGGTAACGTTGTATATCTTAAAGTATTAGATTACACCTTAAAATTAATTGGTGCTAAAGAAAGTGACTCATAATCTTTATATATTATAAGTAAGGTTTGTCAATTCTCGATTTCAGATAAAAACTTATAACGTGGACTTATCAATCGGGTGGCGCAGAGTACTAACGTGGGTCGTTGGATCTGCACGTGTAATGTACATATTTTGATACCATCTTAAAGTCTGAGGTTACACCTTAAAAACAATTGGTGCTTATGGGAGTTGCTCATGATCTTTATATATTATAGGTAAGATTTGTCAATTCACGTTTTGAGATAATATCTCTAACAGTATACTCCTTATGTCCGAAAAGATTAACACACTTTAATTTCATGATAAATAAAGAATATTATTAATATTCATAATATTTATAATTATATCTATTTAAATTAATCATAAAAATTAAAATATAAGAATAACAATCTTTTCGAGAAAAGTAGGTAGTGCCTAAAGAGCGATGAAAATGAGATGAAGAGTTGATCGACAACGTACATTTGGGAGAAAGAGAAAGGTGCACCGTAATGTTCAGCTGAATTTGAGGCCCTTTCGTCATAAATCTGGAACTGCTACAGTACTGTTGTAAACAAATGTAAAAAACATGCAACACAATTTAAAATATTTTGAACTATGTAAAAATACATTTTTGACTAAAATATAAAATATTTTATAGTTCATGTAAAACTTATGCTACAAATGTAATTTTTTATTTTTATTTTTTACATTTCTTTGTCCAATTTTGTATCATGTAGTTGTGTTTTTATATATCACTAGAATAAGCCCGTGTCCGAGGACACGTTTTTTTTTAATTTTTTTTTTAATTAAGCTCGTGTTCGAGGACACATTTTTTTTTAATTTAAAAAAAAAGAATTTTTTTTAAAGGGCAAAATGAAAAAGGAACAAATGAATGAGGGCAAAATGAAAAATTCGACACTTGATACTGTTCATTGTACTGTAGCAGTACCAAGTGCCATTTATACTATAGATTGTGTAGTTGAGTTTTTATATTTCGTTGTGGGTTTTTTATGAACGAAGCACTGAAGGAAATTTAAGGCGGTTTGAAATTCTTTCCATCGCCCTTAGGCAAGTGCAAGATATTTGTTCCAAAGTTAGTTCCACTTTTTTGGATGTTAACTTTAATTAACTTATAGCAATAATTCAGATTAGTGTTAAGTATCCTAATAATTTTTTTTATTGATACACTATTGTAAACACTACTAATAACAAATTTAGATTTTTATTATGATAATTACAAACAATTTAAATTATTGTTTAAAATCAGCTCAAATTTAAAAAAAAATGAAACTAACTTTTCTGGGGACTTACGTGGTACTCCTCAGTCTCTAAAAGTTTGTCCTATTTGACTTTTTTGTTGAACTTTGATCACAAATTTATGAGAGATTAATCGTGTTCATGAAATTCTAAAAGTTGTTATTGATAATATTATTAATGGTGAATCAATAGAAATTTTTAGAATTTCATGAACATAATTAAATTATTATATATTTGTGATCAAAGTTCAACTAAAAAATTAAATGAGATAAATTTTAGAAACGGAGGGAGTATTATTGTAACAACTATTTACTACGAGCTAGTAATACTCCGTATTTATTCTAACAGGGATTGGTGCATGCACGACTCGTCTTGTCCTTTTTTGTTTTTGTTTTTTATATGTAGGGCTATATTTGAGTTGAGCATTTATGTTTTTCAATTATAGATTATTATTTTAACCGGCCCAACAAAAATGAATATTCCTCTCATACCTCATCCTCTATTATTTTCATTACTAGATTGACTCCCGTGCGATGCACGGGGCATTACTTTATTGTATATTCAAAAGACAAAAATTGAACTAAAATAAATCAAAAAATTAATTCGTTTATACATTATGAAATAATTTCTTATAGAATAGATTGTCAATACATAAAAATTAGAAAACAATAAAATAGGAATAAAACAAAAATCATTAGAAATATGCATTTCTCCATATACAAATATGTAGTATTTTATCAGTTAAAAAAGTAAATAAAACACACGAATCACATACGAAATAAGTTATTGAAATTAGTAAAAAAATGTGAAGATTGGAAATCTAGTTAAAAAAAGATGATATTTTATTTCTTTTTGAGAAACAGAAATTTTTAAATAAAAACAAAAGATTTCTTCATACCAAAAGAATAGTACAATTATCTAATAAAAATTTATTTTTAGTTAAAAGTATGATTTTGGTGTAAAAACATATAAAAATATTAATTTTAAAAAGATGAAAAAATGGGGCAAGGGCCACGGCCGGCAAAAATGACTAAGCCTTGGCCAACTTGAGCATTATATAGGGAAGGGATAAAATTTTAGTTTTGATTTTTATTAAATGTGGGATAAACTCCTCAAGAACATGCCAAAGGCCAAGGACGAGCCACGGCCAAGGGCAAGGCCGAGCCACGGCAAAGGCCAAGGCCGAGCCAAGGATAATCAATGTTAATTTTTATTATTTTTGACAAAAAAATTTGTTTTGAATAGAAATAATTTTTTGGATATAAAAAATTTTTAGGATAAAAATAATTTCTTTGTCCAATTCAAAGTTGACCAAAAATCAACAAAATAATTATAGTCATATACATATATAATTATTAATATTAAATATATATATATATATATATATATATATATATATATATATATATATATATATATATATATATATATATATATCTTGAAAGGAAGAAAAGAAGAAAAGAAGAGAATAAAAGTATAAAAAGTAGAAAAATATCAAATTGAAATAAAGAAAAAATCAAATGGAAAATATATTATCATAGAATTATGAAGTATTTTATTTTTGATAAAATTTACAAAAAAAACACAAACAATTTTTTCAAATGAAAAATTTCCCTTAAATGCGCGTACATCAAAAAAAATATGTACTATTTATTTACATTAACTCATTATGAACATAATTATGATATGTATTTTTAATTTAGCATATTTAATTTTGAGAAGAAAAAAAATATATATATAAAAAAATATATATATATATATATATAATTTATAAATACACAATGATTTTGACATAAAGTTAATTCAAAATTTTAAAAATGATGGTAATATTGTCCGATATTCGTTTTATTAATACACAATTTTTAGAGACGGATAGAAAATTCGATAAATTTATTAATACTTTATTTACTTTGCTTCAAAGTTTAAATTATTTTTTTAATAAATTGTATGATGTAATGAACTCAAATAAACTCAATAACCATATTACCCCATCCAACTAAAATAAACTCAATAACCATATTTACTTTTCTTCAAAGTTTAAATTATTTTTATTAACACTTTATTTACTTTGCTTGAAAGTTTAAATTATTTTTATTAATACTTTATTTACTTTGTTTCAAAGTTTAAATTATTTTTTTAATAAATGAAATAAGTCTCTATTTAGATGTCCAAACGGTTATAACTGCCGGTTAACGGTTATAACCGGCGGTTAAAATAATCGTTAACACTTAACTGTAACCTAACCGTTAACCTTGTACTAACGGATACGGTTATCCGATTAACGGTTATAAACGATTAACACGATTTATCCGGTTAAAACGGTTATAATAAAAGTTTTTTTTTTTTTCCAAAATTAGTCCTTCTAACAGAATTTTTAACAAATTCAGTTAAGTTCTATTTGAAAAAATGCTTACACAGCCAAGGCATATGCCTAGGCCAATGCATGGGTCGGACATGCTCAAAGTGACGGCCAACTATTGTGAAAATGGCCCAAAGAAGAACCTTTATATAGCCAAGCACTTGAATTTTTTTGGTTTCCTTTCAATGTGGGATAAAATCCCAAGGGCGGCAAGGCCACACGACGATACATGGCGGGCGAGGGCGAGTCAAAGCAAGGCCAAGGCCGAGCCACAAGCCTTCGATTTATTTCCCTTCATTTCGATGTGGGATAACTCCCAAGGCCACATGGCCAAGGCCGTGGCCGGCCAAGCGAGCAGCAAGGCCAAGGCAGGCAAGGCCAAGGCGAGCCACGGCCCAAGGCCAAGGCCCATGTCCAATTTTTATATTTTTTTACAAATAAATAATATCTTAATATTATATTTTTTATTTTGTATAAAAATATTATTTATTTTTGACAAATAATAAAATAAGTGGCAATATTTTTGGATATATATATAAATTTATGAAATATTTTGACAAATTTAAAATTATTATTTTGAAATATTTATTTTGACAAATATATATATATACACATATATATATATATATAGTATACTCACTCCGTCCCAATGAAAGCTTCACTAATTACCCAAAAGGTTAGTCCCGCATTAGAAACTTCACCTTTCCTTTTTAGGCAAAAAATAATCATATATACTTGATAAATACACAATAATTTTATTTATACATATTTTTTCCCTCTCATTTCCATAATTTGCGTTCCCACCCAAAAGGGTGAAGCACTTATTGGGACGGATGGAGTATATTAAATAATCATATATACTTGGTAAATACAAAATTAATTTAAAAAAATAATCATATATACTTGGTAAATACACAATGATTTTATTTATACATATTCAAAATCATTTCAACTCATCATCCTATACCCCATCACTTGTATTTTATTTTGTATTATTTTTTTTATTATTGAAATTATTATTAATATTATTTTAATTTATACTTAAAAAAATTACTTCACACTTAAATAAATTTTTAATTTTTTTTCTTATATATGATAATAAAAAATTTATTTAATCATGGGCCAAGGCCATGGGCAAGGGCAAGGGCCATGGCCGGCCGAAAATACATTCTCTAGGCTAGCTTGAGAATATATTGGGAAGGGTTAGCATTTGAGTTTGGTTTGTAATAGATGTGGGATAAAAACCTCTAGGCCACGCCCAAGGCCAAGGCCGGCCAAGGCAAGGCCAAGGCCGGCCAAGGCCCATGTCCAATTTCTAAATTTTTTTTTTTTTTTAATAATATCTTAATATTATATTTTTTATTTTGTATAAAAATATTATTTATTTTTGACAAATAATAAAAATAAGTGGCAATATTTTTTGGATATATATATAAATTTATGAAATATTTTGACAAATTTAAAATTATTATTTTGAAATATTTATTTTGACAAATATATATATATATATAAACATATATATATAGTATACTATATTAAATAATCATATATATTTGGTAAATACAAAATTAATTGAAAATAATAATCATATATACTTGGTAAATACACAATGATTTTATTTATACATATTCAAAATCATTTCAACTCATCATCCTAAACCCCATCACTTTTATTTTATTTTATATAAATTTTTTAATTATTGAAATTATTATTATTATTATTATTATTTATAATTAATAAATTACTTCACACTTAAATAAATTTTTAATTTTTTTACTTACATATGATAATAAAAGAATTATTTAATCATATATTTTTTGTAAATAAAAAAAAAAATTCATTTTTTAATGGGACAATCTCATGGGCCAAGCCGTAGTCGAGGCCCGTGGCGTAGGAACTAACATTTCATAGGCCACCTTGAGAATATATTGGGAAGGGTTAGCATTTGAGTTTGATTTTTAATAGATGTGGGATAAAACCCTAGGCCACGCCCGCGAGGCCGGGCCAAGCGAGACGGCGAGTCCACGAGCAAGGCCCATGTCCAATTTCTATTTTTTTTTTTAATAATATCTTAATATTATATTTTTTTTTTGTATAAAAATATTATTTATTTTTGACAAATAATAAAAATAAGTGACAATATTTTTTGGATATATATATAAATTTATGAAATATTTTGACAAATTCAAAATTATTATTTTGAAATATTTATTTTGACAAATATATATATATATACATACATATATATATATATATATATATATATATATATATATATATATATATATATATATATATATAGTATACTATATTAAATAATCATATATACTTGGTAAATACAAAATTAATTGAAAAAAATAATCATATATACTTGGTAAATACACAATGATTTTATTTATAAATATTCAAAATCATTTCAACTCATCATCCTATACCCCATCACTTTTATTTTATTTTGTATAATTTTTTTTATTACTGAAATTATTATTATTATAATTTATAATTAAGAAACTACTTCACACTTAAATAAATTTTTAATTTTTTTACTTATATATGATAATAAAAAAATTATTTAATCATATATTCTTCATAAATAAAAATAATTTTTTTTAATGGGACAATCGCATGGGCCAAAGCCATGGTCAAGGGCCATGGCCGGCCAAACTAACATTTCCTAGGCCACCTTGAGAATATATTGGGAAGGGTTAGCATTTGAGTTTGGTTTTTAATAGATGTGGGATAAAAACCTCTAGACCACGCCCAAGGCCAAGGGCCAAGGCCAAGGCCAAGGCCGAGGGACCAAGACGAAGGCGAGGCGAGGCGAGGCGAGGCCGTGTCCAATTTCTATTTTTTTTTTAATAATATCTTAATATTATATTTTTTATTTTGTATAAAAATATTATTTATTTTTGACAAATAATAAAAATAAGTGACAATATTTTTTGGATATATATATAAATTTATGAAATATTTTGACAAATTCAAAATTATTATTTTGAAATATTTATTTTGACAAATATATATATGTACATATATATATATAGTATACTATATTAAATAATCATATATACTTGGTAAATACAAAATTAATTGAAAAAAATAATCATATATAGCATCTTCAATATTATATTTTTTATTTTGTATAAAAAATATTATTTATTTTTGACAAATAATTAAAATAAGTGACAATATTTTTTAGATAAATAAGAAAATTATATTTAAAAAAGAGTTTTTTTTTTTCCAAATCAAATGAAAGAAGTGTCAAATTAAAGAGGAAAAAAATTATGAAATTTGGTGTAATTTTTTTTTTAAAAAAATAATTTATTATAAAATAATTGAGGTCAAAGAAATAGGATTGTTTATTATAAAATAATTGAGGTTTTAAAAAAAAATTCAGACTTCATTATTTTGCACTAAAAAAAAATTGAAAAATTAGTGAAGGATGATTAATAAATTAATTTTTATTCCAAAGTTTTTTTTTTTCAAATCAAATAAAATAAACCTCCACTTAAAGAGAAAATAATTAACAAATTTTGATTTATCCGGATAGAGAGTAAACTAAAGGCCTAATTTTTTTTCAAATTAGTCCTTTTAACGAAAATTTTAACAATTGCTTTATTCGTATCCGACCCGAATACTTAAGATCCATACCCGAATCCGACACAAAATTACCCGATCCGAGCACCGATCTAATTCGAGAGCGAGGGCGAGGGTATGGGCGAGGCGAGGCCATGTGCGAGGCCACGGACGGGCGAAATTACCTTCCAGTGGCCGGCTTCGACATTATATAAGGGGAGGAGAACATTTTTTTTTTGTTTCAACCCAATGTGGGATAAATCCCCTACAGGCCACGGCCAAGGCCAAGGCCGAGCCACGGCCAAGGCCAAGGCAGGCCAAGGCCGGCCAAGGCCAAGGCCGGCCAAGGCCAAGGCCTCTTCTCCTTTTCATTTTCAAATTTGCCATGTAGTGAAATGACGAAAATGTCCCTCAAAGCCCCTTTAATTACCAAAATCTTGTTTTTATATATTGATAGATTTCATGAACAATGATTAAAGTTAAAATCTTTTACATATCCACCCCTCTACTTTTATTATGATGGAAAAAAAGAAGCATATTTCTATTTTAATTTGTGCAAATGAAAATGAAAATAATTATATTTTAATAAGGTACAAGCACATAATGCACAATTCATAATTAATAAAAGGGAATTTGCCCCATAAATTCCTTTTGGAACAAATCACTTCCCACTAAGTTTCTCATTATATTAAAATGCCCTATAAGTTCTCATGTTGTATTATGTATAATACAACATTTAGTTATGCAGTAATTTAAAATCATATCTTTGCATCACTTTATCCGCACCATCGCCTCCATGCAGCCCGGCTCGGCACGTTGTAAATCGCGCTATCGCCGCGTCGAATTTCGGTCAATTTTCGCCTAAATTCGATCAATTTTCATCGGAATCCGGCAATTTTGGCCGGAATTCGGCCGCCGGTCGCCGGAATTCGGACGCCGGAGGTCGGAATCTAGTCGCCGGTCCATGGGCTTCGGACTCCGATCACCGGCGGCCGCCGGAATGCAGTATTATGGTCTTAATTGATATTGTATTTTTGAAACATAATACAACATCATAAAAGGAACTTATTGAACATAGATTTAAAAAAAAAGAACTTATGGGGCAATGACCCCATAAATAAAATACTATATTCTAATTTGTATAATTAACAATGTGTAATTTTTGAAATTGAAAGAACCAAAATGTAAAAATGAAAGTCTTAGCACCAAATTTGGTGAAAGGTTTGATACACATTGGAGGAGTGAATAATAATAAGATTTTTGGTGATTTGATGCAAGAATTGGCGCACATTGGAGATAGCCTAAATGTCCATTACAGTGGACGAAAAAACTAGTGGAACAAATTGCTATTTGTCTCATTTTTATTGATTATCTTTTTTGTTTTGGTTGTCTCATTTTTCCATGAATTATACCCTTATCTAAATTAAATTTTTCTTTAATTTATTTCATAGTAAATATTGCATCTTAATTTTTTAATTAATTTTTTAAGTTTTTCTGTCATAAAAAATTAATTTATTAAATTTTGATCAATTATTAATGAAAATATTATCATTATCATAAATTTTAAAAGTAATATTTATACTTCCGAAAATCAATTAAGTTGGAAAAGAGAAAGATGCATGAACATTTATTACGGGGCACAGGAGTAGAATAAGTAGTACATATAAGTTTGGTAAGTGAGCAGCTCGAATTTGGCCACATCGATTTCATCCTTACGAGCTTGTTGGACGAGATGTATTTTGTGTCAAGTGAGATTCATAATTATCAAATTAATCTCTACCACCCAAGGAGTGAGAGGAGAGATGTGAAGGAGTCGAAGTCGCTTGTGCAGTTCTGGGTTTACATCATGAAAAGATTGTCTCATTTTAATTTTTAACCGTTGATATGATTGAAATTTGATCAAATTTTAAAATTAATATAATTAACCTAATAAATTTTTAAAATTTATTAGTGATTATATTCATAAAAATGTATCAATAACATTAGTTCAATTAAGTTAATCATCCAAATTTTAAGTGGGGCTTCGGGCCCTAGGCCATAATAACCAGATTAAAATACATAAGTATTCGTTTAATTGTCAAAATTTCATATAAACCCACAATTCTCCTATAACTAAGGTATAAGAGTAAAAAAAATCACAATTTTTTGTATTTTCTTAAAAATTAATATAAAAAAAGTCTTTTAAGTAAACAGTCCGCTCATATACCTAATGTATAAGACGAGAATTACTTCTATATATATATAAAGGTTGAAGTGATTTTAGCACTCAATTTTTTCCTCCAAAATTTTGAGACATCAAAGGACTAATATACCCTTAAATTAGTGATAGCAAATGACCTATTTACCCCTATTCAAATCTGATACAATTATACAAATAATGAGCCTTTTTGAAATCTTAATTTTTTTCATGCGTCATTATTACATTTAATGCTAAATGGGAAATGCTACATTATGGTTTAAGAAGCAATTAATTTGGCACAACATTTGATAACTGTCATTATTTATGTCTTCCCGTGCACTTTTAAATTTTCTCTTTTCATTTTTTTTTCCTTTTTCTCACTTATTTAATCCGAAAAGTATGAAACCAATACTCCCTATCACTGCCTTTTTTTCACTAGCTTTTTTCTTCGAATGATGTACTACTATTAGCTAAAATATCAATGTTGAAATAAGAAAATCAAAATTTTATATTGAATTCTTAAATGAAGAAATATTTAAATAAGGCAATAAAAAACAAAAATATAACTAATGAAATCAAAGTTAAAGTATTATTTTTCTGCCAAAAAATACACATGCTCAAATTAGAACATTTAGTAAAATACTTAGAACTAATTAAAAAAAAATCTCGATCTCAAAAAGATAGGATAGTTCTAATTTAATTTTGATAGTAAGTTTGATTTGTTTTTGAACAAAAAATTGATATTAACACAACATTAATATCAATAGCATTTTTAAAATTTCATTTGAGTTATTAAGTTTCATTATTTTCTAGATCAATATTCAATTAAGTTAACATAAAAAATAAAGTGAGTATATTTTTTTTGGAACAGGGTAAATATAAGATTACAAAAAGTTGAAGACATTTTACTACAATGTCCTACTACTTTCGTTTTAAAATAAATATAAAAAAAATTGAGATGGAGAGAGATTTTTTTTTCAAACCCAGTATTTTAGCATTTAAATAGTGGTTAATAGCCAATGATTTGGTCTTCACTATTTACAGTTTTTACAGAAACAAATTTTAAGAATTCACTCTCGCCCTGATTTTTTTTAAAGAGCGCACTATGACATTGAGACAACGATTTCGGGACACAGGCAAATGAACATGCTATTTTACAACACAAAATCTAGGGAGAAACGCGTTTCTCCATAAGTTATGGAGAAACGGGTCCCGACATGTCGCGCGACAATGAGCTAGATAGCCAGAAACCTATGAAAGTGATATCCAGAAACCTTCAAATGAATATCCAGAAACCTTCAAAATGTTTACGGATATGCATTGAAAGGTTTCTGATATCCGTAAACCTTCAATAGCAATTTACGGATATGCCACAACACATTTCTGGATATGCACCTAACGGTTTTACGGATATGCACAACGGTTTACGGATATACATTTCACATCCTTCTGGCTATCAAATACAAAACTACGGATATCAACTGCAAAGCTTCTGGCTATCAAATGCAAAGCTTCTGGATATCCAGAAGCTTTTGGTCTTGGCCTTGGATTTTTTTTTCTGGTTATCAAATGTAAAGCTTTTGACTATGAAAAACACGTTTCTCCATAGTTATGGAGAAACGCGTTTCTCAGCAGACGCACTCATTTTACAATTAAAAATGCCTATAAATACGAAAAAAATATAAATTTTTCATTTTCATAGGCAAATGAACATGTTGTTCGTCGATTTTGTCTGTTCACTCGCTCATTTTGGTTTGTTTTTAAAATAATCATGATGGGTTGAAGATTTTAATATGTGACGAAAGAAAAAGACCGTGGATGACACCACAAATGTTGTATACAAGATTTTTTTGTAAAGTTTGTAATTTTTATTACTAATGTTAGGATATATTTTTGTTGTATACTTTTTACTTAAATTTTTTTTTCCTAAATTAACCTTTATAGTTATACTAATTTTTTTAATTTAATTTCTACTATTTATCAAAGTTTTTTTATCGTGTGTTTAACACACGGATGTTACGCTAGTTTATACCTAAATAAAGGAGTGAGTTTATAAGGAATTTCAATTTGGGTATCGGGTGTAGGTGAGCTTTCATAGATTATGTAGATTTATATGAGTTTTTGTTTGAGGTCGGGGGCATTAAGCAATTAAACTAATTAATTTTTTTTTTTTTTTTTTTTTTTTTTTTTTTTTTTTTTTTTGATATCCGGGTTCCCGGCTTCGCCGGGACTAATCTGGACCACCGAGTACCGGCCTCGGTATGCGGCGGAGGTAAATCGCGGGATGTGCCTCATGCGTAGGGGTGGCGGCCCTTATATCTCAGGAGCCCCAAGGGAGCCCTCCTCTGGGCAATTGCATCACTATTACATCACCAAATGGGTGCTCAAAAATTCCACTCCAAAGTGGCACTTACATCACTATTACAACACCATTTGTTGCTCAAACCACTCCTCCTTGGGGTCGAACTCCCCGCTGAGGGTCTGAAGCCCGCCAATCTTCTTTCTTAGCTGCGGATGTGCTAGGGGACTCGAGGCTCGCAGAAGCAGGAAAGAATTAGCCACCAAGGGGAATCGAACTCGTGACCTCCCCGAAGGGAAGCCACTACAATACCATCAGGCCAGGAGACCTTTGGTAATTAAACTATTTAATTGTTACTATACAAAGGTGAAGACACCTAGTACATGGTAGCCGATCTGTTGACCTCCTTCAATTACCTAAATATATCATTTTAACACCTTGAAATTTTGGAAAATATGACTTTTCCCCATTAAATATAAAAGTTTTTTTGGTCATGATCCCTTAAATTTTAGGAAAACAATAGTATGTGATATACTTGCTGAAATTACATTTTTGATCAACTTGATTGATGTAAAGTTGATCAATAATTTAAATAAAAATTTAAAAATCATTACTGAAGGTACTACTAATCGTTATACAATATCAATTTTTTAATTTTTATTAGAACAATTATTTTTTATTTAAAATAGTGATCAAATTTATATCAAATTGATTAAAAGTGTATTTTTTAGTGATGCTGGGTTATATTACTAGGGGTATGGTGGGATAAAATCCCCAAAACCGAACCAATATGGAGTTCGGTTTATTGTATAATACCATAAAATCTCCATATTTTCATTGGTATACTAAAAACTTAAATATGGTTTCTTTCCCTATCAATATATCAATAGACATGTTCAAATAGAACCGGAAATCGACGGAATCGGTGGATAGAACCGAAATCGGGAATCGGCGAAATCGGAAACCGAACGTAATCGGAAACCGGATTGAAACAGTTCGAATACGAATACACCATATTGGGAACCGAGGAACCGGCGGTTCCGAAACCGGGAACCGAAACTCAATGTAAGTTAAATGTAATATTTAGCATTTATTTATGATTTATTTAGTATTTGTACTTGTAGTGTAGTGTTTTATTTAAATTCTAAAAATATTGTTAGAATTTTTATTCTATCTTTAATAATATACTAACCAAATTTTGTCCACTTCTCATTCTTTCCAAAAACATACTCCCCAAGTGAAAAAAAAAAAACAGATTACTTAGCGTCTTTACTGTCTTAAGAGGTTTGGATTTAAAAAAAAAGTTAGATGGTGATGGAACCGGTGGAACCGTTGGAACCGGAACCGGCGGATAGAACTGGGAATCGGGAACCAGATTAATATGGTTCGAATACGGTTCCGACTATTTGGAAACCGAGAACCGGCGATTCCGAAACCGAAAACCGAAACCGAAACCGTTTGGACATGTCTACCTATCAATCCATATTCGCCCCAAACTATCCTTGAAATGGACAAAAGAATAAATTGTACTCTCTCTTTCACCCGTAAATAAATGTTTAAATTTTTATTTTAGGTGTCTCATTTAAAAATATACATTCTCAAAATAGAATTTTTTTTTTTTTAATACTTATTTATTCGTATGACCCACTTGTCATACTTACAATAACTATCTGCTAACTATTCTCAACCCTACTTTATCTCTAATACATTACTTTTCATACTCACAACACTTAATTCACTAAACACTCTCATTAATATTCGTGCTTTCCAATTTTGTGCATTTTCGGAGGGAACGGAGGTAGTATATTTTTTAACATAATCCTACTAATTAATAATCTATATATATTGAATGGAATAAAAGTAACAGGTCATGCCCAACATGTGAAACCCAACATTTCAATCATCACAAAGACACAGTTATTGAATGGATCAACCCAAATGCTACAACTCTTACAGCCCAACAATATAGATCAAGTCGACCTAGCTCATTTTTCAAACTTCCTTGGTCACGACCTAAATTCGTATGACATACGATCTCATACTTGTGCTGTTACTGTCTAACCAATACACGAATTCTGTTGGGGATATAGGATCTTGATCTTGATAACAAGGCTGGATATATGATTGAATCGTGTATGAACGGTATAAATCGAGCTACGAACATGGGCTTGCCCGAACCTGGGCCCAACTATATTGGGCCATGGATATTATATATTCATCAAGTATTAGGGCCGAGCATTATCTTCCTCGAATGCCGAGGAACATTTACCTTGGCCTTATGTCGACATTCTTGGGCCGGCCTGTCCCAATTACCGAGGAGAGAAAAGTCCTTTGCTCGTCATGTCACCAATTACCGAGGAAACAAAAGTATTCTCCCCGGCATATTTTCATGTCGGCCATTTACCAAATGACGAGGAAACAAAGTCATTTTCCTCGGCTAATTTGCCCAAGGCCGAGGAAAATCATTTGTCTTCCTCGGCGTTCCGGCTAGCAGTTACAATCCTTATTCAACAAGGATTATGCAGTTGTAACCCAATCAGGATTACAGTTACCAATAGCAATTCAAGCCAAACAATGACTCCTTAACAGATATAATTCTCTCAAGATTATATCTTATCTATTTACAAATTCATTCCAACATGGATTCTACCTATCCATTCTTATAAATACAAGCCCCATGGCTCATTATTCGGTACGTGACTTTTTACATTGGAGAAACTCTGTCAATTTGATTTCTCTAATATCAACCGTGAACTTACTCTCACGCCGGAGGGCCTTTAGCCGGATCCGCCCCGGCTTAGTTTACGTTTTCTCTCTTATTTTCAGGCCTTGCAATCGCCGGAGCATTCGACGCTTGGATTTGGGCTGATTTGACGATTTTGGCATCATCAATTGGTTCCATTGCCGGGAAATCGATTCAAACACCCATTGTTTGGCCTGGAAGACACTCGCCTTAAGCCAATTTCCTTGCCGGAATTGTTCTTTCTTGGAGCAATTTACGGATCGTTGGGTTTGTTCTTGAAAACCGCCTGAATCTGCATATTTTGACCGGAAAATACCCAGATTCCGTTGAAGGCATTTTTGGCGTTAAAATTCCGACCCAGTTTGGCTTGAATTCGTTTTGTTTCAAAAGAATTACAATCGGCAGTTTGTTTGTGGTCAAAATTTTGCCCTAATTTTGACCTCAGAATTGGTTCTATTGAAATTGTGATTTTTGAGATATTTGCTGTTAATAATCTGCTGTTGATTCATAATGGACGGACAATTCACAAGTGTTACGGTGAGGATCCCACCCAAGTAAATGGAAATACGGAGCCAGGAGCCAGCTGCCTCCTCCTCCTCCTCTACCTCAAGCCGATGCCATTCCTCCCTTGCCATGACTCTTCGTTCAGGGGTCGGGCAAATGCCGAGGGAGAGGGCAATGACCTTCCTCGTCCTACTCGTACTCGTGGGAAGCAAGCAGGAAGGAAGAAAACAAAGAATGCCGACGCCGGTCAAGCAGGAGGATCTCAACCCGTTGACCGACGCTCTTTGTTACACAGACAAATGGAGACTTTGCAAAGGATGTATGAGACACAAGTTGCTCTGTTGCAAATGGACCCAGACCATTCCATGGCTCCCTTCATTGTACCATCAATGGGCCCACCTTTGAGAAAGGAACAGGGAGAGCGTCAGGCTCCTCCCCGAAGGCTGGCTGAGTTACCAGCTGCCGGCTCAGGGGATTCTCCTCATCCTCGGCATAACGGTAAGCATAAGGAGCACTGTGGTCGACACGAGAAGCCAAATAACTCCTAGGGAAGAGGAAGTGAACTCCAAGGACCTAAGAACAAGACTCAGCTTGAATAGGCGCCTATCACCTGCTCGCCTCATCATGACACCTAGGCGCCCCGCGTCTCCTCGAGCCCGTCGGCCAGATTCTCCTCGTCCTCGTCATTCAGATTCTCATCGTCCTCGTCGTCCGGACTCTCCTCGTCCTCGGCATCGGGAATTTGCTAGGCCGAGGACCCCAGAGCTCCTACTGAGGATGATACTTGGCGCACAAGACACGGAACCAAGACGTGATAGGGCCCCCTCCAAACGTGATGGCCATTGGCTACTGAAGAAAAGCATAGTAGGGTGAATGATTGCCCCAAAGAAAAGTCGGTCGAAGCTCCCAACGAAGCACTCGCTCAGCGGTGAAGGAAATAGAAACAAAGCAATGGGAGTTTCTTGAAGCAAAGGCTGGATGATATGGAGAGGGGAAAGAAATATAATGACGATGATTATGATTGGGCCACCCGTCCGTTTTCCTTGAGGATAACTGCGGCACCTCCCCATCCTAACCTCAAGCTCCCAAATTTCGAGAAATATAACGGAACCACTGACGCCAAGGACCATGTGCAAAGTTTTGAACAAACCATGAATCTCCTCACCACTGCTGATGACTTGCTCTGCAAAGCTTTCGCGAGCACCTTTTCCGGAACAGCTTTGACCTGGTTTCCGTGAGCTTAAGAAAGGTTGCATCGATTGCGGAGGGGCATGAGGAGAATGTTCTTAGATCACTTTGCCACGGTGGGAAGAGGAAGATGAGATTAACCGACTTAGCCAACATTGAGCAAGGGAAGGGAGAGACCACCCTTAGCTACTACAATAGGTTAGAAAGATGGCGGACCAAGTCGAAGAAAGCCTTGCGATAGGGAGGTCATAGTTTGCTTCAACTACTGGGTTAAAATCTGGCCCCCTCATTTATGAACTCTCGGCCCGGGGAACCCGGCTCCAAGGCCGAATTATACAAAGTGGCTTATGCCATTTCCATGGGCGAGGACAAGACAAAGAAAAGGGGTGGCCGACAAGACGGAACTGAAGCAACTAACTCCCGACGTAACGACAATGGGAACGGCAAGAAAGGAAAGAATAAAACCAGAAGTACTGAGAAGCTGGAGTTCACCCCTCTTACAAAGCCCATCTCCGAAATCATGCGAGATGGTGAACCTTCCCTCCACCTCGTCCGCCGACCGATAGCCCAAAGTATCCCGCAACAAGAACAAATCTTGTGATTTTCACAAGGACAACGGGCACACCACCGATGGTTCTTGGGCCCTTAAGAAGATAATCCAACAATGGGTTGACGAGGGAAAGTTAGACCGTTATGTCATGAAGAAAGATGGCAAGCGAAAGCGGAAGCAAGAGGAGAGTGAAGATGACTCCAAGAGTGAGGATGAAGATAGAAGGCCTCCTAGGGCTAAACTACATGTGATCCGTGAAGAGGTGACCTCCACCAGAAAGCTAAGGGATCGAGATCCACGAGCTAAGCAAAGTATACCATGTCCCTGCTTGGATCCATAAAGCGTAAGAAATCATTAGTTTTTCTCCGAATGAGTTGGCAGGAAGTCGAGCAGCTCGTGAGCAGCCATTGGTCATCAAGGGTCGAATTGACAATGTTGAATCCGAAAGACTTCTTGTTGACACGGGGGCCTCCCGTGACATCTTGTACTATTCAGCCTTCCAACAAATGGGATTGAAAGACACTTCGCTAGAGCCATATCATGGAAGGCTTGAAGGATTCACCAACCATAAGGTTGGAGCAAAGGAAGCCGTAGAACTGGAACTCGAAGTCGGCGATCATCCCTTCCGATCCAAAGCTACTGTCACTTTTATAGTCATGGATTTGACTAGTGACTATCATGCGATTATCGGCATTCCAAGTCAAGCCAAACTTGGGATGGTAGCCTCCTTCCTCACCAACGAGTTAAATTTCCCACTCGTCTTTGGCATAGGATGCGTGAGGGCAACCCCAAAGATTTCTTGGAACATGTTGTCAAGAGCCGAAAAAGTCAAAAAGCGTGGAAATAGATACGCCCGAGGAGAACATCAAGATCACCAAATCTCGAAGACCACGGAAACTAGCTCTAGAATGAACTATATCAGTGAAGTATGGGAAAGTGAGGAAGAGGAACCTATGGTCCTTGAAATTGTGGATGACCAAGGCATAACTCTACCCACAGCTGGAAGAAGAGCCTATGGTCCTAGAAGCTGCGGATGACCAAGGCATAGTTCTACCCATCTCCGAGGAAGACCCCATTCTCGTCAATGACCGTAACTCGGGGGCCAACCATCACTCGGGGATGAACGATCTTCCAGGACATCGATAAACTTATGGAGGAAGAAGGCCTCAATGTAAACGACAAATGAAGGGAGGAGAATCGGAGAGATCATCATCGAATCCCTGGAATTTCGAGACGGACCAGAAATGAAGCTTGTAGATGAGCTAGAAGAGGTAGTCATTAATCCCGACTATCTGAACAAAAAATCAAGCTAGGAGGTCAGCTATCACGGGAAGAGAAAGAAAAGAATTATATCCCTCTTGAAAAACAGTCTCGACGTCTTTGCTTGGAGAGTCGAAGACATGAGGGGGATCAATGAAGAAGTAGCCCTCCATCGCTTAGAAGTTGATCCTTTAGCGAAGACCATCTCTCAGACGAGGAGAAATTTTGCAAGGGACAAGGAGGAAGCTATAAAAGAAGAGGTGCGAAATTACTCGCGCCGGAATAATTCGCGAAGTCAAATACCCGTTTGGTTGGCTAATGTCGTTATGGTGAAGAAGCAAAATGGGAAATGGCGTATGTGCATAGAGCTTCATCGATCTAAACAAAGCCTGCCCCAAGGACGGCTATCCTCTCCCGAATCGACAAATTGGTGGATTCCATTCTGGACACCAAACTCTCGGCTTCTTAGATGCCTACTCAGGCTATCATCGAGATAAAAATGGCAAAAGAAGACATCGAGAAGCGCCTTTCAAACACCTCGTGGGGAATTTACTGCTACATCATGATGCCTTTTGGGCTCAAGAATGTTTTGGTGCCACTTACCAACGGATGGTAAATCAAGTTTTTGCAAGTCGAGATAGGCAGAAACATGGAGGCTTATATTGATGATATGGTCATAAAGACCAAGGAAGGCAGCCACGTTCCTGACCTAGAAGAGACCATTCACAACCTCCGAGCCAACAACATGAAGAAAGTGAATCCAAGCAAGTGCGTGTTCGGAGTTGCTGCAGGGAAATTCTGGGCTTCATGGTTTCCCAAAGGGGATTGAAGCAAACCCGAAGGAAAAGATCAAGGCGCTCGTTGACATGAAGGAACCTACCACCATCAAGGAGGTCCAAAGACTTAATGGAAGAATTGCGGCCCTTGGAAGATTCATCGCCAAGTCCGCCGAAAAGTCACCGCCTTTCTTCAAGGTATTAAAGGGTACCAAGAGCTTCTCTGGACTCTGAATGCTCGGAAGCGTTCCTCCGCTTGAAGGAGTACTTGGGTTCCCCTCCCACTTGCTTGCCGTCCGACTCTAGGTGAGATGCTATATGTCTTCCTAGGCACATCAGCTTTGATCATCTTTGTCGCAGTGTCTTGGTTCGAAAGGATGAAGGAATTGAAGCCGTCTACACACTATATCTCAAAGGCCTTTGTCCAGATGTGGAAAGGCAGATATTTTCAATGTGGAGAAGATAGCATATGTCCTAGTCATTGCTTGAGGAAGCTGCGTGCATATTTTACGCACGCCCTATCACCGTCTACACCAATGAACCATTGAAGAAAATCCTTCACAAGTTGGACGGCTCGGGACGTCTCCTTAATTGGTCAATCGCTCTAACGGAGTTTGATATCACTTACCAACCAAGGAAGACCCTCCTAGCACGGCCTTTGGTTGACTTCATGGTCGAGGCGCCTTTATGGGTGAGCATCTCCCAGCCTCCGGAAACGGAATGCGCGGAGGAAAAGACTCTCCCGTTGAACTCTCATCAATTGTTGGATCTGTATACGGACGGATCGGCTACCCAAGGAAAGAAGCGGAGGCTGGAGTAGTACTAGCAAGCCCAGAAGGAGAATACACTGTTATACCAAGAATGCTATCCGCAGGTTTCTACGCCTCTAACAACCAAGGCGAATACGAGGCTCTCATATTTGGCATTGAGTTGGCCTCCTTCTATGGAGCAACTAAGGTGGGCTGCACTTTCTACGTGACTCCCGGCTTGTTGTCAAACAAGTGAAAGGAGAATATAACACTCAAGATGTCACCCTTGCCAAGTATAGAGACACTGGTCCTAGATATGACGAAGAAAATGGAATTTTTCGAGCTCAGCGGATAGGAAGGGAAGACAACCAAGTCGCGGACGTTCTCTCCAAACTAGCCACCATGGATGTGTCTCCTTCGGAGACCAACCCATATGTAGTTTATGCCGAGGAACTGCGTGCATGAAAGATTACAAGTCATAGCTTACGGACGAGGAAGAGAGATCTTTGGATCGATGACTACGTCGAATACATTGAGAAGGAGAAACTCCCGGAAGATGATCTTTATAGAGCCAAGCTTATCAAGAAGAGGTCTCCAAGATTCGTGGTGATGAACGGAGTCCTCTACTGAAGATCTTTCACGAAGCCCACTGCAAGGTGTGTCTATCCCAAGGAAACCGAGAACCTCTGGCGAAGTACATGAAGGTGTTTGCAGACGGGCGACACCCAGGGGGCGGGGCAGAACCTTGGCTCAGACAAAAATCATAGCGCTAGGTTCTACTGGCCAAACCTAAGGAAGACGCGCGTGCCTATGTTCGAAAATGTGACAAATGCCAAAGGTTCTCGACATTCCAAGACTACCCTGCGGTCGAGCAAACACTTGTAATACCTACGTGGCCATTTGATATGTGGGGGATCGACCTCATTGGACCACTTCCACCCGCCCGTGGTAATTGCAAGTACGTGATAGTAGTGTTGATTACTTCTCCAAGTGGATAGAAGCGAGGCATTGGCCAAGATAACGGAAGAAAACGCGATCAACTTTGTTCATGACAACATTTGGTGCGAGATTTGGCCTTCCACATACAATTGTTTCGACCGTGGCCTCCAATTCTCCACGGCATTTACAACCGAATTGGGAAGAGTCAAAGTACGCCACGCAAAATCTTCGATTAAGCGAGACCCCAAGGCAACTGGCCAAGCGTAAGCCGCCAACAACCGGTCCTAACCGCCCTCACCAAGAATCTTGAAGGACGCGAGGGTAGATGGTTGGACGAACTTCCCCTAGCTTTATGGGCTGCATTCGCACAACCACCCTGGGGAGCCAACCTGGAAACCCCATTCGCACCAACCTTCGGTTCGAGGCTATGGCACCGGCGAGAGATGGCCATCCCTACGGTAAGGAACTCCCATTATGATGAGCAAGTCAACAAGGTCAAT
This sequence comes from Adenophora triphylla var. japonica, assembly GCA_022495995.1. Classification (NCBI taxonomy): domain Eukaryota; kingdom Viridiplantae; phylum Streptophyta; class Magnoliopsida; order Asterales; family Campanulaceae; genus Adenophora; species Adenophora triphylla. Next base: position 324,078 of record JAFEMH010001257.1, on the reverse strand, counting down.
AGGCTCCTAGACCTGGACACGATAGATGAAAATTGACTAGCCGCGCGAGATGAGGATGGTGAATTACAAGCAAAGGACCAAGGCATATCACGACAAAACAAAAGGGTCATCAAGAGTATTCCAAGTTGGCGATTGGGTACTTAGAAAGATCGAAGCTGCGGTCGGAAGGCGTAACGTAACAAGCTCTCCCCAAATTGGGAAGGCCCCTACATCATCACTCAAGTCATTCGAGAAGGGACCTGCGTATTAAGGACCAAGGAGGGAAGGATCTCAAGCATCCATGGCACTCAGAGCAACCTTAGAAAATATTATCACTAGTCTAGTTTATTTTGCAATAGATTAGCTCTTTGTTTTCGGTCTTTTATTTTCGGTCTTTTGTTTTCTTTTGTCTTTTTAGTTGATAGGATTGCGGTTCTATGTAATCGCATTTCGCTCTACGAAAGCGCTTTCTTCCAATATGCAAAACCACTATCAACTATCTACACCAACTCCGGAAGATGAGGACATTATCTCCAACTCTCTCAAACATACTCGGCCAAGACCCGAGGTCCTCCTTGGCACGATGGCTTACACGAAGCAAGACCAAGGGTCCTCCTTGGCACGATGGCTTACCACGAAGCCAAGACCAAGGGTCCTCCTTGGCACGATGGCTTACCACGAAGTCAAGACCAAGGATCTTCCTTGGCCCGACGCTTACCACGAAGCCAAGACCAAGGGTCTTCCTTGGCCTGATGGCTTACTAGCGGCCAAGACCAAGGGTCCTCCTTGGCACGATGGCTTACCACGGCCAAGACCAAGGGTCCTCCTTGGCCCGATGGCTTACTTCACAAAGCCAAGACCAAGGGTCTTCCTTGCCTGATGGCTTACAATGCCCAAGACCAAGGGTCCTCTCGCTTGGCACGATGGCTTACACAATGACCAATACGAGGTCATCCTTGGCCCAATGGCTTACCATACATCCCACCAAGGGTCCACCTTGGTTCAGGATCACAAGTCATATTCAAAACTAAGGAAAATTTCCTCGGCCTAAATGACGTACGAGCATAGTTAAAGCCGAGGAAACTTCCTCGGCCAAATCACTTGTTCAATATGTAAGCAATAAGGGACCTTCTTTAGATCCCACCTTCTCAAGTGCAGTGCCTCGCCTAGCATGCAAGGATATGAGCAAGTTATGGAAATAACAAGAATCATAGCAAAGGATTTTTCATTGATATTCAAATGAAATTACATATCCTATCATCTATTACAAAAAGCATAACAAGAAAAAGCTATTCTAAGATTGTTGAGCATCATCAAAAGGCTTTTCAAGCCAATCTTGAGTAATGGAGCCAGGAGGAGGAAGGTCCGTTTGATTGGTAAGAGCATCGGTTTCCTCGGCCCTCTTCCTTCCTCGGTTTCCGTGGCCTCAGTGCTCTTCCTCGTCCCGGATGGCCTCCACTAAGTCTTTGATGTTGCCAGAGACTACAGGGGCTGGCCTCCACACTTCCCTGCATGCTTGAGCATCCTTGGCTGCTATCAATTCCAAGTTGCTTGCAGAGAAGGGGACTAAGTGATGGAGGGCCCTAACTTCCTCACATGTATTGGTCCCGCATATCGCGTGGCTATTTTGTTGATGTCGAGGCCGGTGGAGGATCGGCTAAAATGCTCTGGCAAGATGAAGGTATCCATCTTCGAACATAAGTAGCCGTTTGCTCGTCCACGCGCGTCCCTGGAAGAGCCGAGCTAGCTACCACAAGCATCCCGGAATGCCGGCTCTCCTCAAGCGCGCCACGCCTCGTTTTCTGGCAGAAGGGCAGCCTCCACCCTTGGTATTTGGCCTCAGCTTCCTCGGCCTTAGCCTGAAGCTCGGCCTTATCCGTAAGAGCTTTGGTCAGCTCCTCTCCTTTAAGCCGGAGAAGCTCGTCGGCCTTGGTTTTCTCTTCCTCGGCCTTGGCCTTGCCTTCCTCGGCCCTCTTCACCTCGCCTTCCACCTTCGCCTTGGCCGCCTTCAAGCTCGGCATCTTTGGCTTTAAGAAGTTTAACCAAGGAAGACTTCTCGATTCGCTTTTGGCCGTGGTCAGCCTTGGCCTCATTCATGCGTCTGGTCTTCTTCTTGGCCAAAACATTTTCATACGCCGTGATGTAAGCCAACCGAAAGAAAAGTTCAATATCATATTAAGTATGCATCTCTCAAAATCAATGATCAAACGAGCAAGGAAAGGATATTCGCCTCGGCTGATTAAGCAGCCTCACTGCAAAGCAGCAGGTATCATCATTTGGGAGCCTCCTGGACAAGACCATCATAGGCATCCTCGTCCATAGATCTCTCGAACCGGGGCTCGCCCCAATCGCACTAAGGGCCCCGTCCTAGCTTGTAGAGGAATTCCTTTGAGCCGAGGAACGTTGATGGCCATGCTTTTGGCCAGCTCGTCGGCCTGCTCAATAGTCTCAATGTTTTGGATGGTTAAAGGAGGAGGAGGAGCATCAACATGGGGAGCCTCAACGCGGGGAGCCCCACCAACATTAGCCTTCTTAGTTACAGCTCCCGGCACTCGAAGCTTGGGCTCTTTTGGAGCCAGGATCTCCGAGCAACGAGGCGGCTTTCCTCGGCTCCCGCCTCCTCAAGACCGGTAGAAAGGTCACCATGTCACCAAGTATGGTTCAACTTGATCCTCGGATGCTGCGTCCTCGGAATTAATCTCTGATGCACTTTAAGAGGTAGGGGCTTATCACCCCGGACATCGAGCACCAAGTTACGAGCATTGGCCTCGTCCTTCCTCTCCACCAGAGCGTACTTCTTGCTCGGCTTTCTCTTCGCCCGATCGCCTCCCGAGGACTTAGTCTCTCCATTGCAAGGGTGGCTTCTTCCTCGGTAGTCAAATCAGAAAGACAAGGAAGAAATGGTCAAGTACGAGCAAGAAGATCCTGTGTCAAGTACGAGCAAAATAATATGCAAAAATTACAAGTGTAAGATAAAAGTTTACGTCCAACAATGTTAGGTGCTCCAATACATTGGGTCGCGGGACGCCATCGTGGCACCTAATACATCCTCGTGAAATACGAAGCCTGGATGTACCGTCCAATCATTGAAGCGACGACCTCTTTTAACATTTACAAGGGAGCTACCCCTGCCCTCGTTCCGGCATCAATCCCGCCCGGATATAGAAATGATCCGAGGATTCAACTTGCTTCCACCCAGGACCCCTACCCCGGCAAACTCTTCTAGGCGTTTGATCAAAGCTTTGGTCCACTCATATTGTTGACAACGAAGGTAGATGTTTGGGTCACCACAAGGAGACTGGAACTCCCAACCTTGGCGGCTCTCAACTCGGATGACATGATGATCCCGGCAATGGGAACTTTACTAGACATGGGAGAAGCAATTTTGGTTTCCTATTGGCACTCCTAATTACTACCACCATTGTTCCTTGATGACTTGGATAATGTAGAAATGACGGAAGGCTCCCATGGTCGGCTCATAGCCTAAACTACGGCAGAGGATGATGAAGCTAACCAAAGACCCTAGTGCCATCGGCTCCTAGCATGGCCGGTACCGCCTTACATCGTCCAAAAATTCGCAGATGAAGGGGTCCAGAGGAAGACGAAGCCCCCGTTGGAACCGTTTATAATAGAAGTGGACATAATCTTGGTTGTAGTAGAAGTTCGTCTCCTCCTTCTCCGTCTTCGGCTCAATCTTGCCCATATAAGTTAACTTGTACTCATCCCGGTTCACCTTGTACTTGGAGTACAATTTTTCAACCATGGGATCCCTGTGCTTTGGTGCCCTCTCCACTTGCTTTCCTCGGCTATCGCTTCCGGCCTCTTCTTCTGACGAGGCGGGCATCGCCTGTGCACCTTCAACGAAGGCGTCAACTATCTCGAGTAGACGAGGAGGGCTCTTTCTCTTCCCGTCATATCTCGCATAAAGACGAGGAGACCAAATTATTTACCTCGTCAATGGCCGATTAAATGACGGGAAGGAAGATTCCCTCCTCGTCATTCCATAAGGCCGAGGAAGGAAGATCTCCTTCCTCGTCATTTCATAAGGCCGAGGAGGGGGCCGTGCCTCTCGAGACAGCTCACGCATTTCGCGATGGGAGGCCGGGTAGAATAGTTCGATGTGCTCCACCATTTGAGCCCTATCCTCAAATACTATGATGTTGGGAGAACCAGACTCAATCCTATCTATTCTTGTGAGTCCGGGTATTGAATGAATAAACGGGAGCGGCCGTAACCCCTCAACCGCTGCTTATATCATCCAAGTTCAAAGATCATCCATGGACCCTCTCTCTACGATAGACCCTCAAATTTCCAAAGATGATATCCATAACGGAATCGGGAGAATGGTCCCAAGATCGAGCCATTTCTAAGGGGAATCAAAAACGAAGGGGGAGTTCATTCAATATTCCAGAAATTTCATATAACATGCAAAGAGAATTAATGAACTGAAGTTTTTAAAGTTTTTTATCAAGAAAAGCTTCAACCTTCAACAATGGTGGTTCTTGGCATGGACAAAATCAATCCTAAACCCTAGAAAACGCTGGAATATGAAAAGAAGTTGTAAGAAAAGGAGAAATTTCATACCCGAGTTTGCAAGAGTGAATGGGATCAATGCGTAAAGCGACTTCACCGGAAAAATCAAGCTCACCGGAACCTGGCTCAAGGTTGCTGTGATCGTCAAATCTCTTTCGCCTTTGCTCTCAATTGCTTGGGGTTTGTAAAGAGTAAAATGAAAGGGGTTTTAGTTTTTATACCCTCCAATCCGGGGTCGACAGATGGGTAAAGCAAAGATCCAGTCCAGGAGTCCCAAGAATTAAATGCGAATTGATGGGTTCAAGGCGTGACAAGACTGGGGGGCCCCAGAATAGTAACCGTCAGATACCCACCAATGACGCGTGTAAAACCTGTTCGTATCCCATATGCCGAGGACGAGCTAACTTTCTATTCATCAAAGCCGAGAGCTAGAAAGTTTGGGGCCACCGAACGGTATAAACCGAGCTACGAATACGGGCTTGCTCAACCTCCGGGCCCAACTATATTGGGCCATGGATATTATATATTCATCAAGTATTAGGGCCGAGCATTATCTTCCTCGAATGCCGAGGAACATTTACCTTGGCCTTATGTCGACATTCTTGGGCCGGCCTGTCCCAATTACCGAGGAGAGAAAAGTCCTTTGCTCGTCATGTCACCAATTACCGAGGAAACAAAAGTATTCTCCCCGCATATTTTCATGTCTGGCCATTTACCAAATGACGAGGAAACAAAGTCATTTTCCTCGGCTAATTGCCCAAGGCCGAGGAAAATCATTTGTCTTCCTGCTGCTCCTGGCTAGCGCTACAATCCTTATTCAACAAGGATTATGCAGCTTGTAACCCAATCAGGATTACATTACCAATAGCAATTCAAGTCAAACAATGACTCCTTAATGTATATAATTCTCTCAAGATTATATCTTATCTATTTACAAATTCATTCCAACATGGATTCTACCTATCCATTCTTATAAATACAAGCCCCAATGGCTCATTATTCGGTACGTGACTTTTTACATTGGAGAAACTCTGTCAATTTGATTTCTCTAATATCAACCGTGAACTTACTCTCACGCCGGAGGGCCTTTAGCCGGATCCGCCCCGGCTTAGTTTACGTTTTCTCTCTTATTTTCAGGCCTTGCAATCGCCGGAGCATTCGACGCTTGGATTTGGGCTGATTTGACGATTTTGGCATCATCAGTGTATAATCCACTTTTCGAATAAAGTATTTCGACCCTTATTGCCTGGGTTACACAAAATCTTTATTGGAATAAGACAATCACGCAATTTGTTTCTAGGCAAAGAAGACAAATCTAAACTTGAGAATTGTTTGTGTTTTCGTTGTTGTTGTATTTCACTTGTATGTTTTCCTGTGTGTACAAAGGAGATCAAACTCTGTATATATACAAATGGAAAGGTATCAGTTAAAGGGTATAATCAATAGCCATGATTTTAGCCAACCATTGTGTCTTTTCAGTTTGAAATGTCACCAGTTCAGGAACTGCTCGGCCGAGTCAAGGGACTCGCTCGGTCGAGCATACATGTCCAGAGATTTTTGCCCAACTGCACGGCCGTGTCATATGAACTGCATACTGCTCGGCCAAGCAAGGCATATGCCTCGGCCGAGCAAGACTGTTCAGAACCTTTGACAATCTGCTATGCTATGCTCGGCCGAGTCAAGGACTCTGCTCGGTCGAGCACATCAACAAAGTCAAATGTGCTGCCCCTTAACCTTTACTTCTTTATCGTGGTTGATTTCGATTTAGCTCAAACGAGTGTGTACTCCACACTTTCCCTTACTTGTATCCGAGTCTAATACGAATCACATTGATCTCTAGTAAATCACCATTACAATAAAATAGTTGATGACACTAAAATCACCAACAAATTCAAGTTGCACTTGTTCATTCAAGCGACATCGACTTACCAACACGTGCGTTTATCCACGTCATTATTTGTAATCGGCGCCTACATTTTCGAATACAGTCACACCAACAGCATATCCACAATTTTAGGGATTCTTAATGATTCCAAAACACCACTATATATGTTAAAAGTGAACTATAAATAATAAATTAATCGTCTCAAGATTATACTCCCTCTCCCTCTGTTTCTCATGCCAAAAGTTCGATTTATCAAAAAATAAAAATTATAAAGAAGGCCGGTTTAGTCGGTATTTTCGGCTTCATTTTTTGGTTCGATATCATTTTTTCGATATACTCCCTCAGTCCAATTTCAAGCTTCACCTTTTTTTAAAATTGGTGTTCCGTTAAAAGTTTCACCTTTTTTAAAATGACAAAGAATATTTACTACTTTACCCACTCATTCTCTCTTCTATTTCACTTTTGTACTCACAACACTTTTCAAATTTACTATTTTTTCCACTCATTCTCTCTCCTATTTTACTTTTACACTCACAATATTTTCTCCATTTATCTTTTTTCTTAATTTGCGTGATTTCTCAAAAAAAAAATGAAATTGGACGGAGGGAGGGAGTATTTGGTTTTTCAGACCCCTATATTTTACCTCTTTTTCGACTTTGATATTATATTTTGGAGATGAGAAATGAGTGTATTTTTTTTAAAAAGATTTTGAAATATGAGTGAAAAGTAGGTTATTACGTGGGCCATTATAGTTTCCAAATGGGCCATAAATCTCAGTAGTTGAAGATAGCTAACGTTTGAGATTGTAAATAAAGGGGTAGGCCCACTTAATTTTGACCAACTGCATGAAAGGTCGCCGACAACACGTACGTAGGAGTAGTAGTATTATGTTATGTGGAGCGTAGATTTACTGACATTACTGACACTCCTACGGTCTCATTTTTAATTTACTTCTTACATCTCCATCTCAAAGGACCCCACCTCACCGGGTGTGGATCCAATGATCTTGTGATCTCAATATTCCGGCCGTTGATATGAAGATGAATGGTCATGATGATTAGTACCAGGACAAGTTTGGGACCCACCCTTTCTATCCTCTCATTCATACATGCACGAGTGATGTTCTGTGCATCAATTGATTCCTCACTCCCTCCTTCCTCAGGGCCGGCTACAAGGTGTGCAAGAGGTTCCTCCGCTCTAAGTTTTAAATTTTAGAGGACTCCCATTTTATTTAGGTACATTAGGTATATAGCTTTCAAAAAAATATTATTTTGTGCGAAAAGTAATGATCAATGTAATAAATTATTTTTGAATTTTAATACTTAATTTTGTAAAACTTTAATATTTATATAAAAACACTTATATATACATATTATATTTTTTTTATTAATTTTTAAACATTATGGGCTCAATATTCACATTTTGCACAGGGTCCCAATAATTATTGAGACGGGCCTGCTCCTAGGGATGACAATTTTGAACCGAAGCGTGAATACTCGAACTGAATCGAACTGAAGTTGACGGCTATTAACTGGTTTGACTGGATATGGGGCGAATAATGGGGAATAACCGAAATGAAAAAGTGAAGAACGGTTTGGTTTTGATATTAGCATTACCCGCCCCATTACCTGAACCGAATGTTACCCGACTGCTTATTTTAGTAATATAATTTTACTTTTATTCATATAAGTATTTCCCATGATATAGATGATAAATGGTTATTTCATAGTCATTTATAGCATTATTTTCATATCATTTACTTAGTTTTTAGTCTCATTTAGTTTACATTTAGTATAATTGAGCTCTTATTTATGAATGTGATTATATGAGTTTAAGTAGAAAAATTATCATTTATCAACGTTAATTTTTGAGTTTTTGTTATCGCTAAAGTGTTTTAAAACAAAATACTCTCCCCGTCCCATGATAATATATAAACTTTCCTTTTCGGGCGTCCCACAATAATATATAACTTTCCTAAAATGGAAAAGAATCTTTATTATTCCCTCCGCTCATTCTCTCTCCTACATTATTTTAATACTCACATCACCATTATAATTTATTATTCTCTCCACTCATTCTCTCTCCTATTTTATTTTCACACCCACAACACTTTCAATATAATAATTTCTCCTTAATTCTCGTGAAAAACTCAAAAGTCTATAAATATATGGGACGGAGGGAGTATTAGTTTGACTAATTTTTCGCGAGAATTTCCCGATTAACTGCTACCCGTGGAAAATGAGTATGGTATGAAAAATTGATTATCCACTGGAGAATGGGTCAATTATGGGATACAAAATTAAATTGGGGAATGAGGTTGATATAATGTATAACTGTCCCCATTGCCATTCCTATTCCCTCCTTTATTTTTCCACGGGGTAAATTAGTTGCTTAAATAATGTTAATAAAATCCGTCAATAAAGATGTTAATTGATAAATTGTTTTTTACATTTTTATCTACACCCAAAACACTTTCACTATAAAAGGAAAATGTTGTTAAAATCTGTAGCCGAAATTGAGATTTTGTCACTAAATTACAATTAGCAACAAATTGATTATGCAGCTAATCACTAAGTGCACGTTTGCTACTAATATATACTCCATCCATCCCACAAGAAGTGACACACTTTGTCATTTTGGACGTTTCACTAATAAGTCATACTTCCTAAAATGGCAAAGAATCTTTACTATTCCCTCCACTCATTCTTTCTCCTACTTTATTTTAAGGGGGTTTTTGTTTTTTTTAAGTGATAAGTCTTTGAAATCGATTTCGCTTCGAAAATAATTTGAATGATTAAGAGGCGAAAGAATCGAAAACCGACTCGAATTGGATAAGTTGTTTGATTTTGTATCTGAATTCATTATACGAAGCTTGATTAAAAAAATTAAAAAAACAAAAAAAAAAAAAAAAAAACGTAAATGCGTATGAAACAAGATGCAATGCTTTAAAAAAAAATTAATCAAAACCAAATATGAAACAGTGGCTTTCAGAGGCTTTCAGAGGCAATTCAGCAACATTTTAACCACTTAAAATTAAGAGGACTTTAAGAGCCTAACAAGCCTTATTTAAAAAAAAAAACAAACACACTTATTTCTCTAATCCTCTTAATGAATAAGTGTTAAGAGGCAAATAAGACTTAAAATAAAAAAACAAACGCCCCCTAATACTCACAACACCATTATAATTTACTATTCTCTCCACTCATTCTCTCTCCCACTCAACTATCTACACTCACAACACATCAACCTTTTCACTTTTTCCTTAATTCCCGTGCTAAACAGTAACTGTGTTACTTGTTCATAGGGTCGAGGTCGACACTTATGTCTGGGTCGACCTGACTGTCGAGTAGAGTTGGATCGTACCCGAAATCTCTTGGATCATAGGGTCTGACTAAGTTAGGTCGGGACCTGATTGATCAGACAATGAACTTAAGTCGACTGATCAATAACTGCCCCATTGCCATTCCTACTCCCTCCTTTATTTTTCCATGGGGTAAATTTGTTGTTTAAATAATGTTAATAAAATCCGTCAATAAAGATGTTAATTGATAAATTGTTTTTTACATTTTTATCTACACCCAAAACACTTTCACTATAAAAGGAAAATGTTGTTAAAATCTGTAGCCGAAATTGAGATTTTGTCACTAAATTACAATTAGCAACAAATTGATTATGCAGCTAATCACTAAGTGCACGTTTGCTACTAATATATAATTTTCCTGTTTTATCCTTAAAAAATGGGTCGCATGTACTGTATATGTCAATTTAACTGAAAAAATAGATGTCGTTAACCCTAGATAACTTAAATGAGCATACAAAACAGATGAGATTTTATGATTGCAACGAAAATTAATTTAGATATTAATACCAAACAAATCATATAGTTAGGGTACTTTATTTGAATTTTTTCCTATTAAAAATGAAAAATATATTTTTGTAAACCTTTGAATAGTAAAATAAAATGGAGGAAATATGTTAGCGTATTTTACCTCGTGATACTACACATGACTAGCGAATCAATTAAATTGTCCTTTCATCCGCGTTTCACGATTTTTATTCTCAAAATATTTCATTTAAAAAAAATATATCTCAAAATAACAATCCTTTTAAACTATTGAATAAAATGACACATTTTTTGAAATTCGTTACACGGTGTTGCGAGTTTATAATTTTTTTCGTTTAAACTCGTTAAACCATTTAGTGAGTTTAAATTTTAATATTATATAAAAAAAAAACTAAATTTGAACTTGCTAATTGAATTAGCGAGTTCAAATTTTCTTTTCTTCTGTTGACCACAAACACATTTCTCCGTCTAGCTTTAAATTACAAAATAAAAATATAAAAATTATGTTTTAATAAAGAAAACTAAAAGGAAATATTATTTCCTTCATATCAAAAATGAATATTATTTTCGACTCAAAATGAATAACCAAAAAATAATACTACATTTTTTGTCCAAATGATTATTTTAGAAAATAATACTAATTCGTTTAAAGAAATATTACTTCCTTCGTCCCAATGAATATTTTAGAAAAATAACACTATTTTATTTGTCTAAAAAATTAATGTCATCTTAATTTCATATTTTGGGACGAATACACTAATATTACAAACATTAATTTTAGAGGCGAATAAAAGAAGTAGTATTGTTTTATAAAATATTCATTGGGATAAAGAAAGTAATATTCATTTTTTTGGACCAAAATGTAGTAGTATATTTTGGTTATTCATTTTGAGTCGAAAGTAATATTCATTTTTTATATGATGATATACATTTTTTACAGTAGTACATTTTTTAAGTATTTATTTGAGACGGAAAAAATAATATTTCCTTTTAGTTTTCTTTATTAAAGCATAATATTTTTATTTTTATTTTGTAATTTAAAACGGGACGGATAAATGTGGTTGTGGTCAACGGAAGAAAAGAAACTTAGAACTCGCTAATTCAATTAGCGAGTTCAAATTTAGTTTTTTTTTTTAATATTAAAATTTTTACTCGCTAAATGGTTTAGCGGGTTTAAACGAAAAAAAATTAATTTTGATTAATAGTTTGGAAGGGTTGTTATTTTGGGATTTTTTTTTTAAATGGAATATTTTGAGAAAAAAATCGCGTTTCACATTAGGGTTGTGTTAAAATATATGTTCCTTTTTACCGTTTTAAAAATATATTTATTTTTCGTAAAAATAAGAATATTTATATTAACTTCACATTTCTAAACAATTTTTTGTGCCACTCTTACCAAATCCAAAAAATTATATATTTTGATGATATTATCATAACGTCATGCCATAACAATTATGGTCGTTGTATCATCACCGGTGATATACACATTTTGTTTTAGAAATTATTTTGGAGGAAAGTAATAAATTTATAAAAAAAAAAGTGTTACAAATTTAGTCTACAAGATGATGTGTCAAAATTTATTAGTGTTTTTAATTACAGGGTGACTAGAGATGGCAATCGGATCGAATCGAGTCGGATCAGTCCTGATTCGAATCCGATCCGAATACTAGAAAGCCGTATCCGAATTCGATCCGATTCAAACTTACTTGATCCGACCCCCGATCCGATTCGAAGCTGTAACTTTTTTTTTGTTACTCAACAAACAACAAAGAGGGCTGCGATCCGATCCGATCCCCAATCTGATCCGTCTGCCAAGAGAGAGAGAGAGGGCTGCTGCGCAAGAGAGAGGGGGTAAACCCAAGATTTTTTCTTATACAAGGAAGACATAAATGCAAATTTAAAGAACGTCAGGGATAAAAATGAAAAACAATAAGGTTAATGAAAGTGGATCGTATCGGATCGGATAATAAATTGAAGGAAATCGGATCGAATCATACCTAAATCGAATCGGATTCGAAATCCGATCGGATCATGAAAAAACCTATCAAATCCGAAAATTTTGGATCGAATCACCCCTCAAAAAGGATCGGGTTCGATTAAATTATCATCCCTAAGGGTGACGATTTCACAATGGATGCAATTAATAAAATATCATCATCTCACTTCATATTAACACAAGATTTTTGTAAACTTTTTTTTTGTGCTTTTGCCCTATTTTGGAATGGGTGTAATAGATTAGTATTTTACCCGATAACCAATAATAGATTACCTTCTTTTATTTGGGAAAAGAGGGAAAAAAAATTAAAAATAATCAATTGGGACACATTTGAGAAAAGATCTAATGAATAGGGCCCAATAATTTTGACGAATTGTAGGTAAGGTCGCCGACAACACGAGTGTGCTCTCACTCACACATTGAATCAGTTTCTACTTTCGGCTTATACTTAAATGGGCCTATGTATGGGCTACCTCCTGGGCCCCTTTGCATTTATGTATGGACCAAACAATTCTAACTTCTACTGTGGAGTATTTAAATCCTACATGTCTTCAATAAGACCTTTAAATTAAATAACTCCTATTCATTTTTCCATTTTTTTTTTTTAGAGTTCGTTTTATTAATTTAAGCTAATAACAATCGATTTTCTCAAAAAAAAAAAAAAAAAACAATCTTTCATGTTGAAAATATGATAGTTTTCCTTCCTATTGTAGAAAAGAAAATTATAAATTTAGTACAAACCATACGAACTAAAAAAGCTTTAAAGTACATATAACAAGTCAAACGTTTTAAACTTGAACTATTAACGCGCAACGGAGGGAGTAGGTAAGGAACTATCTATATTATAAATCACACCATTGTTTTGAACAGTGGTGTGAATAGTTCCATCCGCTGAAATGACCATTTTGCCCTCTTCACTCCCTTTCCCATTTCGCCCTTAAAAATCTATATTATAAATCACACCATTGTTTTGAACAGTGGTGTGAATAGTTCCATCCGCTGAAATGACCATTTTGCCCTCTTCACTCCCTTTCCCATTTCGCCCTTAAAAAAAAAATTTATAAATCGCACCATTGTTTTGAACAGTGGTGTGAATAGTTCCATCCGCGGAAATGACCATTTTGCCCTCACTATTCACTTCCTTTCCCATTTCGCCCTTAAAAAAAAAATTTATTTTAAATTAAAAAAAAAAAAAAATTAAATTAAATTAAAAAAATTAAAAAAAAAATAGTTTTAAAAAAATGTGGCCTTGGACACGGGCATATTTAAAAAAAAAAAATTAAATTAAAAAAAAAAAATTTAAAAAAAAAACAAAAAACGTGGCCTTGGACACGGTTAGGCTAGTTATTAACATGGAACGGGAGAGTAGGTGATGAACTGTTTCTTCTGCAATACTCCCTCCGTCCCATTGATAACTTCACCATTTTAAGCTTGACACGCAAATTGAGAAAAAGGGATAGTGGAGAAAGTGTCGTGAGTATAAAAGTAAAATAGGAGAGAGAATGAGTGGAGGGAATAGTAAATTTGAAAAGTGTTGTGAGTAAAAAAGTAAAGTAGGAGAGAGAATTAGTGGGTGGAATAATAATTAAAGATTCTTTGTCATTTTAGGAAATGTGAAGCTTTTAACGGGACACCCGTTTTGACAAAAAGTGAAGCTATCAATGGGATGGAGGGAGTATTTGGCTAAACAAGTAAAGCTCATTCGGTAAAAAAAAAAAAGTTTAACGAAACTCCAAAGGCCTAAAAAGGACTAACAGATAAGTAAACAGTTTTCAACCCCCAAGCAAGTAGGAAAAAAAAAAAAAAAACAGTATTTGCAATAATACACAGCAGAATAAATTGGGAAAGTGATGTCCATTGTATGGCATATATACTTAATTACTATGCATCTTTGCAACTCTTATTCCTATAGATCATCATAAGTCACAAAGTTAATAATAATACAAATATATTTCATCTATTACACAATCATACTTTACTCTGTCCTGCAAAATATTTTACATATCAACATAATAACCTAAAGAAATATATCAATGCAGCCAATGAGCTCTAACTCAGTCCTTCCATTTTCCATAGGAAAGGGCGAGGGGCCGAGGGATCCAAAGGAAAGGGCGAGGGGTTCAATCCTCCTTCCAAGCATTTAGTTGAATACGCAATAAATATATATATATATATATATATATATATATATATATACACGTACATATATATGTACATCAAAGCGCCATATAATTTTTGTGAAGCTGCAATGCCGAGACCGTACATTGGTTACCTGTCGGTTTTAAGCCTCCTAGTTTACCTGTTGCATCCACCAAGTTAGGGCTGATTTTATCTTTGCCAGAGGAGATTCAGATGTTTCTTCTTTATATGTGACTGGATTAATTGGGAATGCTCTCTCTTCGTGACTGATGATTTGATTATCCGATGATGCGAGGCAGCGTAGGCAAGCTTTGGGAAGTTTCCTACCTTTATAAGCTCTACAGACAAAGGTTATGAACTCTGGGTAGTCCTACAACAAGGAAAATATAATGTCAGTTTTGGAAACGTCACACATTATTGTGAGTCTGTGAGTGTGAGACCAAGTATATAACCTGTTATTGAGTGTGGTGAATAGCCAAAGATGATAAAATATTCTCCATGTGTCTCATAATAAATGTCACATCTTGACAGTTTTGGTCAAGTAGATTATGTTAACGAAATTCTAAAAATTGTTATTCATAATATTTTTCTGAGCATCAAATACAATTTTCAGAATTTCATGAAGATATTAAATGTAGATCAAATTTTGGTCAAAGTTTAATCAAGTTGACCAAAAGAGTCAACATGTGCATTTATTATGGGATGGAGGGAGTAACTGAACGGTTATAGTTAGCAGGGTAGAGTCAAGGGACTAACATCATGAAGTGGTTCTCCATCCACAACAACCCATGGCACATACTTATGTGGAGGTTCGAGGGCATTTGTCTCCGCCGCATATGCCAGTTCAAGCTGCATAAGGAGTGAAATTGATTAATCATTATATAGAAGAAAGTTTGGTCAAGGAAGAAACTGTTAAAGAAAATAAAAAGACGCAGCTGGACTTTTCATAAACTCATCCCAATATTCTTCAGCCACCTTGTCGTAATTCAAACATTTTCTCTTTTTTTTTTTTTTTACTAGTTCAAAAAAAGAAACAATAAAGAACTTCAAACAGGAAGGATAGAGTGCCATAGATCTGGAATTCTGTACGACAATTAAAAAGAGAAAAAAATGGGAAAGGGAAAAAATACACAAGTTTCTGTAAATGCCTGCCAGATAAGAAATTACGGTATTATGAACTTCCTATACCTCACATGCTCATGATTCAAATATTGACATTGAAGTTGACATGGAAAATGCTATTACCAACTCACTAGTCATCAGATGGAGTTGTGCATTTTACCACTAAATTATACTATTCTGGAGGGCTTCGTTGATTATTGGGGGACAAATTTCAAATTAAAAATATAAAGTAACAAAAACAGAAGGCAATAGCAGTCCAACCAAGAAACTAACCTTGTTGCCGTAGTTGCTGTCATAACAATCAGTAACAGGTTTTGGGTCCAGCTTCAGTTTCTCAAAGCAAGTGTCCCAGTCAGCATACCTATGCTTATACACCGCCATTTCAACACAGAGGATGAAAGGGAAATGATCATGCTGCATCAAATTTTCAGCTCTTAGAAGCATCATTAAGAAAGTAAACATGTGTTTAATTTGCAGAATGCACTTCACTCTTTTGATTGGGTCGGACAATATTAGCTTAAATTTCGAACTGGCTTCGAATTCAGTTCCAGTGCAAAATTCCAAATCAATGCTTTCAAACTTTCCACGTCAGAATTGTTTCATGATGACAGACGAATTATCATCCTTGAGTTATCCATAGCAACACAAACATGTTGTAGGCATAATTTTTTAAGTGGACTCTAAAAGTTGAAGATCTCAAAATATAATATTGTAGATTAATGAAAAGGTACGCACATTTAGAAACTCATAAGTCAATATTCAGCATATTTTACACAGTTAGGCTCCGTTTGTTTCGCGTAAAACGATTTCCGGAAAATGATTTCCCGTAAAATCTTTTCTGGAAAATGAAAATATTTTTCGGAAAATGACAAAAACATGTTTTCGGCTGTTTGGTAAGGAAAATGTTTTCCGAAAAATATTTTCATGTGTTTAATAAGTTAAAGGAAAAATATTTTTTGATAAAAACACAATTTGAGATAAGTTGAAAGAGATAGGGTGGGGTAGGGTGATGGAGGTGGGGTGGTAGGGTAGGAGGTGGAGATTAGTAGGGGTGAGGTGGGTGGGTGTGGGGTAGGGTAGGGTAGGGTGGTGGGGGAAATGTAAAGGGTAAAATGATGGTAGGCTAGGGTGGTGATAGGGTAGGGTGTGGGGTGGGGTAGGTGTGGGGTAGGGTGGGTAGCCGAGAGTAGGGGAGTTGTTAAAAATAAATTAATTTAATTATGAGTAAAAAAAAGTTTGACCGTGGGTGGGGTGGTGGGGTGGTGGGGGTTGTAAAAAAATAATTTTAATATGAATAAAAAAATTGCTTGGAAATGGGGGATTTGTTAAAATATAATTTAAAATGAATAAAAAAATATTTTTTGACCTTAAGGTGGTGATGGTGGAAGTGGGGAGTTGTTAAAAATAAATTTAAAAAGATTTTTTTTTTTTGACCCGACAGGGGGGGGGGGTGAGGGTGGGGGATTTGTTAAAATACAATCACTATACAAACTAATATAGCACACTCCTTGAAAACGTTAACAAGTCAAATGTGACATTTATTTTGGGGCGGAGGTGGGAGTAACTAATAAGTGAAGTAAAGTATGTCGTAAAACTGCATGCCTTTTGCAACAGGTAAAACTCTTACCACATCAGGCCAAACGTGAATTGCACAGGCCTCAATCGTGTTGAGCAAGCATTCCCTTGGACCATGCTGCATGAATGAAGAAGGAAATCCATAAGACCAGGTCTACTTTCTAAGCATAGACATACAGTAGCTTAGTACTTAGCATCACATGATTAACATGGAATAAACAGGACTGGACAGCTTGTAAATTAATACTTCCCAAATTATTTGCCAGTAAAGGTTAAGGTGGAGCTATACTATAGAGAAAACAGAAAGTAAACATCAAAGTACTAGGTTTAGTTAGGTAAGCACTCGAAGGTGATTTCCTCTTAATTTTGAACTAAACAAGTAGTACTCCCTCTATCCCAAAATGAATGTCCGAAAAAATTCAAATTTGCTCTTGATCAAGAGCAAATTTGAAAGTTTTTTGGACATTCATTTTAGGACGGAGGCGGTAGTATTAATAGTTTTCATCAATCTCCACTAATAATTAACGAACACTGTCCTTCAATAATCTTTAAGTTGGTCTATGACTGCTAACACATGTAGCTTTATTTATTTCGCTACATGTTGTATTTCTTATAACTCATGCTTTCACCTAAATTAATGGTCACTTGTGCAAAAATATAATTAAGGCAAGAGACCGAGGATTCGCTAAAGGCGCTCCATACACAACAAACAATACAACATCCAAAAGAGTTGAAAAGTACTGTGTTATACGTGATTTCTTGAAGGAGTTTCACTAGTTGGCAGTTAGGTGTATCTCCCTAGAAATAATACTGTACTTTTTATTGGCACCAAATCCACATTGAAAGATAACCGAATTGACCCGAGAAATGTTTCTTACAAAAATTACGAAATAGAGGGAGTTGAATCACTCAGGTCCATAACTAGACCAATTTAAGAATAATCCACAATTCAATTGATGGGTGCGGGACTAGGAATTATCCACTGGCTTTGAAAAAGCTAAATCCTTATATTGGTTTATGTAACGACCCGAGCCCGAAAACTCGTTCCGCTATATAAGCACCAAGCACAAACATCATCTTAGGTCCGCTTGGCTTCATTCAGAAGCCACCCAAAAGTCCATAGACGGATGGTACCCAATAATTGTGGGTGAATGCTTATGTATCACAATTGAAGTCCATTTATTTAAGATGTGGGATAAGGGATATCACTATACCCGATGCAACATAATCCACTAAACACAACCAACTTGGGTCCAAGCTGCCCACCCAAAAGTCCATGGATGATATTGGTGCACACTAGTTGTGGGTGAATGCTTATATCACAATCAAACAAAGTACAAATCTTTACAATTTTCAGTTTTAATTAGAACAGAACTACACAAATTAAGGAAACAAAATTGGTGACTACAACAACAACAAAGCCTTAGTCTCAAAATAATTTGAGGTCGGCTAACATGAATCCTCGTGTTATCATGAAAGAAAAGATGAAAGAAAAAAAGTAAGTTAGGAGAAGAAATAGGAATAAAATTGGTGACTGAGTACCAAAAAAATTTCAAATTTGCTTTTGATCAACAACAAATTTGAATTTTTTTTGGTCATTCATTTTGGGAAGGAGGGAGTAATAATCGGTATGAACACTTAACCACAACTAAAGTCAGCTCTGAATAGCTGCCGGAAAATCCAATAGCCAGACTAAGTTCAGCGAATAATTAACAAGTACTACCTTTGTCTAAAAAAATAAATGACCAAAAAGTTTTCAAATTTGCTCTTCCGGAAAAATTCAATAGCCAGACGAAGTTCAGCGAATAATTAACAAGTACTACCTTTATTTTCAACAACCTTTTTTACACGATGACATATGAGGATTCATGTTAACCGACCCCAAATTATTTTGGGACTAAGGCTTTGTTGTTGTTGTTGTTGTTGTACTACCTTTGTCCCAAAAATGAAATGACCAAAAACTTTTCAAATTCGCTCTTTGTTTGATCCAGAGCAAATTTGGAATTTTTTTTATTTATTTTTTTGCTATTCATTTTGGGACGGAGGGAGTTGTTCCTATCAAACAATCTATCAGCTTTACAACCTCAATCATTACTTTCCGAATCAAATTTTCCAACGCAATCAAAATCAAAATAAAAGATAAAATCAAACAGGAAAATCATCGTTTGAAATGATTGAATAAACAAAGCAGAAATTAAATTAAATTGCAAGAGAAAAATGAAGGAATTGGACCTGACAAGTGATGGTGCCGTTGGATAAAACTTTGGCGTTGCCGTAGGGAATGAGCTTGAGATCAACAATGGCGTCAATACCGTTCTCGAAGATCTCCAATAGATAATTAACGATGAAATTGGAGCAGTAGGGACAGAGAGACTCGTAGTAGAGAGTAAGCTTAACCTTGGGTGCTTCTTCCTTCAATGGCCTCAGAGAAATTTGTTCAGAAAAAGAGAGAGTTGTGGCGGTTAAGCAAATTAGAAGGAGTGCAAACAATAGACGAGAATCCATGGCGGAATCGGAAGAATCGGAATCCTCCCTCAGAATCTCGTTTTCTGTTGTTTTAAGAGTGGAAATTGCCCAGCTTTCGCTGTTAAGGTGAGATTTTTTATTTTTTTTTCAAAAATGTCAGTAATTTACTTTGATTATTAAAAAGAGAATTTGATTATTAAAAAGAGAATTTGAGCCGAAAGTTTCTTTTGCAACAAATTACTTTTTTTCTCAAGTTCTTAATTAAATTAAAATGATTCAAAAGTTTTATGCATTTATATATATATAATATTGCATGTAGTATTATATAATATTGAATGCAGTATTATATTCGCTTATATGTAAATATAAACTTGCATGCAATATTATAGAAATACTATAATACATGAGAAATTTTTGGTTATTATAATATTTTAAAAAAACTTTCCAATCACTATCCCTGTTAGAAAAGAACAATTTGTTCCAAAATAAAAGTTTAGAGTTATTACAAGTTTTGAACTAAACTTATAAATTCTTTCTATATTATGTAAGGAGATTATTATATGTTTTTCTTTATTCAATTAAGTCAAGACATCTTGAGAATCTATATTTTTTGCGGTTATTACTTAATTAAAGAGTGAAATTTATATTTAGTGGAGATTGAACCTTAGCGTTTCATATAAAATTATTTATCGGATTAACGTTTCAGCTTACAACTATTTGACGTTTGGCATGATTATTATAATTGAAATGTGAAAAATAAAATTGAGAATATGAAAAGTGAAGATTGTAAGTGAAATGTTCCAAAACACAGTGGTAGAATTCTAAGTTGTAAAGGATTATTTTTTTACTTTTATCTGACTAAAAAATATATTACGTATAATTTTATAAAATCACAATAAAATAAAATTACATTTTTATATCCTTATCAAGTTCCATATTTTTAAAATATAATAATATTTTAATATGTAAGTGTATAAAATAAAACAAATAGTATCGGACACAATCAGCTGGAAGACCGAAGACGCAAGCTTGCGTATAAGGATGGGTTAGTTATGTTAAATGTTTGTAAGTAAATAATGAGAGGTGAGTTTGCGGAATACATTTGAACAAATCTATCAATTATTCACCTTTTAATAGTATGCGGTTTGGTAGCTTTGGATTGTCCCACTCCGTGGACTTGGCTGGTTCTCCCAAACAAGTTGCAGATGATTTTGTGGAAAATATATTCTATATTTTATTTTATTTTAGAGTTGGTCTTATAAAAAACGCGTTTTTTTTGGCACTTAAAAAAAACGTATTTTGTGTTTCCCCGTTTGTGCCAGTTCCAATTTAACAAAGTGCCACAACAGAATGAGTGTATGTGTAACAAAGTGCGGTGAAAAAAAGTGCGCATTTAACAAAGTGCCAGTGTAAACTGGCACTGACACTTTGTTAAACTGACACTGGCGCTTTTTACACGGGCACTTTTATATACATGAACTGGCACTCTTCACACTGACACTCTGTTACACTAACACTGGTACTTTGTTACACTAACATTTTTGCTGGCTCTAAAAAATACAAGCACTGGCATTCAAAAACACATGGACTGACATTTGAAAACACATATACTGGCACTCAAAAACACATATACTGGCACCCAAAAACACTGGTAATCATTTTTAATGGCTCTCAAAAACACAAGCACTGGCACTCCAAAATACATGAACTGGCACTCAAAAAAACAAACACCGGCATTAGTTTACACTAAAACTGGCACTCAAAAACACACACTGACACTTTTTTTTTTTGACATATACTGGCACTTTTTTTTGACATATACTGGCACTTTTTTTTTGACATATACTGGCAATTTTTAACAAAAAAAGATAGCTCAATCATCTTCTTCAATCACTTGGGTGCCTAATCCCTTCAATCCTTCAGGGCGCCTACAACAATTGGTACCAAAGCTCGTACACACACAGACTACCGAAACAACAGAAATGGGACCTGCAGAGGAAGGCGGCCCCAAGCTTTTCCGTCAGCTCTATTTCGTCGGCGTCGGATGTAATCCATTCACTTTTACATTCAATTTTATAATTTTTCTTTGTACATTCATTTGATTTTGATAATTTGGGGATAGTAAGATATTGATTTTGGGTTCGGATTTCAGTTTTGTGCACGGCAGCAATCAACAATTGGAGGGATCTTGAACGGAAGTCAGCTTGTGCAACTCGTTGATTGAATGGCCGGAGAAGACGATCGGAGCGACGGGTGAAAAACACGTTTTTTGTTAAGCTTAAAAAAACGCGTTTTTTACAAGTTTTTGGCTTTATTTTATCGAGAACAAAAATAAATACTTCCTCCGTCCGGATTGAATTAGAACATTATACCATTTTGATGTCTCAATTGAAATAGTGTAACCTCAAAATCAAAATGGAAATGTTTTATCTAATGAAACTCACTTTCACACTCAAAATAACTTTTCACTTAGGCTCCGTTTATTTCGGCGTAAAATATTTTCCAGAAAACGTTTTCCGATAAAATGTTTTCCTGTAAAATATTTTACGGAGTAGAGCGTAAAATATTTTACGGAGGAAGGGTGTAAAATGTTTTCGGGTGTTCGATAAAACGACTCATATTTCACAAGATATGGCCTACCCCACCCCCAATTTTTTTTTTCTGTAACCGCCTACCCACTGCCTACCTACCCCCCACCCACCCCCCATCCAAATTTTTTTTTTTTTGTAATCGCCCCACTCACCCCCTGCCTACCCCACCCCCCCACCCCCCCCCCAATTTTTTTTTTGTAATCGCCCACCCATCTCGCTTACTTCCCACCCCCCCCCAAATTTTTTTTTTTTTTTTTTTTTGTAGAACGCCCCACCCACCCCCATCCCAAATTTTTTGTTTATCTCCCACCTTCCTACCACCCACCCTCCCCCCCCAAATTTTTTTTTTTTGTAATCACCCCAAAAAAAAAAAAAAAAATTAAAGGGGTGGGGTGGAAGTGGGGGCGATTACAAAAAAAAAAAAAATTTGGGGGGTGGTGGGGTAAGCGGGGCGATTACAAAAAAAAAAAAAAAAAAAAAAAAATTTGGGGGTGGGGGTGGTGGGGGGGTAGGCAAGTGGGGTGGGTGGGGCGATTACAAAAAAAAAAATTGGGGGTGGGGGTAGGCAGGGGTGAGTGGGCGATTATAAAAAAAAAAAAAAAAAAAAAAAAATTGGGGGGTGGGTGGGGCGATTACAAAAAAAAAAAAAATTTTTTGGGGGGTAGGTAGGCGGTTACAGAAAAAAATTTTTGGGGGGGGGGTGGGTGGGGGGCAGTTAATATGAGTTGTACCGGCCGTAATATGAGTTGTACATTAAGGCCACCATTTTTCGGAAAATGTTTTACTTAGGACAAGGTCAGTAGGTCGTTTTACTTAGAAAGGGCGTAAAATGTTTTCCGGAAAACGTTTTACTTAGGCAACCAAACAGCGAAAAACGAGTTATTTTCCGGAAAACATTTTCCGGGGGCTAACCAAACACCGTAAAACAGGTTATTTTCCGAAAAACATTTTCCGAAAAATGTTTTACGGTGAAACAAACGGAGCCTTACTATTCTGTACTTCACTCTCTCTCATACCCTACTATTCATATTTACAACAACTACTCCACTAACATCTTTCCTTAATCCTCATGTCATTTCAAAAAATTCTATTTATTTTGAGTGGGACGGAGAGAATATTTATTTTGAAACGTCATTTCATAATTATAAAGTGGGTTAGACTCTTTCTTATTTAAAGAAAAACAAATGAAGAAAAAAAGATTTTCTTCAATGAAACTTGTAACATGTGCTTTATTTGTTGTACAGTGATAAAATTGTACTTAAATTCAGATATAAAAATGCAACATTATTTTGAAACAAAAAAGAAAAAAATAGAGATTTATTTGATTGGTATTGTTTATAATAAAATTGCAATTAAACTATTTTTAAAAATAGAAATACAACATTTACTTTGTGTACGACAGACCAGAAAAAGGAAAGGATATAGAAATGCAGCATTTAGTTTTAGTTTGGATGGACAAAAAAAAAGGAAAGGAAAGTGGGACAATTAAAGAAACGCACACAAAAAGGAGGGGGAGAAAACCTCAGCAGATTAAAATCTAAGAGGTTTTACAATAATACAATCTACCTACACAAAGGAGTGTTCGTACAAGTTGGTTCTTCCATTACACCAGCAATATAACGCCTTTGCAAATGTAAAAGTTTGATACAACATTGACAAGATTATAGCATACCACAATCCTGCCCTAATTTCTCTAACCATAATTATTTATGCTACAAAAATGCTGCCTGCAAGTTCATTTCCCAGCATTCATCACGATGAAGTCTCTCGACTAATGCAGATTTGTTCAAGAAATATATCCTTTGCTCTTCAAACTCTCAACCGCGTCTCTGACAATCTGTGCCATGGGGATGAACTGTAGACCCAAGTCCATGAGCTTCTTTGATCCGTCCTTGCACCTCATTAGTCCAGGTTGTGTATCTTTAGGCAACCTATAAAACCATAATGTTGATCAACACCCAAAAGTTTCATCAGAAACGATTGATAAAAAGTACTGACATTGGAATTAATAAAGCCCTCCAAAACAATTATTACAATTAAAAAATGAGCAATCTGGTGCTACAAGAGCTCTCATTATGCGTGCGATCCAAGTCGGGCCCACAATCATAGCTACAAGAGCTCTGTTTCTTGATGTTGCAGTTGAGGTACATGGTCCTTAAAGAAGCCATCTACACATGTATCCATTCTATAGTCAGCTAGAGGTGGGCACAAAGGTGCAAGTGCCAAAAAAGGCACAAATTTGTTTACGAAATTCCAAAATCATAGCTTTTTATGTGCTACAATTATGTGAATATGTCAATTCTAGGTCATAATATAATACTCCGTTTGTCTCAAAATAAATGTCGCATTTGAGTTGTCAACATTTTTTAAGGAAGGTGCTTTACTAGTTTGTACATTACTTGTACAATGAAAAAATTGCACTTAGACTCTTTCCTAATTTATAAAGGCGACATTTATTTTGGGACGAACCAAAAAGAAAAGTACAACATTTATTATGGGAAAGAGGGAGTATGCAACATTGTCACCCACCTAAACCCCCAAAACCACTGCTTGTACATATGATAAGTAACACTCTTACAAGGATCCTCATTACCATCCATGATATGAAGTTATCTTGAAGAAAACCTCCCGCACCTGCCTGGACTAACAATTGTATTACAAAGTCAATTTTGGTCAATGAACGCCATCAAGCTCCTTCGAACTGGAACTAGACCCAGCTTAAAGGGGAGGGGGGAACAATCTGGTTGTGCCTTACCCAGCCATCTATCGACTATCGTTTTTGATGAGCAAACAGCTTTGTTTGGCTGAAGATTTCAAGGGCTTTGCAGTAAAATAGAGAGTTCTAATTTTCTGGTGTTTCCCTACTTCTTTCATAATACTACAAAAGAAAAAAATTCAACCACCAAAGGCATGCAAGGATTAGTAAGCTAGAACTCTTGACTTTTACATCGTAATGGAACGAAGAAAAAATTGCATGACAAAGGTCAAAGAATCATGTGTGAAGGGAAAGGTGTACAAAAGATTGTACACAAGCTGGAAACTGTTGTTTTACCCAAAAAATTATATGGCTTTAACTTTTGGGTCAGGGTGAGTAGTAGCTCCATCTCACCGTTTCATTATGTTTTAAGAAATTGTCTTCCCTTTTTTAGTATGTTCCAGATAGGCCTCAAGTTCCTTTAATTATTTGCCAAGCTTATCAATCTGTTCCGACATATTTTGAAGGTGGCTTTATTAATACAAATTGTTGATACCATAACTGGTCAGGAATCAAATTCTGAGACAGCAAACACATAATAGTGCAATTGTATTAGCATCTTACGGGCAGGAAAAGTCCACACACATCACCTGGAGATATTGTATTCAGGATAAAGTTCTGCAACCTGAGCTGCAAAGTCACCATAATGAGATATTGCTTCAACACATAAGTGCCTTCCAGTTGCAGATGTATTTTCATAAACCAATATGTGTGCTAAAGCCACATCCCTCACATGAACAGATCCCATAAAGTAGTCCTCGTATATATCTGTACAGCCTGTTACCAAGACAGAACATCCATTTAAAATTGCAATTAACTCGGAAAACAGGAGTCTGTATATATATATATATATATATATATACACAGACAGTATATATACAGATAGATAAAGATTTACTCTCTCTATCCCAAAATGATCTTCCCACTTTTTTTTTGTCGTTAACACGAAGGTACTTTGAGCAATAATTAGGTTGATTTAATAATCTTAATGAAAATTTAAAACTTGTTATCGATACAACAGTATAAATATTATCAATAACAATTTTGAGATAATCATTCGGATAATTAAATCAACCCCAAATTATTGCTCAAAGTACCTTCACGTTGACGACAAAAAAAGTAGGAAGATCATTTCGGGATGGAGGCAGTATTAAAACTTTGGACTACAAGTTTAGTTACGGGATGAAGGAGAAGAGCATTATCACTTATCATGAAAATAGTTAAGGGAGACAGAATACATTTTGTTCTTTACTGACTCCATCAGCGATATACTAAAGAGTGCCTCAGTGGTTCATTCATGCTTAAATGAAAACTCGAAGAACCATTTAAAAGTTAGCATATTGATACCTTGCAGAAGGCGAAGAATCATTAACATGCTCGCATTTAGTGTTGGGGGAAGAATAGGGCCCATCACAGTTCCAGGATTCACCACAACCAAATCCAAACCTTTTTCCTTGGCAAATTCCCATGCAGCTTTCTCAGCTAGTGTTTTGGAAAGGGGATACCATACCTAGAAAAGACAACAGATGGAAGTTCTCAAATGTAATAACGACCCAATAAAAATGAATTTATCTGCATTGTGAAAGACTGAATGGCTAAAGGGGGAGAGGGAGAATAGAACACAAAGCAAGATGCAATAGTTAATTTAATAATGGAAATAAAAGAAATCAATAAATACAGGTACTATCATCAATAAAAATGAAGGCCATCATTCCAACGACATATCACTCCTAAAATATAGTGGGAATGTTTGAAATGAATAGTAGTCAACGAATCCCAATCACGCTTTTTAAAATTGATAGACTACACTTGATTTTAAATTAAAAATACTCCGTAACCTGTGATGCTCGGACTCTTTGGTTTACCCCTCTGAACCCGTCTCGACATAAAAAAATTATAAACCACTAATCAAAAGAAAAGATAAAAGACACTTTTGTCTATTTCTAGTAGGAGAAAGTACCATCATCCATTTCAATGGTGATTCTTCACAAACTTCACATATAAAACTAAATCAGCATTTCTTTAGAATAACTAAATGAACCTTTAGGCTTCGACACTTCTCAATAAAAGCATGGCTATGACAACAAATGGGACAGAGTAAGTTATTTTGCAAGTGTCAGATTCACTGTCACCTTCGTACCTCATATTGAAATGGAATCTAATTATTGTTTGTACATAGAAGATTTGGCATCTTACTCATCAACAACCAGCAGATAAGCAGATAAATAATATTTTCTAAAATTATAAAAATACAGTAGATAAACAAAAGAATCCACTTCCGACTAAGAGTTAACAGATACTATATGAGTATCCTTAGAATTGGTTATAAGCACAAAAAAGCTCAAGCACCCCAAAAATTGATACATCAAATGTGCAGGGTGAGGTTGAAAGATTATGTAGATGGTAGGCATGATTTTTTGAAGTGGACTATTTAAGTGGAAAATCTCAGAAGTGAAGAGTACTATTTGGTCAGAACTAAAGAATTAAAGAATTAAAGTACTCCATCTGTCCCTAAATGAAGGTCCAAATTCAAGAAATTTTTGTCCCAAAATGAATGTCTTTTTTGTAAAAAAGTCTGTCCCTAAGCGCTTTGTTACCAAAAAAAATTCGCTATTCATTTCATTATCGTAAAACTAAATGTTTAGAAAGTGGATAACAAGAATACTAATGCATCTTTGCCATTAAAATGTTTAAAAACACACATTTTCAGAGTGTCCCTTAAAATGAAATTTTAAAATTCATTTAGGGATGGAGGGAGTACAAAATAGTAATTTGTCAAAACTCTCAGAATGGTTGATCAATTGACATTTAAGAGAGTAAAGCATAAGTCTATAAAGGTCACCCAAAAATGTACAAGCTTATCTTAACAAAATCTCACCCCTCAGTACAATAAGAAAAGCATCCTCCGTTTTCCAGTAAATTAGCAGAAGGGGTGAGACTATTCAATTTCATTCCTTTTAGCTTGCATACGTAGAATCCGCCATCCAATTAAAAAAAATCAATACTCCATCTGTCCCATAATCGAATGACTAAGACCATTGAACTTCCCAAATTATCCATAAAATAATTGTTTGCTCTTTGATTACTAAAACTGTTGGTGTAATATTTACTTTCATCAAGAGTAATATTAGAAAAGTAAACACATCACTAAAAACTATGAATGGTCAAATGGGAACATCATTTTGGGACGGAGGGAGTATTAAATTTAACCTTATTACAGATTACAATATCAGGATTATCTTCAAAATCATGAGTAGGGAGAGTATGAAAATTCAGCTAGGCATTCTTTCAGATTACTTGAGACCGACCAGCTCTGAAAGTCAATATTGTCTTAAACAGATTCATACCAGCCTAAACAGGTTTTAAGTTTAACTCCTGTTGTGAATCTGCACAAGCAGTAAACTATCCTGTCCTTACTAAAAATCCTTAAGTACTGACTAGGGGATGTCTGTAAGAAGATAAGTTAACCTGAAGAAAAAAAATGGAGAAAAACAGTCAAAATGCAGAGTAGAGGGAGGCTCTAACCCCGTTCTGCTTGCAATATTCGACATCGGTCCAACATTCCTCCCTCTTAGGCACATCTGAAGGCCAGTTAGGACTGGGGATAATGGCTGATACAGATGATGTAACCACGACCCGACGAACCCCAAGCTCCTTTGCGGCAGTGAGTACATTGATAGTCCCCTTAATAGCCGGATCCAACAGCTCCTTCTGCAAACAATAGACGATAATGAATTATATTGTTAGTCCCTTTAATAGTATGCAACTCCTTCCATATAAAAATAAACAACCTTATTGATCAATTTCACTTATTTCAGTTGAAATTACCAAAATTTTCAGAAAACTACTCCCTCCGTCCCAAAAAGAATGTCACAAAAATGTAAAAATTTAGTCTTGATCAAGAGCAAATTTGAAAATGTTTTGGACATTCATTTTGGGAAGGAGGGAGTATATACTAACATTGTAGCTTACAGTACTGTTGGAGTAAATTTCACAAATTATACTCTGTGATTTCAATAAAAATTATGCTAATTGTAGAGATATTGACGGAGATATTCTCGGATATCGTCAATATCTTTTCCCTTTTGTACATATTTTCCTCATGTGATAAATATGAATTAGGTAGGATATCTGATTAGCTTAATTTTAGGCATTAGTTTTGGGAATGATAGACTCCTTCTCCAAGAAAGGATCCTACGTATATATTGTGTTGTATTCGGTTGAATCAAACAAGGGAAGTAAATAATATTTTCTCCTTCACATAAACTAGTTTCTTAACTTGGTTTCAGAGCCTCCAAGATCCGGCCACCATGACAACCGACTCTATTGGCGAGAAGAAAGCCATGGATGAGAGGCACTCTCCATACTTTCAATCGACAAATGACAATCCAGGAATGATTCTCACTCATGTCAAATTGAAGAGGGAGAATTATGAAGAATATGCTATGGGCTATGGCTTTCAAGGGCTTGTTGAGGGCCAAGACGAAGACCGCCTTCGTTGACGGAACAATTGAACGACCTACCAAAGCAGACGAATTGGAACTTTGACAAACTATGAACTCAATGGTGGTCTCATGGATTTTTAACACCATTGAGTCGAATCTTCGTTCCACTGTGAGTTACGTGGATGATGCAAAAACGTTGTGGGACGATTTGCGGGAAAGGTTTTCGGTTGAAAATTGACCAAAGTTTCAGCAATTGAAATCCGATCTAACAAACTATAAACAACAAAAAGGTGAAAGCGTGACGGCCTATTATGGTCGTGTGAAGAAATTGTGGGATGGCCCGAATGATTTTGATGCACAACTGACTTGTTCATGTGCGGGGTGCAGGTACAGTATTAGCACGAAGTTGGTTCAACGGCGTGAAGAAGAAAGGGTTTATCAGTTTGTTATGGTCCTTGAAACGCCGAAGTTTGAGAACTTGAAGTTCTCCATGTTGAACACAAAGCCCTTGCCTAATGTTAATAAAGCATACTCTATGGTTACACGGGAAGAAAGAGTACGGGGCAACGTGCATTAAGATTACCCTGCACCTGTCAGTTTTGTTTTTCAGACAGTTGTGGGATCAGGTGTACGCACAACCGGTTCAAAGGAGGAAAAAAAAGGATATGAGCAGTATTATTTGCTCTCACTGCAAGAAGAAGGGACATGATGCAGATTCGTGTTACAGAATGATGGGGAGAACAACGCTCGAGTAACACGAAGGGAAGAGGCAAAGGCCAAATCACTTCGGCTATGGGAAAACATTCAGGTGCATCCAATTCACGAGCCAACACAGTGATACCAGTGGAGAGGGAACTGCTGGAATGACGGATGCTGATAGGGCTGGCTTGCTGGGTTTCACACTTGAACAATGGAGCCACTTCAAGTAGTATGTGCAGACATAGGAGCATATCAGATAACTGGTCACACAATTGGCGGAATAAGTGGTAAGACAAATAATGAGTGTTGGCTTGTTGATAGCGGAGCTAAACGACACATAACATGCAATATTTCTTTGCTAAAAAATGTGCGTCAGATTTGAGGCTAATCACATTGGTTTGCCGATGGAATATTTATGATGGTCACGAAAGAAGGCGATGTGGCCATCGGATCACATCTAGTTTTGAGAAATGTTTTATATGCCCCCACATTCAACTGCAATTTGTTGTCTGTCTCTCAATTACTTAATGGTTCCAATCATATAATGCACTTTTCTGATAAATTGTGTTGTACAGAACCGAGCCATGAAGATTTTGATTGAAACGGGTGAACAAGACGGGGGGTTATACTACTTGAAGCGACCGCAGGCTTGGAATAATAGAGAATCTGAGAGCTATCAGTTGTGGCTTCAGCGTCTTGGACATCCATCAAGTAAAGTAGTTGGTTTATTACCTTTTAACAGTCGTAAGAGTATTAATAAGTACGTACGTATGTGGAATTTGCTGCCAAGCTAAACAAAGTAGAGACAAGTTTTTGCTTAGTGACAGTAATTCCATTGAAATTTTTGTTTTAATACATTATGATATTTGGGGTGATTATCGAAATCCTGCAATGTGTAGAGCCGTTAATGTGTGAAGCCATTTATTTGGTTAAATCTAAAAATAATGTTTCTCAAATCTGGAAAAAAGTTTCTTGTCATAATAGAACAACAATTTAATAAACATGTCAAGAATATTAGGAGTGACAATGGTACAGAATTTAATTGTTTAGAAAAATATTTTATTGAAAATGGCATTGAGCATCACACCACTTGCATTCGTACATCCCAACAAAATGGAAGGGTTGAAAGAAAGCATAAACATATCTTGAATGTGACTCGCGCTTTAATGTTTAAGCAAAATTACCGGTGAAATTTTTGGGGGAGTGTGTATTAGCATCAGGATACTTAATTAATCGTACCCCTTCAAAGTTATTTCATGAAAAACCCCTTATGAAATTATTTTTGGGAAACCTCCTTACAAGAACATTAAGGTGTGTTTGGATCTTTGTGTTAAGTTCACTATTCCCGAAAAGATGATAAATTTGCTATTAGAAGTAGATGAAGCATTTTTTTTTGGTATCCTTTTGGGAAGAAAGGTTGATTAGTTTATGATCTTGATAAGCATAAAATGCTCATTTCTCAAGATGATGTTTTTGTGGAAAAGGAGTTTCATTTTGCTAGTAACAGAACTGATCTAGAAGAGACCTATATGGATTCGGATATATTTCTTAGTATACCCACCGACGGGATACTCAGGAAGTGCCATACATCGATCGTCGAACAACCTATTGAACAAAAGACTGAACAAGTTACAGATACTGATCAGGTATCCGAACAACCTCCTTAACAAGTGCAAGTGCCTGAACAACAGCCTACAGAACCAACCGCAACAGAGAATTTGGGTCGAGGTCAGAGAGCTAAAGTGTCTTCTACAAGGTATCCATCGACTGAATATGAGTTGGGCAAGGCTCACGTTGCTCAAATCCCCTCCCCGTCGCGTTCACCTTTCCAAAAGAAATCTTCAGGTACTCATTATCTTTTATCACACTTTGTCAGTTGCACTAATTTTTCTAAGGCACATCGTTGTTTTTTGGTTGCCGTTGACTCAGGTTATGAACCAAAGCACTTTGTAGAATCAGTTAAATCTCCTCATTGGTGTGAGGCTATTAACAAAGAGCTTGATACTCTCGACCAGAATGGTACGTGGAAATTGGTAGACACTCTCATTAACTCCCATTAACAAGAAGGTGATTGGCAACAAATGGGTTTATAAGATAAAGTATAATGTGGATGGGTCCATTGAAGGATACAAAGCTCATTTAGTCATTTTGGAAAACCGCCAAGTTGAAGGTGTGGATTTCAAAGAAACTTTTGCACCAACAATCAAGATGGTCATTGTCCGAGTTTTTTTTTCATTGCTGCAGTTCGTGGGTGAGAACTTCATCAAATGGACGTTCACAACGCCTTTCTCCATGATGACCTTAGTGAAGATGTCTATATATGAAGGTACCCTTGGGTCATGATGCTTCTTCTTCTGGTAAGGTGTGTAAACTCAAAAAATCATTGTATGGACTACGTCAAGCACCTTGTTGTTGTTGGGTTTCGAGGGTCCATGCGCAGCGGAATAATGCAAATTAACTCGAAAACCCGGAACCCTAGAATCCGTTCTAGATGATTAATTAAGAAGTATGAAATAGAATTACCAACCTTGTGTGCTTTTGTCGTTGATAAACGCGTTCCAACTTCAGATTGTTGATCTTGTGAATCCTCGATGAACGATCAATGAATCACGAACGGAAGATCTTGAATAGCGAAGATCCTCTATGTGTATCCACGCGTTGAACGAACCCTAGAACGATTCTAGGTGGATTGCTAGATCCCTTGATTGAAACCCCTTTCAATCTATGAAAATTATGGAATTGGTGTAGTTTTTGATTTTCAATTCTCAATTGAAATCTCTCAATTGGTGTTTCTCTAAACCCAATTTTCGTTACTGATCGCTAGGGTTGAAGAGGTTTTATATTTATACTTTATAAATATTAATCCCTTTTAAAACCCTACTCCAAAACAGGTTTCGGCCCGAGACGGACGTAGACGTGACCACGGTTAATAAGCGGCGGTTAGCCGCGGTTAATAGCCGGCGGTTACGAAGGTTAAAATCATTATAGGACTTAACCGTTAACCGTTAAGTCACTTGATTCTGGTTAACGGTTAACGGTTAATCCGGTTAACCGGTTAATAAACGGTTAATTTTTTTTTTTTTTCAAGAATGTCGAGATTTTTTATCTAAAGTTAAAAAATATAACTTTTTAATAGTTTTTGAATAAAAGTTAAGTTTTTAACACTTTTTGAAAAAGCTTAAATATTTAGGTTTTTGTTAAATATGTAGCCGTATATGAACTAGTTTTTTTTTTTGGATAAATAAAACTATTTTAAATAGTTGTTAAGACTAATATTTTTGCAAAAAGTTATAGAAAAATAGGTATGAATTTTTAAAGAAATGAAAACTTAACGGATTTAAAAGAAACGGAAGTATATAAAGAAAAACTTAACTTTTTACGAATTTCGTATTTTTAATTAAAGTTAATATTAAAATATAACTTTGAAATATTTTTTTTGAATAAAAAGTTGTGTTTTAACCGGTTAACCGACGGTTAATTAACGGTTAAGTTAGCGGTTAATTAGCCGGCGGTTGCCGGCGATTGCCGAGTAAAAATTTCTTAACCTTTGTTAACCTCGGTTACACGGTTATCGGTTAGGCGGTTAAGTCGGTTAGACGGTTAACGGTTTAGGCGGTTAAAATCCGGTTATTAACCTTACGGTTAGCCGGTTAACGCTTAACCTTGGACACGTCTAGACGGACGTGGGCGGTCGCCCACCAAGGCATGGGTGGTCGCCCAGTTGTCCAGCGCTTCTCACCTTTATTCGAAATCCCTCTTGGGCGGTCGCCTACATGGGCATGGGCGGTCGCCCGCTCTGGCCTCAACGTGCACGGTTTTCGAATAACCATGAGCGGTCGCCGCCCATAACCCGTTGAGCGGTCGCCCAAAGCCAACTATTGACTTGTGGGCGGTCGCCCATGGCATACTGGGCGGTCACCCGTGAGACAGATTCCATAATTTTCATTTTCGACAATTCGTTCGTGCGTGTGACCCGTAGGACTATATTATGTTGTGCAATGAGTTCGATCACAGCGACCCTCATAAGACATGAGCGGACGCTAGCAAGCCATCATGCCTACCCAAATAATATAATATCAAGTTCGATTTCCTACATAGAACATATCACAATCCCATTGTCACACGATGTTATATTGAGCATGAGTGCGTGGTCCACGTCAACTCATATTGTTCAATGCTTTCTCGTTACTAAGTAAATTGATCAATCGAATGATATTAATCACATTAATTCATTCGGACACGGCGTGTACATCATCAATCTTACTTACGAGTGGCCTAGCGAAACATCTCTCTTTACGAGGGACAAATTTCCATCTTGACTTATCATTCTTCCCAACAAGAATCCTATCATGCCCGATAATAGCCCTTATTGTTGTCAGGTTAAAGATAACGTTAAACTATATCAAACATAATATTCATTGAGTGGAAGACGATGATAATCTCAAGTCGAAGGATATCGATGATATAACTATATGAAGTTTTAATTATGACATTCGACCATGACATAAATCTCATAACGGGTCAAGTCCAGTACCTTGTTCTCTAACAAGTACCCGTGAATCTAATGTGCGTCTCCGTACGCATATAATCATCACATGATTATCCATTAGACTTCATACTAGTGCTTCATAAATACTTTTAGGGACACGATTATTACAATAAACATGCAAACATATATAATAATCAAAGTAACAATCTCTTATATAAATGAAAACCGACATTACATATAAATTACTATCTCTATGGGCTGGGAAGCACTTTAACACCTACAGCCTCTCCCACTTGCACTAGGCCCAATCATTCATGTATCTTATACCCATGGACCTAACATGACCATCATGTTTAGCTTGTGGCAAAGGCTTGGTGAGAGGGTCCGAAATGTTGTCATTCGTTGGTACCTTGCATATCTTAACGTCTTCCCTTTCACAGATTTCTCAAATGAGGTGGAAACGTCTTAGAATGTGTTTGGATCGTTGATGTGACCTTGGTTCTTTTGCTTGCACAAATGACACCACAATTGTCACAACAAAGTTCCACCGGATTAGTGGTACTTGGAACAATTCCAAAACACTAATGAACTTTTGATACAAACTGCCTTTTCTAGCTACATCATATGTTGCTAAAATTAAGCCTTAGAAGTAGAATCGGCTACGATTTTCTGCTTGTAACTCTTCCAATAAAATCGCACCTCCAATAAGCATAAACACAAATCCTAATTGCGATTTTAATTAACTTTGTCAGTTTGGAAGTTAGCATCCGTGTAACCTTTACAACAAGATTAACTTCCAACTTTTCAAATACCAAGAACGTATCCTTAGTTCTTCTTAAGTACTTTAAGAATCGTCTTGACTGCCATCCAATGGTTCTCACCAGATCGATTGGTATCGACTCGTCATGCTCAAAGCATACGAGACGTCGGGTCTAGTACAAATCATGGCATACATGACAGATCCAAATGTCTGAGCATATGGAACTTCATCCATTCTCTTTTGCTCATCGGTTGTAAATGGGGCCAGTGAGTCTCGCTAAGAGTAATACCATGACCCATTGACAAGTTACCTTTCTTAGAATCATCTAAGAACCTTATCAATATGAGTATTTTGACTCAAACCAACTTATCCTTTTAGATCTATCTTTATAGATCTTGTTGCCATGGATGTAAGCGGCGTTACCCATATCTTTCATTGAGAAACATTTCCTTGACCAAGACTTGACAGTCTGAAGGGCCGGAACATCGTTTCCAATGAGTAAGATATTATCGTTATACAACATTAGAAATAATACTATGCTCCCACTGAATCTTATGTATACACAAGGTTCATCTTTATACTTGATGAAGTCAAACTCTTTGACCGATTCATCAAAGTGAAGATTCCAATTCCTCGAAGCTTGCTTCAACCCATCTCATGGATCTCTGCAACATGTATACTTTATTAGAATTTCTTGGATCGACAAACCTTCGGGTTGTGTACCGTACACATCCTTAAGAATCTTTCCATTTAGGAAAGTCGCCATCATCCATTTGTCATATCACATAGTCATAATATGCGACTTATGACAATTGAAATTCTAAGAGACTTCGGCATTGTAACAGGAAAAAAGATTTCAACATAGTCAATACTATGAATTTGCTTAAATCCCTTTGCTACAATCCTTAGTCATGAAAGTATACACCTTCCATCCATGTCGGTCTTGAAGACCTACTTGCACCCTTTAGTTTTTTTTACACCTTCAAGTAGCTCAATCAAGTTTCAAACTTGATCATCAGACATGGATTGTAATTCGGACTCCATGGTTCCCAACCATTTATCCGAATTAGGAGTGGACATCGCCTCTAGATAGTAAGTAGGATCGTCATTCTCAATGACTTCCACTTTGTTACTTTCCGATATGAGAAATCAACATTTCTCGGATTCGGACTGTAACCTATCCAATCTACGATGGACTTGTGTAACTTGAACCGGTTCCACAACTCCTTGTGAACTTGGTTCCATCTCTACTCTTGGTTCCATGTTATTTTTCAGGTTCTTGAACTCTTCAAGATCAATTTTACTCCCACTAGATCCTTTATTGAGAAACTGTTTCTCAAGAAACGAATCATATAGAGCAACAAACACTTTGTTCTCATTGCGGTTGTAAAACCAATATCCGAAATTAACCCTGTCAGATTTGGTGTTAACTTATGAGAGACAAGTCTCTTTACATAAGATTCGCAACCCCAAATCTTCATGAAAGACATTCTTCCATGCCACATCTCATGTGAGGACTTAGGAACTGATTTAGTTTGGACACAATTCAGTTTAAACGCATCAATTTCTAATGCATACCCTCAAAAGGAAACAGGAAGGTCAACTTGACATATCATCGAACGAACCATGTCCCACAAGGTTCAATTCCTCCTCTCAGACACACCATACAATATGGCGTTCCGGGTGGAGTCAACTATGAAACGATTTCACAGTTTTAAGATGATTATCAAACTCTTGGCTCAAATATTCATTACCTCGATTTAATCGAAGTACTTAATAATTTTACCAAGTTTATTTTGTACTTCATTTTGAAATATTCAAAATATCTCAAATAATTCATTTTAGACTTCATCAGATAGACACAGTCATATCTAGATAAGTCATCAGTGAATATAAATGAAATACCGAAATCTTCCCCTAGCAATACTGCTTAATAGTCCATATACATCTCATGTACAAGGGCCAATAAGTCAATAGCCCTCCCACTACTCTTAGTGTAGGGTGGTTTGGTCATTTTACCAAATAAACGAGATTCACATACCTCAAACGATTCACAATCATATGAGTCTAAATGTCCATGTAAATGGAATTTAGATTATACGTTTCTCATTTATATGACGGCCTAAGAATGCCATATGAACGTGTTGTTCATATCATTCGGTTTAGATTTCACACTTGTATTATAGATATCTTCAATGTTATTTTGTATCTTAACATCAAGGATATGAAGAACATTCAATGACATATGCATTACAATAATGCATATCATTAAATAAATATAAGGCTTCTTATTTTCAATAAGAGAATTATATCTTTCATCATCCTCATAAGAAACAAAATGATACTCCTACTCAAATTCGGAACGTAGTCACACTTGTTCAAAACAAGTACTAGTCCACAAGGTAAAGTGACTTCATAAGTCCCTACGGCTAATGCAGCAACTCTTGCTTCATTACCACGCATAGGTTTAATTCACCTTCTTTGAGTAGCTTTCTATTCTTTATTTCTTGCACATTTAAACAAATGTGGGATCTATATCCGGTATCATATACCCAAGAACAAGAAGTCGAAAGGAAAATATCCATCATATAGATATTTGAAGTAGTAGCAATCAAATTGCCCTTCTTCACCTTTTAGGCCTTCCTTATTAGCCTTGCAACTTTGCTTCCAATGACAATCTCATTGCAATGATAGCAAAATGCATCCTTTTGAGACACTTTGGGTTTAGCCTCTTAGGCTTTTGCAACTTTTGCCCAAGGTTTAGCAACCTTTGCTTTACCTTCTTTGCCTTCCCTTTTGAACCCCTTTCTTGTGTTTTAACCATTAACACACTTGTGGATTGCTCCTTTTGCATCTCATGCATTAAAAGCCTTCACCACAACATATATCTTTTGTCTAGCTTGCACTTGGAACATTTCCTTTTGTGCGTTGTGCTAGAACAAAAGCAATTTCCACGTGTTCAAGGTTCTTCTTAAGAGCCTTTAAACATGGTGGCAAGTATAGGGCAAACAACATCATAGGAATCATCTCTATGTTTCTTATGTTGCTCCTTATTTGCCCTTTGCAACGTTTGCAGTGGGTTCAACAGGAATAGATTCGTCAAGAACGTACAATTTTGCTTAAGAACACTTCTTGAGCATCTGATCAAATCAGAATAACTTGTACCGTTCTTTTCGAACTTGTCCTTCATAAGGACGAATCGCAATAATAAGGATTAATTATAGTTTAATGCTATTTCTACAACAAAAATATGCAACACATATGAACACATATAAGTACCGATTTCATTTAAGAGATTAAATAACGTATTTCATAAATACTCCCACTAAATTATATAACCTTCTTATGCAAATATGCATAATATAATTTAATAGGCTAAGACCCAACTTTAATTTAATTTCAAGTCGGTATGCACGATTTGCTCAAAATTAAACTAAAAAGGTAGATAACATTTATCAATCATATCAACATATGACTCTTAGATCCTTTATGAGATTATAGACATCATATGTCACATGTTTCAATCTCATCTTATGCCTTAGGCCCAAAACTGTTTTGATAGCCTAATTGAGTTCAACCATGTTAAACGTATAGCAATCACTGTTTGCTCATCTTGATCATACAAAGATAGAATCAATGTACCTCGCTGTGGCGTAGCCTACATGAAACTATCCGTGTACTCACAAGTGTTTAAACATGGGTGGCATAAAATAAACTCAAATGACAAAGAAGGTTCAATTTTCATGTTTATCAATTAACATGCCAAGGTTGATTCATGAAAACTATATGAGCATAATTATGAACATGGAATGATGCAACATAAATCACATTTGATCAGTAATTACTAGTATGCGGCCACGTGCTCCAAATTTATCCCACACTTCCATCGAAGTGCCTGTAGGAAAGGTTTTGGTGTCCAGCCAATATACTAAGTAATACTTCACAAATATCCTAGATTAATCACATTAATCATATTAATGAAATTGACATCCCATAATCTAGATTAATCATATTAATCATATATTTCAATTTCATAATCATGGTATATCATTATATACAATTACTTCACAAGCAAAACTCATACAATTTCACATTCTAGATCATGTACATCATGAAAATTAACATAATCACATTATCTAATTATCATGATTTTCTAATATAAACATCATGAACGGGGCTTTGATACCACTGTTGGGTTTCGAGGGTCCATGCGCAGCGGAATAATGCAAATTAACTCGAAAACCCGGAGCCCTAGAATCCGTTCTAGATGATTAATTAAGAAGTATGAAATAGAATTACCAACCTTGTGTGCTTTTGTCGTTGATAAACGCGTTCCAACTCCAGATTGTTGATCTTGTGAATCCTCGATGAACGATCAATGAATCACGAATGAAAGATCTTGAATAGCGAAGATCCTCTATGTGTATCCACGCGTTGAACGAACCCTAGAACGATTCTAGGTGGATTGCTAGATCCCTTGATTGAAACCCCTTTCAATCTATGAAAATTATGGAATTGGTGTAGTTTTTGATTTTCAATTCTCAATTGAAATCTCTCAATTGGTGTTTCTCTAAACCCAATTTTCGTCACTTGGCTGCTAGGGTTGAAGAGGTTTTATATTTATACTTTATAAATATTAATCCCTTTTTAAAACCCTACTCCAAAACGGTTTCAGCCCAGACGGACGTGGCGGTCGCCCACCAAGGCATGGGCGGTCGCCCAGTAGTCCAGCGCTTCTCACCTTTATTCGAAATCCCTCGTGGGCGGTCGCCACGTGGCGTAGGCGGTCGCCCACTGCGCGATCTCCGTGCGGTTTCGAATAACCGCGAGCGGTCGCCATAACCATTGAGCGGTCGCCCAAAGCCAACTATTGACTTGTGGGCGGTCGCCCACGGCATACTCAGGCGGTCGCCCGCGAGACCGCATTCCATAATTTCCATTTTCGACAATTCGTTCGATGCGTGTGACCCCATGGGACTATATTATGTTGGCAATGAGTTCGATCACATCGACCCTCATAAGACATGAGCGGACTCTAGCAAGCCATCATGCCTACCCAAATAATATAATATCAAGTTCGATTTCCTACATAGAACATATCACAATCCCATTGTCACACGATGTTATATTGAACATGAGTCATGGTCCACGTCAACTCATATTGTTCAATGCTTTCTCGTTACTAAGTAAATTGATCAATCGAATGATATTAATCACATTAATTCATTCGGACATGGCCATGTACATCATCAATCTTACTTACGAGTGGCCTAGCAAACATCTCTCTTTACGAGGGACAAATTTCCATCTTGACTTATCATTCTTCCCAACAAGAATCCTATCATGCCAATAATAGCCCTTATTGTTGTCCGGTTTCCTACATAGAACATATCACAATCCCATTGTCACACGATGTTATATTGAACATGAGTCATGGTCCACGTCAACTCATATTGTTCAATGCTTTCTCGTTACTAAGTAAATTGATCAATCGAATGATATTAATCACATTAATTCATTCGGACATGGCCATGTACATCATCAATCTTACTTACGAGGCCTAGCAAACATCTCTCTTTACGAGGGACAAATTTCCATCTTGACTTATCATTCTTCCCAACAAGAATCATATCATGCCAATAATAGCCCTTATTGTTGTCCGGATAAAGATAACGTTAAACTATATCAAACATAATATTCGAAGACGATGATAATCTCAGGTCAAAGGATATCAATGATATAACTATATGAGATTTAATTATGACATTCGACCATGACATAAATCTCATAACGGGTCAAGTCCAGTACCTTGTTCTCTAACAAGTACCCATGAATCTAATGTGCATCTCCATGCATATAATCATCACATGATTATCCATTAGACTTCATACTAGTGCTTCATAAGTACTAGGGACACGATTATTACAATAAACATGCAAACATATATAATAATCAAAGTAACAATCTCTTATATAAATGAAAACTGACATTACATATAAGTCTATCTCTATAGGCCTAGGGCACTAACACCTACGGTTGTTGGCTTGCAAGTTGTCAACTGCCTTGAAGAAATATGGCTTTCGTCGGTCATGTTCGGACTATTCTCTCTTTTCTTACAACACTTCCGCTGCTGAACTACACGTCCTCGTGTACGTGTATGATTTGGTCACAGGTGGTAATGATCATGCGGTAATTTAGCGTTTCAAGGCATCTCTCATTAAATGCTTCCACATGAAAGACTTGGGACGTTTTAAAGTACTTATTGGGGCTTGAAGTTGCTAAACATCCAGACGGCATTTTTCTTTTTCAACGAAAATATGACCTTGACATTCTTTCTGAGACAGGACTCCTTGGTGCTCGTCCAACACTTACGCCTATTGAACACAATCACCGCCTGGCTTTAACTAAAGATGAGGATTTGTGTGATCTTGAGTCTTGCCGACGTCTTGTGGGGCGTCTTATCTATCTCACTATCACGCATCTGGAGTTGTTCTATAGTGTGCATATTCTTGCACAATTTATGACCAGACTCAAGATTGCTCACTGAGCTGCTGCATTGTGTGTAGTTCATTATTTAAAAGATATCCTGGACAAGGGATTCTCTTGCGAACATCCTCTAATTTACGTCTACGAGCCTACCGTGACTCTGATTGGGCAAGCTACGTTCTCTTACTGCCTATTTTGTTTTTCTTGGTGATTTGCCGATCTCGTGAAAGACAAAGAAGCAAGATACTATTTCTCGTTATTCGGTCGAGGCAGAATACCGATCTATGGCTAGTGTCACTTGTGAGCTTAAATGGCTACTTAGCCTTCTCAAGACATTTGGAATTAAACATGATATTCCTATGTTTCTTCTATGTGATAGTCA
Source organism: Adenophora triphylla var. japonica (assembly GCA_022495995.1). Taxonomy (NCBI): domain Eukaryota; kingdom Viridiplantae; phylum Streptophyta; class Magnoliopsida; order Asterales; family Campanulaceae; genus Adenophora; species Adenophora triphylla. The sequence continues at coordinate 281,932 of JAFEMH010001257.1, read as the reverse complement.
ATATGCCTTGCATATGGCTCATGATCATGTCCATCATGAACGCACAAAGCATATAGAAGTTGACTGTCATCTTGTGCGCTTGAGCGTGATGTTGTTTAGTTAGTTGTCATCACAACTTAGTATGTTCACACCTCCGCACAACTGGCTGATGTGCTCACCAAGGCTTTAGGCAGTCAACAATTCCTCTATGTACCGGGCAAGTTGGATGTTTGTGATCTACACGCTAAGTGGGGTGTTGAGATATTGACGGAGATATTCTCGGATATCGTCAATATCTTTTCCCTTTTGTACATATTTTCCTCGTGTGATGAATATGAATTAGGTAAGATATGTGATTAGCTTAATTTTAGGTATTAGTTTTGAGAATGATAGACTCCTTCTCCAATCCAAGAAAGGATCCTATGTATATATTGTGTTGTATTCGGTTGAATCAAACAAGGGAAGTGAATAATATTTTCTTTCACATAAACTAGTTTAACTCTAATTAATAATAATCAATGTCAAAAATTGTTCAAATTGACTTAAAAGGGGGAACTCCCATAGAATTGAATTGGTGATGTGAGAGATTGGGAAAGAACCTCGGGATCATGAACTTTATCGACAATGCAAGGAGAGGCAAGGTGGAAGACGCCGGAGCAGCCAGTCATGACGGCGACAATGGAGTCGAAGTCGAGGAGATCCATCTGGAAGAGGCGGAGACGCGATTCTGCTCCTTCCAGTGCTTCTAGATGCTTCGTTTCTTTCTCGTCCTCTAAATCCAAAATTAAAAACAAATTAGCAACCAAAAATCACTCAAGGATAACAAGCTGAGAAAAGCTTTGCTGCGAAGGGACAGAGAGAGGGAGGAACTGAGATCTTTGACGGTGGCGTGAACGGTGTAGCCGCGGTCGAGGAGGAGGCGGAGGAGCCATGAACCGATGAAGCCGCTGCCTCCTGTTACGCATACTGTCTCTCCTTTTCTTTCCATTTCTCTCCCTTTACTTCCTCTTCTCCGCTCCACTCCACTCCACTCCACTCCACTCCACTCTCAGCTGTTCACCGACTCCACTGGAAGTGTAGAAACGAATCTGGACAATGCAGATGCTTGCGGTATAAATGGTCCAGATCCAGTTTTATAAATGAATAGCAGTACACTGTGCGACATATGAAAATAACATAATTTATCTTAAATCAAATATTAATTAAAATTAAAAAATATAATATAAAATAGTGATATTTAACGTAAATATAGAAAAGTAAATAACAAAAAAAACAACAGCAAATACGATTATGTAAACAATTTTCCTAACCAAAATTAGTATAACAATATATCTAATTAAATACCGATTAAAGTTAAATAATACTCCCTCCGTCCCACCCAACTGTGAACCATGGTGGTGGGCACGTCGATTGAGAAATATTATTAAGATAATAAAAATGTGTGGTAGAAAATGAAGAGAGAGAATGAGTGGAGTTAATGAGTGGTTGGTTGAATAAATTGTATGGTGAAGAATGAGTGAAATTAATGAGTGGGTGGGATAGAGAGAATATAAAATATTAAAATCTTTGCCAAAAGGGGTAGTTCACACTCGGCTGGAACGGATCAAAAGGAAAATAAGTGTACACAGGGCTGGGACGGAGTATAATAGTATGAGATAGTGATATTTAACGTAAATATAGGAAAAATAACACGGATAACAAGTTTTAGTTTGGATGGACAAAAATAAAAGAATGGAAAGTGGGACAATTAAAGAAACACGCACACAAAAAGGAGGGGTAGAAAACCTCAGCAGATTAAAATCTAAGAAGTTGGTTCTTCCATTACACCAGCAATATAACGCCTTTGCAAATGTAAAAGTTTAATACAACATTGACAAGATTATAGCATACCACAATCCTGCCCTAATTTCTCTAACCATAATTATTTATGCCACAAAAATGCTGCCTGCAAGTTCATTTCCCAGCATTCATCAAGATGAAGTCTCTAGAAAACCTCGACTAATGCAGATTTGTTCAAGAAATAAATCCTTTGCTCTTCAAACTCTCAACCGCGTCTCTGACAATCTGTGCCATGGGGATGAACTGTAGACCCAAGTCCATGAGCTTCTTTGATCCGTCCTTGCACCTCATTAGTCCAGGTTGTGTATCTTTAGGCAACCTATAAAACGATAACGTTGATCAACACCCAAAAGTTTCATCAGAAACGATTGATAAAAAGTACTGACATTAGAATTAATAAAGCCCTCCAAAACAATTATTACAATTAAAAAAGGGGCAATCTGGTGCTACAAGAGCTCTCATTATGCGTGCGGTCCAAGTCAGGCCCACAATCATAGCTACAAGAGCTCGGTTTCTTGATGTTGCAGTTGAGGTACATGGTCCTTAAAGAAGCCATCTACACATATATCCATTCTATAGTCAGCTAGAGGTGGGCACAAAGGTGCAAGTGCCAAAAAAGGCACAAATTTGTTTACGAAATTCCAAAATCATAGCTTTTTATGTGCTACAATTATGTGAATATGTCAATTCTAGGTCATAATATAATACTCCGTTTGTCTCAAAATAAATGTCTGCATTTGATTTGTCAACATTTTTTTAAGGAAGGTGCTTTACTAGTTTGTACATTACTTGTATAATGAAAAAATTGCACTTAAGACTCTTTCCTAATTTATAAAGGCGACATTTATTTTGGGATGAACCAAAAAGGAAAGTACAACATTTATTATGGGAAAGAGGGAGTATGCAACATTGTCACCCACCTAACCCCCCAAAACCGCTGGCTTGTACATATGATTTCATATGATAAGTAACACTCTTACAAGGATCCTCATTACCATCCATGATATGAAGTTATCTTGAAGAAAACCTCCCGCACCTGCCTGGACTAACAATTGTATTACATAGTCAATTTTGGTCAATGAACGCCGTCAAGCTCCTTCGAACTGGAACTAGACCCAGCTTAAAGGGGAGGGGGGAACAAACTGGTTGTGCTTTACCCAGCCATCTATCGTTTTTGATGAGCAAACAGCTTTGTTTGGCTGAAGATTTCAAGGGCTTTGCAGTAAAGTAAAATAGAGAGTTCTAATTTTCTGGTGTTTCTCTACTTCTTTCATAATACTACAAAAGAAAAAAATTCAACCACCAAAGGCATGCAAGGACTAGTAAGCTAGAACTCTGACTTTCACATCGTAATGGAACGAAGAAAAAATTGCATGACAAAGGTCAAAGAATCATGTGTCAAGGGAAAGGGAAAGGTGTACAACAGATTGTACACAAGCAGGAAACTGTTGTTTTACCCAAAAAATTATATGGCTTAAACTTTTGGGTCAGGGTGAGTAGTAGCTCCATCTCACCGTTTCATTATGTTTAAAGAAATTGTCTTCCCTTTTTTAGTATGTTCCAGATAGGCCTCAAGTTCCTTTAATTATTTGCCAAGCTTATCAATCTGTTCCGACATATTTTGAAGGTGGCTTTATTAATACAAATTGTTGATACCATAACTGGTCAAGAATCAAATTCTGAGACAGCAAACACATAATAGTGCAATTGTATTAGCATCTTACGGGCAAGAAAAGTCCACACACATCACCTGGGGCTATTGTATTCAGGATAAAGTTCTGCAACCTGAGCTGCAAAGTCACCATAATGAGATATTGCTTCAACACACACGTGCCTTCCAGTTGCAGATGTGTTTTCATAAACCAATATGTGTGCTAAAGCCACATCCCTCACATGAACAGATCCCATAAAGTAGTCCTCGTATACATCTGTACAGCCTGTTACCAAGACAGAACGTCCATTTAAAATTGCAATTAACTCGGAAAACAGGAGTTTGTATATATATATATATATGGGTTTTGTTAGGATACCCCCTTCAAGAGTATCTTAACAAGTGGCCCCATATTTTATGATCAAAATACCCCTTCTTTATTTTTAGTTCATGTACAAGATGAAGGGGCATTTTAGTCAACAAAAAATGGGTTAGTTTGAGTACCTTAACAACTAAGGCAGTATTAAACTTTGGACTACTAGTCTAGTTACGAGATGAAGGAGAAGAGTGCCTCAGTGGTTCATTCATGCTTAAATGAAAACTCGAAGAACCATTTAAAAGTTAGCATATTGATTACCTTGCAGAAGGCGAAGAACCATTAACATGCTCCCATTTAGTGTTGGGGGAAGAATAGGGCCCATCACAGTTCCAGGATTCACCACAACCAAATCCAAACCTTTTTCCTTGGCAAATTCCCATGCAGCTTTCTCAGCTAGTGTTTTGGAAAGGGGATACCATACCTAGAAAAGACAACAGATGGAAGTTCTCAAATGTAATAACGACCAAATAAAAATGAATTTATCTGCATTGTGAAAGACTGAATGGCTAAAAGGGGAGAGGGAGAATAGAACACAAAGCAAGATGCAATAGTTAATTTAATAATGGAAATAAAAGAAATCAATAAACACAGGTACTATCATCATAAAAAATGATGGCCATCATTCCAACGACATATCACTCCTAAAATATAGTGGGAATGTTTGAAATGAATAGTAGTCAACGAATCCCAATCACGATTTTTAAAATTGATATACTACACTTGATTTTAAATTAAAAATACTCCATAACCTATGATGCTCGGACTCTTTGGTTTACCCCTCCGAATCCGTCTCGACATAATAAAATTATAAACCACTAATCAAAAGAAAAGATAAAAGACACTTTTGTGTGTTCGTCTATTTCTAGTAGGAGAAAGTACCATCATCCATTTCAATGGTGATTCTTCACAAATTTCACATATAAAACTAAATCAGCATTTCTTTAGAATAACTAAATGAACCTTTAGGCTTCGACACTTCTCAATAAAAGCATGGCTATGACAACAAATGGGACAGAGTAAGTTATTTTGCAAGTGTCAGATTCACTGTCACCTTCATACCTCATATTGAAATGGAATCTAATTATTGTTTGTACATAGAAGCTTTGGCATCTTACTCATCAACAACCAGCAGATAAGCAGATAAATAATATTTTCTAAAATTATAAAAATACAGTAGATAAACAAAAGAATCCACATCCGACAAGTCTAATAGTTAACAGATACTCCCTCCGTCCCACCCAAGTGTGTACCATTGACCAAGACACGCCGATTAAGAAATATTATTAAGATAATGAAAATGTGTGGTAGAAAATGAAGAGAGAGAATGAGTGGAGTAAATAATAGGTTGGTTGAATAAATTGTATGGTGGAGAATGAGTGGAGTTAATGAGTGGGTGGGGTATGGAGAATATAAAATATTAAAACCTTTTCCATTTTTGGTAGTGTACACTCGGCTGGGACAGACCAAAAGGGAAATAAGTGTACACTTGGCTGGGACGGAGGGAGTATATGAGTATCCTTAGAATTGTAACCATAAGCACAAAAAAGCTCAAGCACCCCGAAAATGGATACACCAAATGTGAAGGGTGAGGTTGAAAGATTATGTAGATGGTAGGCATGATTTTTTGAAGTGGACTATTTAAGTGGAAAATCTCAGAAGTGAAGAGTGTACTATTTGGTCAGAACTAAAGAATTAAAGAAGTACTCCATCTGTCCCTAAATGAATGTCCAAATTCAAGAAATTTTTGTCCCAAAATGAATGTCTTTTTTGTAAGAAAGTCTGCCTAAACGCTTTGTTACCAAAAAAAATTCACTATTCATTTCATTATCGTAAAACTAAATGTTTAGAAAGTGGATAACAAGAATACTAATGCATCTTTGCCATTAAAATGTTTAAAAAACACACATTTTCAGAGTGTCCCTTAAAATGAAATTTGAAAATTCATTTAGGGACGGAGGGAGTACAAAATAGTAAATTGTCAAAACTCTCAGAATGGTTGTTCAATTGACATTTAAGAGAGTAAAGCATAAGTCTTTAAAGGTCACCCAAAAATGTAAAAGCTTATCTTAACGAAATCTCACCCCTCACTACAATAAGAAAAGCATCCTCTGTTTTCCAGTAAATTAGCAGATTCATACCAGCCTAAACAGATTCATACCAGCCTAAACAGGTTTTAAGTTTAACTCCTGTTGTGAATCTGCACAAGCAGTAAACTATCCCGTCCTTACTAAAAATCCTTAAGTACTGACTAGAGGATGTCTGTAAGAAGATAAGTTAACCTGAAGAAAAAAAATGGAGAAAAACAGTCAAAATGCAGAGTAGAGGGAGGCTCTAACCCCGTTCTGCTTGCAATATTCGACATCGGTCCAACATTCCTCCCTCTTAGGCACATCTGAAGGCCAGTTGGGACTGGGGATAATGGCTGATACAGATGATGTAACCACGACCCGACGAACCCCAAGCTCCTTTGCGGCAGTGAGTACATTGATAGTCCCCTTAATAGCCGGATCCAACAGCTCCTTCTGCAAACAATAGACCATAATGAATTTTATTGTTAATCCCCTTAATAGCATGCAACTCCTTCCATATAAAAATAAACAACCTTATTGATCAATTTCACTTATTTTAGTTGAAATTACCAAAATTTTCAGAAAACTACTCCCTCCGTCCCAAAATGAATGTCCCAAAAATGTAAAAATTTAGTCTTGATCAAGAGCAAATTTGAAAATGTTTTGGACATTCATTTTGGGACGGAGGGAGTATATACTACTAACATTGTAGCTTACAGTACTGTTGGAGTAAATTTCACAAATTATACTGTGATTACAATAAAAATTATGCTTATTGGATATTGACGGAGATATTCTCGGATATAGTTAATATCTTTTCCCTTTTGTACATATTTTCCTCATGTGATAAATATGAATTAGGTAGGATATGTAATTAGCTTAATTTTAGACATTAGTTTTGGGAATGATAGACTCCTTCTCCAAAAAAGGATCCTATGTATATATTGTGTTGTATTCGGTTGAATCAAACAAGGGAAGTGAATAATATTTTCTCCAAATAAACTAGTTTCTAAACTTGGTATCAGAGCCTCCAAGATCCGGCCACCATGACAACCGACGCTATTGGCGAGAAGAAAGCCATGGATGAGAGGCGCTCTCCATACTTTCTATCGACAAATGACAATCCAAGAATGATTCTCACTCATGTCGAATTGAAAAGGGAGAATTATGAAAAATGGGCTAGGGTTTTCAAGGGATCGTTGAGGGCCAAGACGAAGACCGCCTTCGTTGATGGAACAATTGAACGACCTACCAAAGACCTACCAAAGTAGACGAATTGGAACTTTGGCAAACTGTGAACTCAATGGTGGTCTCATGGATCTTTAACACTATTGAGTCGAATCTTCGCTCCTCTGTGAGTTACGTGGATAATGCAAAAAACGTTGCGGAACGATTTGCGGGAAAGGTTTTCGGTTGAAAATGGAACAAAGGTTCAGCAATTGAAATCCGATCTAACAAACTACAAACAACAAAAAGGTGAAAGCGTGACAGCCTATTATGGTCGTGTGAAGAAATTGTGGGACGGCTTGAATGATTTTAATGCACTCCTGACTTGTTCATGCGCGGGGTGCAGTGCAGTATTAGCACGAAGTTGGTTAAACAGCGTGAATAAGAAAGGGTTCATCTGTTTGTTATGGTCCTTGAAATGCCGAAGTTTGAGAACTTGAAGTTCTCCGTACTGAACACAAAGCCCTTGCCTAATGTTAATAAGGCATACTATATGGTTACACGGGAAGAAAGAGTACGGGGCAACGTGCATGAAGATTATCCTGCACGTGTCAGTTTTGTTGTTCAGACAGTTGTGGGATCAGGTGTACGCACAACTAGTTCAAACGGGGGAAAGAAAGGATATGAGCAGTGTTATTTGCTCTCACTGCAAGAAAAAGGGATATGATGCAGATTCGTGTTACAGAATGATGGGGAGAATAACGCTCGAGAAACACGAAGGGAAGAGGCAAAGGCCAAATCACTTCGGCTATGGGAAAACATTCCGGCACATCCAATTCACGAGCCAACACGGTGCATACCAGTGGAGAGGGAATTGTTGGAATGACGTATGCTGATAGGGCTGGCTTGCTGGGTTTCACGCCTGAACAATGGAGCCACTTCAATGAGTATGTACAGACACAGGTGCATATCAGACAACTGGTCACACAATTGGCCGAATGAGTGGTAAGACAAATAATGAGTCTTGGCTTGATAGCAGAGCTAAGAGCTAATCGACAGATAACAGGCAATATTTCTTTGCCAAAAATGTGTGTTAGATTGAGGCTAATCACATAGGTTTGCCCAATGGAAGATATATGATGGCCACGAAAGAAGGCGATGTTGCCATCGGATCACATCTAGTTTTAAGAAATGTTTTATATGCCTCCACATTCAATTGCAATCTGTAATCTGTCTCTCAATTATTTAATGATTCCAATCTATGTAATGCACTTTTCTGATAAATTGCGTTGTACAGAACCGAGCCACGAAACAGGGGTTTATACTACTTGAAGGGACCAACAGGGACGCAAGCTTGGAATATTAGAGAATCTGGAAGCTATCAGTTGTGGCATCAGCGACTTGGACATCCATCAAGTAAAGTGATTGTTTATTACCTTTTATCAGTCGTAAGAGTATTAATAAGGACTTATGTGGAATTTGCTGCCATGCTAAACAAATTAGAGACAAGTTTTTGCTTAGTGACAGTAATTCCATTGAAATTTTTTTTTAATACATTGTGATATTTGGGGTGATTATCGAAAGCCTGCAATGTGTGGAGCCGTTAATGTGTGGAGCCGTTTATTTTTTTGACCATTGTGGATGACTGCTCTCGTGTTGTGTGGGTTTACTTGGTTAAATCTAAAAATAATGTTTCTCAAATCTGGAAAAAAGTTTCTTTTCATGATATAACGGCAATTTAATAAACGTGTCAAGAAGATTAGGAGTGACAATTAGACAGAATTTACTTGTTTAGAAAAATATTTTATTGAAAATGACATTAAGCATCACACCACTTGCATTCGTACATCCCAACAAAATGGAATGGTTGAAAGAAAGCATAGACATATCTTGAATGTGTCTCGTGCTTTAATGTTTTAAGTAAAATTACTGGTGAAATTTTGGGGGAGTATTTATTAGCAACAAGATACTTAATTAATCGTACCCCTTCAAAGTTATTGCATGAAAAACCCCTTATGAAATTGTTTTTGGGAAACCTCCTTCTTACAAGAACATTAAGGTGTTTGAATCTCTGTGTTAAGTTCACTATTCCCGAAAAGATAATGATAAATTTGCTATTCAAAGTAGACGAAGCGGTTTTTTTTTTTTGGTATCCTTTTGGGAAAAAGGTTGGTTAGTTTATGATTTTAATGAGCATAAAATGCTCATTTCTCAAGATGTTTTTGTGGAAAAGGAGTTTCCTTTTCCTAGTAACAGGACTGATCCATAAGAGGCATATATGGATTCGGATATATTTCTTAGTGCACCCACTGATGTGGATACTTGTGAGGAAGATAGTGCTTGTGTGATCGATCAGTTGTCTGAACAATTGCATGAACAAAAGACTGAACAAGTTACAGATACTGATCAGGTGTCTGAACAACCTCCTGAACAAGTGCAAGTGCCTGAACAACAGCCTACAGAACCAACTGCAACAGAGAATTTGGGTCGAGGTCAGAGAGCTAAAGTGTCTTCTACAAGGTATCCATCGATTGAATATGAGTTGGGCAAGGGTCACGTTGCTCAAATCCCCTCCCCGTCGCGTTCACCTTTCCAAAAGAAATCTTCAGATACTCATTATCCTTTATCACACTTTGTCAGTTGCACTAATTTTTCTAAGGCACATCGTTGTTTTTTGGTTGTCGTTGACTCAGATTATGAACCAAAGCACTTTGTAGAAGCAGTTAAATCTCCTCATTGGTGTGAGGCTATGAACAAAGAGCTTGATGCTATTGACCAGAATGGTACGTGGGAATCGGTAGACACTCCCATTAACTCCCATTAACAAAAAGGTGATTGGCAACAAATGGATTTAAAAGATAAAGTATAATGTGGATAGGTCCGTTGAACACTACAAATCTCGTTTAGTCATTTTGGGAAACCACCAAGTTGAAGGTGAGGATTTCAAAGAAACATTTGCACCAACAATCAAGATGATCACTGTCCGAGCTTTTTTTCCATTGATGCAGTTCGTGGGTGGAAACTTCATCAAATGGACGTTCACAACGCCTTTGTCCATGATGACCTTAGTGAAGATGTCTATATGAGGTACCCTTAGGTCATGACGCTTCTTCTTCTGGTAAGGTGTGTAAACTCAAGAAATCATTGTATGTACTACGTCAAGCACCTTATTGTTGGTTTGCAAGTTGTCACTTGAAGAAATATGGATTTCGTCGATCATGTTTGGACTATTCTCTCTTTTCTTACAACACTTCCGCTGCTGAACTATACGTCCTCGTGTACGTGTATGATTTCGTCATAGGTGGTAATAATCATGCGGTAATTTAGTGTTTCAAGGCATATCTCAGTAAATGCTTTCACATGAAAGACTTGGGACGTCTTAAGTACTTCTTGGGGCTTGAAGTTGCTAAACATCCGGACGACATTTTTCTTTTTCAACGAAAATATGCCCTGACATTCTTTCTGACACAGGACTCCTTGGTGCTCGTCCAACACTTACGCCTATTGAACAGAATCACCGTCTGGCTTTAACTTTAAATGAAGATGAGGATTTGCGTGATTCTGAGCCTTGTCGACGTCTTGTGGGGCGTATTATCTATCTCACTATCACGCGTCCGTAGTTGTTCTATAGTGTGCATATTCTTGCACAATTTATGACCAGACCCAAGATTGCTCACTGGCCTGTTGCATTGCGTGTAGTTCATTATTTAAAATCTATCCTGGATAAGGGATTCTCTTGCGAACATCCTCGGATATCGTCAATATCTTTTCCCTTTTGTACATATTTTCCTAGTGTGATGAATATGAATTAGGTAAGATATGTGATTAGCTTAATTTTAGGTATTAGTTTTAGGAATGATAGACTCCTCCAAGAAAGGATCCTATGTATATATTGTGTTGTATTCAGTTGAATCAAACAAGGGAAGTGAATAATATTTTCTTTCACATAAACTAGTTTAACTCTAATTAATAATAATCAATATCAAAAATTGTTCAAATTGACTTAAAAGGGGGAACTCCCATAGAATTGAAGTGGTGATGTGAGAGATTGGGAAAGAACCTCGGGATCATGAACTTTATCGACAGTGCAAGGAGAGGCAACGTGGAAGACGCCGGAGCAGCCAGTCATGACGGCGACAATGGAGTCGAAGTCGAGGAGATCCATCTGGAAGAGGCGGAGACGCGATTCTGCTCCTTCCAGTGCTTCTAGATGCTTCGTTTCTTTCTCGTCCTCTAAATCCAAAATTAAAAACAAATTAGCAACCAAAAATCACTCAAGGATAACAAGATGAGAAAAGCTTTGCTGCGAAGGGACTGAGAGAGGGAGGAACTGAGTTCTTTGACGGTGGCGTGAACGGTGTAGCCGCGGTCGAGGAGGAGGCGGAGGAGCCATGAACCGATGAAGCCGCTGCCTCCTGTTACGCATACTGTCTCTCCTTTTCTTTCCATTTCTCTCCCTTTACTTCCTCTTCTCCGCTCCACTCTCAGTTGTTCACCGACTCCACTGGTACTAAGCAGGGGCGGATTACCGGTCAATTTTTTTTTACCAGCGTAAAAAATAAAAATAATTTTTTTTTACTAAGTGCACCCAAAAAAAATTGTCACTTTATTTAGAAAGGGAGGTGAACTTAACTAACTAAGTAAACCCCTGCCTAATTTTCTCATGTCCTATCCTTAGGGTTAGGGTTGGCAAAATTTTTCATTCCGTACCAATCAACTCGTGTACCAATCGTACCAATTATAATTGGTACGTGAAAATTGGTATACCGAAATGTTGGTACGGTACTACCGTACCAGTTATGTGAAATTGGTTGGTACTCGGTACAGAAATTTAAATTGATTGGTATACCGAGTACCAATTGTAATTTTTTAAAATATTAATTAATTTATATATATATATATATATATATATATATATCCTTCCTAAGATTTCATACTATTTCTTAAATAAGTAAGTTACTTGTTTGCCTCCACTGTCTATGCGGAAGGTTAGCCATTCCAAGGCTACCCTTCCTGCTCGTATTTTATATTTTTTTTAGTAAGGCTCCTCGGTCGCCGGGCGGCTCGCAAGTCACTCCTCATTCGCCGGGTGGCTCACAACCATATATATATATATATATATATATATATATATATATATATGAATATATATATATATGAATATATATATATATTTGTTATTTACTAATTTTACTTAATCTGAGAATAGACTGTGTGATCAGAAGTCCAAGGAAATGTAAATATTCAACGAGTAACTTTATTAAGAATGAATCTATGTCCCACTTCTATTTTTGAAAGAGAAGCATACAATTCTTCAAGCCTTCAATATGAAAGTGTTTGCTTCTTAATTCTTGAAATAACTCTTCCATTTGTTGATGTTTCTTTCAAGGACAGTATATTAGTTGCTGAATGAAATAGAATATATGTTGCAGTGTTTGTTTAGATTGATAGACGCACACAGACACACATATGTATATGTATATTTTGTCTAATAAGTAATTTATAATCTCTTTTGAATTTTATAATGATGTACTATTATATTTATTTGGTTTTAATAGAAAAATTGTTATTTTAATATATACATTTGGTAGAGTCTAGTACCAACTCGTACCAACCGAATACCTATCGTACCAACTTAGTTGGTATACCGACTTAATCGGTTGGTACTGGTATTGATTTTCATGTACCAAGTTAAACTTGGTAGGTACATGGTATAAGCAAAATACAATTGGTATACCTACCAAGCCACCCCTACCTATCCTGCGTGTAATTATTACAGCATCATAATCATAATCATAATCATATTCATATTCATATTCTAATTCCTCTCATCCACAAATAGTCATGGGGCATGGGGTCTCCATTGTAACGTCATTTTCAGTTGGGCTCCCCAAATATTAATTGTCCTAACATAACAAAACACCCAACCCCCCCCCCCCAAAAAAAAATAATTTGAAATCTTTTAAATAAATATTCAAATTTTATTTAGAAGTATTTTAAGAAATATTATTTTTAAGCAATTAAATGAAAATTTTATAAAAAGACTTTTACCATTTTATGGATGATGTAAGTACTGAGACAAATTTTACTGTGGAGTTAACAAATGAGATGCTTTTTCGTGATGAGCTATGTCAAGAACAATTTAAGAAAAACAAGATTTGTGATCAATTTTTGAATGACTGTCTTGTATGTTATGTTGAAAAAGATTTGCTTAGGAAAGTAACGAATGATGATGTTATTAAACGTTTTCAAAGTATGAAAATGCGTAGGGTACAAATTTAATTCGAATATTTGTATTGTTTTTTTCTATGAGACAATTGTTTCCGTAATTGCGTTACGAAAAATTTTAGTATGAAGTTATATAGTGTAAATTGTGCACCTGCAGTTAAGAAATCCTAGATCCGCCACTGGTACTAAGGCCTGCTTCTGAGTTTAAAAATGGAGAGAAAGGGAAAGAAAGGGACGAAAATCGTTAGCGTGCTTCTGAGATTTTTTAGGGAGGAAGTGGAAAGAAAGAGAAGGAAATTTTTTAAGATTTTCATCCCAAAATTGAGAGGAAATGGAAGGAAAGAAAGTGAAAACTTGACAATTTTTATTATTATCCCACTTTTACCCTCACATATTTATTGGCTAAAACCGTTACCGAACCAAAAGTATCCGGTTTCTAATAGGGATGTAAAACGAGTCGAGTCGAATATTGCCGAGTTCGAGTCGAGTTTTAATTAATTTTGGTCGAGTCGAGTTTCTGACGGGTCGGGTCGAATCTGGAAATGGTTGGCCGAACTCGGCTCGGGTCAGAACCGTCGGGTCCCGGCGAGCTACCCGGGTTCGCTAGGACCAAAGAATTTCAAGTTAAGTGATACGCGAGTCATAAACGGGTTAGTATTAAATTGGGCCAGAACAAACGGGTATGCTATATAAGCCACTAAACCCAAGTCTCTAACCCTACATTCCTTATTTGTTCACATCTGCCGCTCTTCAAGAATTCAACTAAGGCAGCGACATGAATTAAGAAGAAGTTGCTCAATGTTCTTCCCCTCTTATCTCCTCCCTCTCCTCTCATGACTTCCCTTCAAGCAGTTGCTCCATTTTTTTCCCACTTTTTCATGTCCGCTACACTACACCCTAATGATAGTCGGATTGAGTCGATTTTGGGCTCTCTACGGTTTACAAAGTCAGAATTAGAGTTGATCTTAGGAAATCTCTCTATCCTGAGCATAAATCTGATATGGTGGTTGAAGAAAGGAAACAACTAGCACCAGTCGAGTTGGAGAAAGGTTGATTTCCAGGTGAAATCGAGCTACCCGCGAGCCATCGAGTCGAGTTTTGGTGAAACTCGGTTTGACTCGGTTGAAAAATCGGGCTTCTTTCTATTGCCGAGTTCGACTCGTTTGTGTGTCACGGTCCGAGTCGACTCAGTATTTGACGTGTGAGCACCCCAACCCGGATCCTAACATGTATCCCGAGCTTGAGGGGCCCAAACTAAGAAAACTCACCTTGAATTTTTAAAACTTTTATTTCATCTTAAAAGAAAACCGATTCTCAATTTCCAAATTAAAACCAACTGATAATGTCTCCACTTTGGATGAAATTTCAACAACAACTTCAATAAACTATAATCTGATCAATTACATTGAAAACCCCCGAATTACATTGTTTTACAAAGAGTTTTCTACACAACTTTATAAAAGAGTATTACTTAACAAAGACTCCAGACAACCTACTTATTTTCATAACCTGACAAGTCCCAAAAGCCAAAGTCCACACTCTTATTCCCGGCCTCACCGGTTCAGGTCACCTGTCTCAAAGACAATCTAAAACAAGAAAGGGGAAGGGATGAGAATAAATCTCAATAAGCTATTATGAATGCAGCAAGATGCCAAACAAGATGCAACACATCAAAAGACATATCCACATAATAAAAGAGGCTCCCTGCCGCCAACCGTCCCATACCGGTTGGAAACAACGATCAACTCATCATGAATATATCACAACACATAAGTACGATAAAGTAACACTTAGAAGGATACTGAGCCAAGGTTTTATCTCCAAAAGGATATACACATCCGAGCAAAGAAGAATAAGCTAATGAAGCGGTTCCGGAACCATAAACAATAACAGTACCATAGGGATTCTGACACACAGTCATATCCCCAGTGAAACTAGACCATCTACCTCAAAAGGAGATGCTAGCCCACTAATCCCACACAAGGGGGACAAATCCGGATTACCAATGTATGAATTATAATGAACTTGGCTCGGTGCCATTATAATTCCATAACATTGCCCAACAAACAAATACCAGCTGGATTTTCATAACTAAGCACAGTAATAACATACTTGCTTAACCAAACATTGTATGATCCAAAGTAGGGATACATACCACAATAGCATATCATCCAAAGTAGGGATACATACCACAATAGCATATCATGAAGATAGCAATATTATAACAAGTATTCAACATATTAGCACAACGACTATAAATCTTTGTTTCAACATGTACAGTTTAGGAATTCCAAAGTAGGGAATCCTACAACAATAGAATATCATAAAGATAGAAATACTATAACAAGTATTCAACATATTAGCACAACGGCTATAAATCCTTGAACAAATCCCAAACAATTTAAGAATTCCAAAGTAGGGAACCCTAGCATTTATATCAAAATACATCAATGAGTCTAAAATGTGCAACATTCATTTAATACACTATACATAGTACCATCAATGAATATGAATCCAAGTAAGGCAACAATATAACCCATAAATCCACATTTGGGATAGACATATAACCATATGCTAGATAAATCCACACTTTGGATAACAAGGTAGCAATATAATAAATACACATTTCCAAATTAGCACAATAGCGTAACATACAGCTTCTACACTATTCAAACCCAATCACCAAGGATATGGAGCACGTAAGGCCACTATGTATCATAAACCATTCCTACATAGTCATTACGCAACCTCGGATAACCTTAATAAAAGTTCCAGATCTAATTCCCAAGTTAAACCACTTTTGTGAAGTTACTAATCAAGTTTATCAACCATTTTCCGGACAATGTTTACACTACTTCCACAGTTCCATTTTGACCAATTAAGACATCATGGTGTATCCAAAGTATTCTACTTTAATCCAAGTTAAAGAGAATTCATTGGTATCCTAAGATAATTAGGTTTATATATCTTTAAAAATAGTTAAGAATCATGAGGAGTAGTTTTCGTAGGAATCAACAAGAAAGAAAAACCAGAGAAGCTTACTGTTGTCATGGGCGACCGCCCAAGAGCACATGGGCGACCGCCCAAGCAATGGAAAATTGAAGGTCATGGAGATGCACATATGGGCGGCCGCTCAGCCCCACATGGGCGACCGCCCAAGCCTGAAATCCTCTAACCATTTCTTACCTCTTCCAAACCTATCCCAACACCAACTAGCATCATTTAGTACTAAAAATCTATGCCAATCACTCCAAACAAATAAGATGAACCTACTCCTTTTCACTTACTTTGTTATTTCTCACATTTTACTATTACATTTCATGTCTAACATTCTTGTCTCTACTTTTAACCATAACATCTTACTCTTTAACAATTCCTATGAATAACAACACCACATTTAGGTCATTAATCAACTTTTCCATTCCAAGAAAGTACTCCAATATACCAAACATCCATTATAACTGATGCCGCAGGAAATGTGCTTATCAATCTTCCTCCACGTGGCAGGACTGATCACCTGGCTCCTTGACCTGAAATCAGAACCCACGACTAGCCGGATGTGTCTCCGGCTTAGACCCTCGGGCGTGCGAGTAAGTGTTTGATAATTGGAGAGCAAAATATGTATTGAATAATGGAATTCAGATAACAAAATTGCAGTTACCTTATAACCGTGGTAGTGATGAAGTATTTATAGCTGATGGGTGCGGTTATTTTTGGTAGGGCTACATGAGCTCCGAGATTTTAGCGGCAGTTACTTGTAATGTGAACGTGCCTCTAACTGTCCCTGATTTGTAGGGATGCAGTTATGGAAAGAGTAATTGCTTGTACGCCTGTAACCGTTAAGTCGACGCTTGCTTCGGCAGGTCGAGGTCGACACTTGTGTTTGGGTCGACCTGACTGTCGAGTAGAGTTGGATAGTACCCGAAATATGATTGGATCATAAGGTCGGACTAAGTTAGGTCGGGACCTAGTAGGTCGGACAATGAACTTAGTCGACTGATGCATGAGATGGGCCTTGAGCCATGTACTGATTGGGCTTAGCCCACTGAGAATGGGGTGGACATAATTGCTCGAGGACTGGGCTTTACTCGCTTGGCCCAGTTAGATACTTTTGGTATGTTCAGTGGCCCCAACTTTCGAGTTGACTTTGTCGACTAGGAAGTTAAGGAAATTTTGATGAGGATTGATGTAACTCGCAGGTCGATACTCGCTCTTGAAGTTTAGTCGACCAATGGTGACGTGGCACAATCCTGGACGTTGGCGACGAACGGTCAGATCAGAAGGAGCGCCGTATTTTGCAATGATTGTTATTTTGACGTTTGATAAACCGCCTTGGAAACTGTTTCCGCCATTAATTAGGAAAATAATTTTTGAATTTCCCCTTTTCCTTTCCAATTCCGGAAAATATAAATTCAAGAATCCTTCTCCATTTTCAACTTTTACTGTCCTTGAGCTCTGTTATACTCCGGCGAAGATCATGGAACAGGAAACGATTTAAGCCAGGCTCTCGCTTTCTGCAACAGTCCTTCTTACGAGAACAAATTGAGGTATTTTCCTACACATTCTTGCCTTTAGGGTTTAATTTTTTGCTTCGTACCTTGATTCCGCCATGGCTAGGACCTTCAGTAGCGAACCAGGAGCCTGGTATGGATATTGCACTGTTAACCGTAGGGTGTGTAAGAATGTAAACGGTGAGTGGAGAGAGATGTCTCTGGATGAATGTGCCTCCATCTTGTCAAGGTGGGGGCTGAATTTTAGGAAAATAGGTTTGCCCATTGGAGAAAATGCTGTAGATATAGTAATTGATGACTCGAACATTGTCACTTTTCATCTCTTTCACGAATTGCTCGACCACATAGCCTTGTTTTATGTCAGGGATGTCAATAAACCTTCGTTCCTTAGGAATAGGATGAGTTTCCCGGGGGAGTCTAGGTCGCCCTTAGTTAGGTCCACTGAAATTGTTCATAGGCCTGACTCCCCTGTTTCTCCTTCTTCTTGTACAGATATGGCTTCTCAAGGTGGAGCTACTGCATCTACCTCTTCAGGTCCCAGAATTGTGGATGCGTTTGATGATTCGGCTGTGCCAGGGAAGAATGAGAGAGGTTATGTTCCCCAAAGACCACAGAGAGGGAAAAAGAACCTACCCTCTCGCTATAGCATGATTTATGATTTCTGTGAGGTTAGCAAAGAAGACTATAGGGTGACCATCCTTAGTAAAAAGGATTTCATGGCTCAATTTGGGTCGACCTTTATCAAGGATGCCACTAGGGTAGCCTTCTTTTATGGCCAATTTGAGGCTGGCCTTAGGTTGCCCCTTGATCCTTTCATAAATGAGTTTTTGGAGTGTGCCAATGCTTTACCCCTTCAGTTGGGAGCCAACACTTGTAGGGTCTTAGTATGTTTTGACATGGTGTGTAGGTTTTTAGGATACGAACCCTGCATGAGGGTGTTTAAGGAATTCTTTTGCATCAAGTACAGTGGAGACGACCTGAGTGTTAGTACTCCTTCTAAACCCAATTCTCGCAAGCTTTTTACGAACCTCCCCAGCAAAGCAAGTGGGTGGAATTCCCATGTAGTTGTAGTAGAGAGCAGATTACGATGGGAGTTTCCCTTACCAACCGCTGATACAGAACCCTTAGATGAGAGGGAATATTGGGAGCCAATCTGGCATTTTGACTTATACCAGAAGTTGTGTAGATTAGCTGATAAGGGGCCTATCAGTTGGGAGTCATTGGGTACCACCAAGTATAACTATATCCAGGCCGGGATGATGGCTGGAGAGGGAGATGTACAGCCTTTGGTGCCCGTTGGTAGGGGTACCGTATATCCTGATTGGGTTACCCACGCTCTGGCTAAGTTCGAGGATAAATGCCAGCTCTGTAAACGGACTGCCAACTACTGCAAAGACAATGGGGAGCATGCTGGTGGTAAGATACCCTTATTTTGTAACCCTTTACTCGCCCATTATTTGCCTGCTTGTTGATCTGATAGCATAGTAAATTATTTTGCACTGCATGTTTTTAGCTCGTCGCCTGTTTAACTCGCATGCGTAACTCCTTGTTTGCATATTATGCTATTTTGAATTGTCCGCCCATCTCTTAGCTCGTCAATTGTTAACTCGCGTAAAAAATAGTTAGCTCGCACATGGTTTGCTCGTATATAGAACTTCTGCTCGTATGTAGAACTTTCATATGTCGATCTAACACTTTGCTATTTTGGCTTTGTTACAGTTTTGACCCCAAAACAAGAAGCAAATATAGGTCGCATTATCGCTGTGTCTGATAGGAAGAAAGCTAAGAAAGCCCACGGGGCGGCCAATGCTCGAGCCAATAGAGAGAGAGAAGCTGCTGTGAGGACCAACTTATTATCCAAAGACAATGCTGGGCTGGTTCCCATGGAGGAAATTGAGTCGGAGGGTCCCCTGGAGAGCAGCAGTCGAGCTTAGGGGACACCTGAAGGGGAGAATGCATCCAACAGGTCGACTAGACCAAGCTTGAGCTCCGACCCCATCCCTGATACCAATATGGCGACCTCTGGCGCTGGGACTGGTGGGACTAGTCCCTTGACTGTGGTGAACGTTGATGATGATGAGGTGATGGATGATGATGATCTACCCTTGAACTCCAAGAAGAGAATGAGAACTGATAAGGGAAAATCTGTTCCCTCGAGCCAACTTCCTCCTCCTACTACCCAAGAGTCCCTCGAAGATCAGATGAGGAGACTGAGTGATGTACCCCCTCTCATTGGGGTCAATAGCCTGAGTCGCCGCTACCCAGATATGAGCTTGGGCCAGGTCGTGGTGAGGAGGGCTATTGATGTCGATCTTCTGGCCCACTTTGCTGATAAGGGGATTACCCCTGAGGAATTCTCAGCTCGCTCTGGGATGGTGCAGAGTGAGGTAATCTTTGGCTTTCCATTTCTGTTTAGTCACTTGCTCTTTTAGCCAGTCAATTTAACCTCCGAGCTAACACTTCCCTGAATTCCTTTAATGCAGAATCTCACCATGGTCGAACAAGTTAAAAGCTCTTGGAGGGCCTCCATTGAGAGGGAGAGGCAGGCTTTGAAAGATTATTCCAAGAAGTCCCAAGAGTTAGCTGAGCTAAAAGAAAAATTCAACGACCTCGACAACTCTTTCGACGCTCAGGAGTTGGTGAAGAAGAAAGCTATGGCGGACGTGGAGAAAGCTTTGGAGGATCTGAAGGCTTCTGATGCCAAGGTGGTCGAGGTGACTAAGGAGAGGGATGCTGATCGCTTGGAGCTTTAGAAGACTAAAACGGAACTGGAAACAGTCTCCAAACTTTTGAAGGAGAGGGACACCTTCTTGGTCGAGCTGAATGAGGAGCACTGGCTTGCACGAATAAAATGGCAAGAAGACCTCCAGGTCGCCTCTAAGAAAGCCATTGATAGCTTCAAGGAGGGAGATGAATATTATAACACCATTGTGGACAAGGCAAAGGGTTTCCTCGACTTGGGTAAGCGCCATATGGCTCGCCGGGCTCTGGTCGATCCAGACTCTGACATCTCCTTGGAGCAACTAGCTCGCTGGGCCTCTGCTCCCCAATATGACATGGCTGCTCGTGGCGGTCACTCGGTGGTTCCCTACTCAGATAACGACTTGGCCTTTATTGCCCAAGAAGACAAAGAAGATGGTAATGAGCCGTGGGAACCTCCAGTTTTAGCCATTAGGACTTTTGATGTGGCATTGCAGGAGATCAGAGATGCTGAGGATCTGGAGGAGATGGAAGAGAATGGTGACCTCGAGCAACAAGTTTTTTCTGACTCCGGTAAACCCCTAGGCCCCAGCAGCAAGAAGGTGGGGATCGAGCTGACATAAGCGACCAAGTCGATGCTAGCCAAGACCCTTGATTTTGTCTGAGTAAGGTTGTAATGGACAAGTCCCAAACAATATTTTGTTTTTGTTTTGAAACTATATGTATGCCTTGGCCCAGTTTTTGGGAGGCATGAAACCATGTAACTTTTGTTTTGCTGAAGTCTTAGCCCGCTTTTTGGGAGACTTACTTATCTGCAATCATAGCTGACTTGATTCCTTTATATGATGTATGCTTTTGAATTTAGCACGTGTGTGTCGAGCTAGATTGGATAAGATAACAAAGTCGCTTTAAGACTTTGGTCGAACTGTTTTTAACTCTTAGTCGACCTTAGACTTGCAAAGGTTTTTGTAAACGAGATTGACTTAAAGTAGAACCTGTTTTTAAAAGATCAAAGCTAACCAAGGGTCGAGCGTATAAGAACGAAGTCGACCTAAGGTCGGGCTTGCTAGTAGGGTTCAGCTGATTAAAGATCGAGCTGATAAAGCTGACTAAGAGTCGAGCTCATTGGGACAAAGTCGACTAAAAGTCGGACTTGTTAATGGTACATAACTGATTAAGAATCGAGTTTGCTAGAACGAAGCTGACTAAGAGTCGAGCTTGTTGAACGGAGTCGACTATGAGTCGGACTCGTTAAAGGAACTAAGCTGATTAAGAATCGAGCTTGTTAAAACGAATCTGACTAAGAGTCGAGCTTGTTGAAGTTAGTGTGTAGTGTTTAGCCGAACATAACCGCGCTTTTTATTGAAGTAGGAACATGTTTACATCAAATGGAAAGCTAAAACTATGATAAACTGGGAACTGCCTTAACTTCGAACTGAATTACAAAACTTGAACTAGAAGTAGTACTTGATAAGGTGAGTGGCATGCCATGGATGTTTCAACTCTTCACCATCTGGATGTGCTATCACGTAAGTCCCTTCTTTGACGATTCGAGTCACAATGTAAGGACCTTCCCAGTTAAGAGACAACTTGTTCTGCTGGGTCCTTCTCCCTGTTGCCTCGATTTTCCTCAACACATGATCCCCTACTTGGAATGATCTTGTCTTCACCTTCTTGTCGTGATAACTTTTAGTTCGCTGCTTGTAGTTGACCATTCGAAGGTAAGCTGTGTCTCGTTTCTCGTCGACTAAATCCAAGTCGATCAATCTGTTAGTGTCGTTCTGCTCCTGATCGAAGAAGGTTACTCTAGCAGTGGGAAATCGCAACTCAGCTGGTGCCATGGCCTCTGATCCATATGTGAGTGCGAATGGGGTTTCCCCTGTAGGCCCCCGAGCGGTTGTGCGAACTGCCCAAAGAGCAAGGGGGAGTTCGTCCAACCAGTTGTTACATCGACCAACTAAGCCTGTCTTTAGTGCAGATAGGACGAACTTATTTGCTGCTTCAGCTTGCCCATTTCCTTGTGGATAGGCGATGGAAGATTGCCAATGCTTGATCCATACTCGATTCATTTCTGCTTCAAAGGCTCGGGAGAATTGCAGGCCGTTGTCTGACACTATAGCTCTAAGGAACCCGAATCTGCACCAGATGAAGTCGTGTATGAAGTTGATGGCATTTTCCTCTGTTATTCGAGCTAGTGGCTTAGCTTCAACCCACTTGGTGAAGTAATCGATGGCAACAATCACATACTTGCAATTTCCCCGGGCGGGTGGGAAGGGTCCAATTAAGTCGATGCCCCACATGTCAAATGGCCAAGCAGCGATCACAGGAGTCTGCTCCGTTGTAGGCGTGTGAGGTAGGTTGGCAAACCTTTGGCATTGATCACATTGCTGAATAAAGTCATGAGTGTCAGCTCTCATGTGCGGCCAGTAGTATCCCAAAGTGATCAACTTGTCGGCTAGAGTCCTGGCCCCCGGGTGTCCACCACAAATCCCACTGTGCACCTCATGCATTAGCTGAGTGATTTCCTGGGGGTGAATACATTTGAGCAATGGTCTTGTGTAGGATCTTCTGAATAGCATGCCTCCTTGGACAACGTATCTCGGAGCTTTCTTTTTGACAACTCGAGCCTTCTTCTCGTCTTCTGGGAGCTCGCCGCTTTCCAGGTATGCCTTCATTTCCTCGATCCAGCACTTGTTGTAAGCCCAATTTCTCAAGGGGTCCTCCACACATTGAATCTTGATCCTTTCGTAAGCTGGATTCTCTAGGTAGTAGATGGGCTCTTCATGTGGCTCGTCCGAAGTGGCTAGTTTTGAGAGCAGGTTGGCTAGCTCGTTGTCAGCTAGAGCTTGAGCCTTTAACGCCTTTCGAGGTCGATACTCGATGTCGAATTCCGTGAGGGCAATTGACCGATTGAGTAAGCGACCTGAACTTTCTGGCTTATGAAGAATTTTTCTTAGGGGGGCATTCGTGAGCACAACAATGGGGTGAGCCAATAAATAAGCTCGCAACTTCCTTGAAGCGACGACTAAAGCATATGCGACCTTTTCAGCATTGTAATATCTGCCCTCTACATCTGATAGGGCTTTGCTGACGTAGTATACTGGCTTTTGATGACCTTCCTCTTCTCTAACCAAGACTGCTGCAACTGACTTGTCTCCCACAGACAGATACACGAACAAGGTCTCACCAGTAGTCGGGCTGCTCAATAGCGGTGGAGTAGCGAGATAATCCTTAAGCTGTTGGAACGACAAATGACATTCGGCCGTCCACTCAAAATTTTTCGTCCCCCTTAATGCCTTGAAAAAGGGGAGAGACCTTTCTGCTGATTTGGATATGAAGTGACCTAGAGCTGCTACTCTTCCATTAAGTCGCTGCATCTCTTTGACACTGATGGGCTCCTTCATGTCGACTAGAGCCTTGATCTTCTTCGGGTTAGCTTCTATACCTCGCTGAGACACCATAAATCCAAGGAACTTGCCAGCTGCTACACCAAAAACACATTTGCTGGGGTTAAGCTTCATGTCGTTTGCTCTCAAATTGGCGAACGTTTCCTTTAGGTCGACCACGTGACGTCCGGTCTTTGTTTTAATGACCAAATCGTCGACGTAGGCCTCCATGTTTTGGCCAATCTGTGAAGCAAAGACCTTGTTGACCATACGTTGATAAGTCGCCCCTGCGTTATTCAGTCCAAATGGCATCATAGTGTAGCAATAGATGCCTCCAGCTGCTTGGAAAGCTGTTTTCACAATGTCATCCTCATGCATCTTTATCTGATGATAGCCTGAATAGGCATCTAGGAAGCTAAGGGTTGAGTGGCCAGCAATTGAATCAACTAGCTTGTCAATTCTAGGCAGGGGGTAGCTGTCATTTGGGCAGGCAAGGTTGAGATTAGTGAAGTCGACGCACATTCTCCATTTGCCATTTGACTTCTTCACCATGACCACATTAGCTAGCCAGGTTGTATGTGTGGCCTCCTTGATTATTCCTGCACTCAAAAGCTTTTGTACCTTAGTTTTTATGGCTTCCTCCTTGTCTCGAGCAAAGTTTCTCAACCTTTGGGATTTGGGCTTTATGGTCGGGTTGACCTCAAGCCTATGAACGGCGACTTCTTCCTTGATTCCCCTCATGTCTTCAACTTGCCATGCAAAGACATCATTACTTTCTTTCAGCAGCTCGACGATCTCTGCTCGCTCCTCGTCTGATAGCTGTTTTCCAATCTGAATCTTTTGCTCAGGGTAGGAAGGGTTTGTGATTATTGGTTCTAGCTCGTCCACAACCTCTAGCTCCGGACCATCTCTGAACTGCAAGGTCTCAATGATGATCTCTCTGACCCTCTGTCTTTCCTCGACCCCCAGATGTGGAGCTTCCTCTGTTATCATTTCATCCAACTCATCTGCAACCTCGCTGGTGGTGGCCGTGGCCCTCGAGTTATTGTTGATCTGGAGGCATAGCTTGCCTATGGAGACTTGGTCGACCATAACTATATCTTGATCAACTGTGGGGGTTTCAGAGTGACATGTCGACTCAACCATGACTTCGTCATGTGAGCGAAAGGTCGACTCTTCCACTATGGTGATTGTAGATAGTCGAGTAGTTTTGGTGACTGATTGAGACAATTTTAAGTACCCTTCTATAGTCTCAATCTCTAGTTCCCTCTTCTTCCTTTCTCGAAGAACATGGTCGAGGTAAGCTCGAGCTGTACCTTGAACACAACCGACTCCAACTGGCGTGGGGAATTTAACTCGCTGATGGGGGATAGAGGCCACCATTCCAAGCGTGACCTGGCCAGGGATTCCAAGTATAGCAGCATAATCGCTATTCACATCTATAACAATAAATTTTACCTTGGAAACGACCCTGTAGGGATGTTGGCCGAGGTCGACATCGAGCTCAATCTGTCCTTTGGCGTCAACCCGGTGATTGGTGAAACCCTCCAACCTGCCATCATATCTTTCAAGCTGCTCGTTGGAAAGACCCATCTCCTGGAATGTCTTGTAGAACAAAATGTCTTTGCAGGCCCCCGTGTCGACTAAGAGTCTGCTCGTCGTACATCCGTCGATAAGGCCTGGGATGACGAGAACTTGCTCTCTAGCCGCCATATTAGTTGCCAGCTCGTGGGGGGTAGAAGCTGATCACCTCATCTCTGACATCTCTCCTTGGAGGCACATGTGGGGCTTTGTTGAGTTGAAAGATTTTATGTTTGATGGCTGTGTTGCTGACGTGCTCTGTGATGACCCCCAAGTTCAATCTGGGCTGCCTTGGTCCTTGATGTCCACCTGCTGGTTGCTCACCTCCACCAGCTTGAGGCCTTTTAACATAAGTGTCGAGCCTTCCCTGGTCGACCATCCTCTGAATGATACGCTTCAAACTCATGCAATCCTCAGTAGTATGGCCTGTATCCTTATGGTAATCACAGTATTTACTATTGTCCCTTCTGAACTTGTTGTCTGGGTTCATTGGGGCACGTAGGGCCAACTCGACCGCGTTCATTATCTCTGTTCGACTCACCGTTAGGGGAGTGAAAGCTTCGGGCACTTTCTCTGTCGCCCTGGTCCTGTTCTTAACATTCTTGTTGTTTCCCCCATTTTTGGCTGAGTCTTTCTTATCATTAGTGACCTCAACCTTGGGGCCTTTCCCATTCTTCTTTTCTTTCCTCTCCTCGGCTAATGCCACATTATAAGCCTTCTCGAACAACTCCTGTCGAGTAGTGACTGTACGAACCATCAGCTCGTAATCCATGTCTGTCGAGGAAATGCCATTTCGAAAGCAATTGATCACCTCCCTGTCAGTGAGATCCTCCTCAATTTTGTCGCCCATCTCTTTAAACTTGGTGTAGTAGCTCATTGAGCTTTCATTTTTCCCTTGCACCAAGTTGTTTAGATCGGTGACAGTCACTTTCTGAGCTCCAGCAGTCGAGAAGCGCTCTAGGAACTTTGTCCTCAAACTCATCCAGGAGGAGATGCTACCAGCTGCCAAACCATTGAACCATGTTAGGGCTGCCCCTGTGAGTGTGCTTATGAGGGATTTGCACATATTGTCGTCCTCATTGGCGACAAAGCACATCGTAGCTTCTAGGTGTGCCACGTGGCTTTTTGCATTGGTTGCCCCTGAGTACTTCTCTAGGAGGGGTAATCTGAAACCAGCGGGAGGTCGACTATCGATCAAATCCTTGGATAAGGGTCGAAGAGCAAAGTCAATTCTTTCGACCTTTCCAGTATCACTCTTCTTCTCAGCCTCCCATTGATCAAACTTCCTTTTCCATAGCAGCCACTCCCTAGCATCGGGTCTGTCTTCTCCAGCAGGGGGAACATCATTTGAACTTTGACCCTCACTTTTGGGGGGAGTTACTTGTCTGCTTCTCCTATCCTTGTGGGAAGGTGACCTTACTGACCTGACCGGCGACCAGCGCCCCTCATCTCTTGTTGGCGACCTGCGCCTTTCGTTTCTAGGTGGCGACTTGCGCCTATCATCTCTTGGTGGCGACCTGCGCCTTCCCTCTCTTACAGGCGACCTGCGCCCATTTCTCCCCCTGTGGGATTGAGACCTCTCTGTCCTGGCTGGTGATCTACGCCTACTTCGATTTGCCTCTAGCTGCGCCCTCAGGTCCGACTGTGCCTCCTGCTCCCTGTTCCTAGTGAGACTAGCCCTTAGGTCGTCACTGGGAACGTGAATGGGTGATTGAGGCCGCACCACCATCCTTTGATCAATGTTCTGACCCACAGTTTCGTTTGGCCTGGTGCTCCTGGCACGCTCCCTATTAGAAATTTGAGATGGGGCCACTCTCTCAGACCTTCTGTCCGCCTGTTCTGCCTCCTCCATTGCCAATAACTCAGCCAGAATCTGAGCTCGCTCCATCAGCATTTCCTTTCTACTCAATGGATTGGATGAGGGACCTGCCCTGTTTCCAATATTCATTTGTCCAGTTGGACGCTTTGGAGGAGGTGGAACTCCTTGTCCCTCCATAGGACGCTTCTCTCTCCTTGCATCTGACAATCCTCTGCCATCAGCTACACTGTTAGAGCGTGTTGCCCTAGCATGATGACGAAGAGGAGGAGGAGGAGGAGGAGGGGGAAAATCTGCATTCACATTGGTAGTAGCATTGGTGTTGGCATTCACTTAATTGAATTCATCAGAAGCCTCTGCAACATGCCCGTCTGGGGTTACCATGATTGTGGATTGAAGAAAAACTTCGAGGTCAAGCTATGCACGAGCTTCCCGACAATGGAAACAAACTGATGCCGCAGGAAATGTGCTTATCAATCTTCCTCCACGTGGCAGGACTGATCACCTGGCTCCTTGACCTGAAATTAGAACCCACGACTAGCCGGATGTGTCTCCGGCTTAGACCCTCGGGCGTGCGAGTAAGTGTTTGATAATTGGAGAGCAAAATATGTATTGAATAATGGAATTCAGATAACAAAATTGCAGTTACCTTATAACCGTGGTAGTGATGAAGTATTTATAGCTGATGGGTGCGGTTATTTTTGGTAGGGCTACATGAGCTCCGAGATTTTAGCGGCAGTTACTTGTAATGTGAACGTGCCTCTAACTGTCCCTGATTTGTAGGGATGCAGTTATGGAAAGAGTAATTGCTTATACGCCTGTAACCGTTAAGTCGACGCTTGCTTCGGCAGGTCGAGGTCGACACTTGTGTTTGGGTCGACCTGACTGTCGAGTAGAGTTGGATAGTACCCGAAATATGATTGGATCATAAGGTCGGACTAAGTTAGGTCGGGACCTAGTAGGTCGAACAATGAACTTAGTCGACTGATGCATGAGATGGGCCTTGAGCCATGTACTGATTGGGCTTAGCCCACTGAGAATGGGGTGGACATAATTGCTCGAGGACTGGGCTTTACTCGCTTGGCCCAGTTAGATACTTTTGGTATGTTCAATAACAATTAATATCAACATTTAACATTTTATAAGCAAGTTTAAAGGAAAGTCCTAATAACTCACACCATTAAAAGCATATCAAATCCCTTTTCTACTTCTTTCAACCCAATTGAGGTATACTCACAACATCTCCCAAATCAAAGTAAGATGGATATAATCACATACACTAACTCCATTAAAGTCATTAACATCTTACACTCATTATACCCTCATTCCTTCAACTTAGACCACCATCTCATCACTAAAAATCAATTAAACCTTAAATAATCCATTTTACTCAAATAACATTATTTAAAATTTCTAAAATCCTTTTCTTTCAACAAAGTATTCATTAACACATAAAATGGCAATTATTAGAAGGAAGTCATAATAACTTACCTTAGCAATAAGAGATGAAACAATGATCTTCCTAGCTTGATGTGTTTCCCTTGCCGCCACGAACATGAAAGTACAACCGGATCGTAAAATGGAAGGGAATTGAATTTATTATAATTTTTGGAAAGAAGGATTTTGGAGAGGAGTTTCCATGGAGGATTTTGAAGTGAGGAGGATGAAGGAAGATGATGGAGGAAGTAAGAAGACTATAAGGAGGGAATGGGGAGGTGATGGGAAAAAGTGGAAAGTATGGCCTCCCATGCTTCCCCTTTTTGACTATCATAATAAAATAATTCAACTTTCCACTTAAGCCCCTCAAAGTCTAAGAAAATACATCTACACCTCAACTTCTTATTCTTTACACAAAGGTACCTCACCCACTCATAATATTTTATTTATTTATTTTATTATAACTCCACCATACTACTTTATTTTATTTCCAATTAAATCCTAAGGCTTTAAAGTTATTTCACAACCATCTTAACTTAACATAAAAATCAAAGACATAAAGTAAGCACATAAAGTCATCCAATAATATAAAATGCATATAATGAAATGCTAAATTAGTGCCTAGGGTTAGGGTCGTTACATTCACTCCCCCTAAAAAAAAATTTGTCCCGAATTTTAAAAAGACCTACCTTAAGGATCAAATAGCAAAGGTTACCTCTCACACATTTCAAATTACAACTTTCAAATAGTTTCCTCAATGGCATGATTCTTCTATACATCTCACAACCCGAATACTCTAGAATTTGATTCCGGACTTGCGATGCTAATAACTCTCAATGGTTCTCCCACATAAGTCAAAACCGCTTAATCATCATTAGTTGAAGGACTCCATACAAACGAGGGATCATGCAAATGATTTTTCCATACTAAGCTTCATACAGTACCCATTTCAATGCTAAACTAAAAACTACTATTATACGCAAACTCGCTAAGATTAATTAAACTTTTCAAGTTGAAAGGAAATCCACCAAAATAACTTTTTCGGATGTTATAAAATAACACAGTTAAAATCTTTTAATAGTTTCAACCATCACTTTGGCCTATTGATCACTTCCTTTTGAGTAACTAAATTCTTCAAACCCTTAGGATCGGCAACAATTTCAAATGGAGCTTCAAAAGGATAAGGTTTCTACTTAAATAACGCAACACAATTGCAGCCACTCTCGAGTAGAGGATAAGAAGATTCCACTTTATCTAAGTCAACTTCCTTGAAGCATATGCTATTACTTTTCCAATTCTCATAATATCACAACCTAATCCTCCTTTAATACGCACTTAAAATTCACAAAGTCCTCGCATCCACTAGGTAAGGTGAGGATCAGATATATAGTCAATCTATTCTCCATCTCTTATCCATATGGTTTACCCTTATGACATTCTACACCATTGATATATCCTTCCGAGTTAACTAAATCGACGATTTTACAATTCTCAAGAATCCCTTTATAATCCTTAGGTAGCTCTTGCCAATCCAAAGACTACGGACTCAATCCTCGTAAGAACCATGGTAACATCCGAGCTTAAGACTATAAAACCCAAAATTTGAAATCTTCTCGAGTCAACTCACAATTGCTAAACTTCTCAAACGATGAATTCCCACTAAAGGCAAATAACACAACTCAGAAATGATCTTCATGATCCTCTCGTAACTTTAAATAAACAAAGAGGTCATCAATCATAATTACCATAAAGCCATCAAGATAAGGATTAAAAATTCTGCTTATCATACTCAGAATCAACACATGAGATACTTCGATGGAAACACAATTACCATCTACTCACAACTAGCACATAAAATTTTTGGAAAGACTTCTTATGCAAGTCTAACACATACCAAATACCCTTTACACTTTTTAACCAAATTTTCTGGCTTTAACGCATATATATCAAAATTACCACCTAAGGTTTATCTGTATCAAATACCTATATAAACAAATTAGGCATAGAAAAGGAGACTCACTTCTTATGATAGTCTACCGATGCACAACAACTACTTACCCATCCAGGTCAAGTATATCTCAAAATCATAAATTGGTAATCATACCAAATCAACTGGCAATACATGCTCAGCCATAACCACATCACCATCGTGGTAAATCAAGGGAGATTCGAGGTACTCTCTCATAAGAGCAGAAACCTCTATCACATAAAACAATCTCAAGCAATGTATGCCACATAGAAGCAAAATGCTATGCCAAACATAAATGATATGAAACAGGATCTGTAAAAATATGACCTCTTACTTCTGAGACAGGTAATATACCTCTAGTGATCTCTGAGGGATCTATCTATTCTAGACCCGAAACACATACCCGACCTTGGACCTTCCCTTTTTGATTTCCCTTCATTATCTCCTTTGGTACCACCTCTTTGTTGTCCACCCAGCTGACCGTTGTATTGAAGCTCGACCCCGCTGCAACCTTGGGCAATTCCTCCTAAAGTGCCCCATCTCTGTACTCTTAACACACCTGTCTTGCTTACTCCAACACTGATCTTCGATATACCCAACCCTCTTGCAAAATTTACAAATCATCCCATACTGTTTGGATATTGGCCTAGACGAAGAAGCTACAACAAGCTCCCTTCGCAAACTCCCTGAAGTTGAAGTCCTTGGTTTTCACCTGTTGATTTTGGATCCTTGTCCTAGATACTTTGATTTATTTCTAATCCCACTTTCGGATCTTCCACGATTTTCCTCAATGTCATTCTCGACCTTATATGCTCTATCTATGGTGGTCTGATAATTGGTGAAGTTATCAATCAATAATTTCTTCCTAAACTCAATCCTCAAACCTTTACAAACTTATGAACTCTTCTCGCTTCATGTGATACCAAATGAGGGCAACACCGAGCCAATTCCTCAAACCAGACTGAATACTGATCCACCGTCATGTTCCCTTGTTCTAGCCTCAAGAATTCGATCTCCTTCTTGTCCCTTGTAACCATTGAAATGAAATAATCCTCGAACTGCTGGGTGAAATTACCCCAAGTCAAAGAAACATGATCCACCAAGTTCAAGATGATTTCTAACACTTTTTGTCAACAATAAAGTTCATATGCTCAATATCAATTATACCCTTAACATTATTATATACCATATATACCCAAATTCAACAACTACTATACTATACGTAGTCCATTTTCATTATGAAGTCCCAATTAATCCCACATACTTCCTCTAAGCCATATAACATAGATAATTAAGAATCATATCATTTTCATTCCAACTATCACAACAACAACTTTACAAACTTAGCCAACTTCATTATAAGGTACCCGAACAATACCACATACTTACTCTAAGCCATATAACCATAGTACACAACCTTTCCAATTAAACACAACCATTTTATCACCCTTTTCTCTACTACTTCCAACACTCTATTTCAACCTTTCAAAATCCAATTAATCATGTACAAAAATCATCAAATTCATTTATCTCTCATAATTTCCCAAAATCTTAACATACTCGTTCAACAATCCATTTTCCTTCATTATCTGGAACTCTTCGCTGTCATCATTGCTTCCGGCCATTAGAACAAACTCCTACATCCAACACTCGACGTCAATTACCGCACACTCCCTCTTAGTCTAGACATCTACCCTTGACCTCTAAACTAAGCTCTGATACCAAATGTAAGCACCCCAACCCGGATCCTAACATGTATCCCGAGCTTGAGGGGCCCAAACTAAGAAAACCCACCTTGAATTTTTAAACTTTTATTTCATCTTAAAAGAAAACCAATTCTCAATTTCCAAATTAAAACCAACTGATAATGTCTCCACTTTGGAGGAAATTTCAACAACAACTTCAATAAACTATAATCTGATCAATTACATCGAAAACCCCCGAATTACATTGTTTTACAAAGAGTTTTCTATACAACTTTATAAAAGAGTATTACTTAACAAAGACTCCAGACAACCTACTTATTTTCATAACCTGACAAGTCCCAAAAGCCAAAGTCCACACTCTTATCCCCGGCCTCACCGGTTCAGGTCACCTGTCTCAGCACAATCTAAAACAGTAAAAGGGGAAGGGGTGAGAATAAATCTCAATAAGCTATTATGAATGCAACAAGATGCAACACATCAAAAGACATATCCACATAATAAGAGAGGCTCCCTGCCGCCAACCGTCCCATACCGGTTGGAAACAACGACCAGCTCATCATGAATATATCACAACACATAAGTACGATAAAGTAACATTTAGAAGGATACTGAGCCATCGTTTTATCTCCAAAAGGATATACACATCCGAGCAACAACAACAGTTGATGAAGCAGTTCCGAAACCATAAACAATAACAGTACCATAGGGATTCTGACACACGGTCATATCCCCAGTGAAACTAGACCATCTACCTCAAAAGGAGATGCTAGCCCACTAATCCCACACAAGGGGGACAAATTTGGGTTAACAATGTATGAATTATAATGAACTTGGCTCGGTGCCAACATAATTCCATAACATTGCCCAACAAACAAATACCAGCTGGATTTTCATAACTAAGCACAGTAATAACATACTTGCTTAACCAAACATTGTATGATCCAAAGTAGGGATACATACCACAATAGCATATCATGAAGATAGCAATACTATAACAAGTATTCAACATATTAACACAACGGCTATAAATCTTTGTTTCAACATGTACAGTTTAGGAATTCCAAAGTAGGGAATCCTACAACAATAGAATATCATAAAGATAGAAATACTATAACAAGTATTCAACATATTAGCACAACAGCTATAAATCCTTGAACAAATCCCAAACAATTCAGGAATTCCAAAGTAGGGAACCCTAGCATTTATATCGAAATACATCAATGAGTCCAAAATGTGCAACATTCATTTAATACACTATACATAGTACCATCAATGAATATGAATCCAAGTAAGGCAACAATATAACCCATAAATCCACACTTGGGATAGACATATAACCATATGCTAAATAAATCCACACTTTGGATAACAAGGTAGCAATATAATAAATACACATTTCCAAACTAGCACATTAGCGTAACATACAGCTTCTACACTATTCAAACCCAATCACCAAGGATATGGAGCACGTAAGGCCACTATGTATCATAAACCATTCCTACATAGTCATTACACAACCTCGGATAACCTTAATAAAAGTTCCAGATCTAATTCCCAAGTTAAACCACTTTGGTGAAGTTACTAATCAAGCTTATCAACCATTTTCCGGACAATGTTTACACTACTTCCACAGTTCCATTTTGACCAATTAAGACATCATGGTGTATCCAAAGTATTCTACTTTAATCCAAGTTAAAGAGGATTCATTGGTATCCTAAGATAATTAGGTTTATATATCTTTAAAAATAGTTAAGAATCATGAGGAGTAGTTTTCGTAGGAATCAGCAAGAAAGAAAAACCAGAGAAGCTTACTGCTGTCATGGGCGACCGTCCAAGAGCACATGGGCGACCGCCCAAGAAAAGGAAAACTGAAGGCCATGGAGCTGCACAGATGGGCGGCCGCTCAGCCCCACATGAGCGACCGCCCAAGCCTGAAATCCTCTAACCATTTCTTACCTCTTCCAAACCAATCTCAACACCAACTAGCATCATTTAGTACTAAAAATCTATGCCAATCACTCCAAACAAATAAGATGAACCTACTCCTTTTCACTTACTTAGTTATTTCTCACATTTTACTATTACATTTCATGTCTAACATTCTTGTCTCTACTTTTAACCATAACATCTTACTCTTTAACAATTCCTATGAACAACAACACCACATTTAGGTCATTAATCAACTTTTCCATTCCAAGAAAGTACTCCAATATACCAAACATCCATTATAACAATTAATATCAACATTTAACATTTTAGAAGCAAGTTTAAAGGAAAGTCCTAATAACTCACACCATTAAAAGCATATCAAATCCTTTTTCTACTTCTTTCAACCCAATTGAGGTATACTCACAACATCTCCCAAATCAAAATAAGATGGATATAATCACATACACTAACTCCATTAAAGTCATTAACATCTTACACTCATTATACCCTCATTCCTTCAACTTAGACCACCATCTCATCACTAAAAATCAATTAAACATTAAATAATCCATTTTACTCAAATAACAGTATTTAAAATTTCCAAAATCCTTTTCTTTCAACAAAGTATTCATTAACACATAAAATGACAATTATTAGAAGGAAGTCATAATAACTTACCTTAGCAATAAGAGATGAAACAATGATCTTCCTAGCTTGATGTGTTTCCCTTGCCGCCACGAACATGGAAGTACAACCGGATCGTAAAATGGAAGGGAATTGAATTTATTATAATTTTTGGAAAGAAGGATCTTGGGGAGGAGTTTCCATGGAGGATTTTGAAGTGAGGAGGATGAAGGAAGATGATGGAGGAAGTAAGAAGACTATAAGGAGGGAATGGGGAGGTGATGGGAAAAAGTGGGAAGTATGGCCTCCCATGCTTCCCCTTTTTGACTATCATAATAAAATAATTCAACTTTCCACTTAAGCCCCTCAAAGTCTAAGGAAATACATCTACACCTCAATTTCTTATTCTTTACACAAAGGCACCTCACCCACTCATAATATTTTATTTATTTATTTTATTATAACTCCACCATACTACTTTATTTTATTTCCAATTAAATCCTAAGACTTTAAAGTTATTTCACAACCATCTTAACTTAACATAAAAATCAAAGACATAAAGTAAGCACATAAAGTCATCCAATAATATAAAATGCATATAATGGAATGCTAAATTAGTGCCTAGGGTTCGGGTCGTTACATGACGAGTCGAACTCGAGTCGGGATGCGAGTTGCTCGACCGAGATTACAGCTCTAGTTTCTAATTTTAACAAACCGCCACTACTCGGTTTTAGCTCGGTTCGGTGTATTCGAATTTCGGCTTCGATAAGTGTCGGTTCGATAATATTCGGTTTCTAATTTTAACAAGCCCATGAATTAAATAGACTAGCCATTCATATTAAACACTAATTGCAAAAGAAAATTAATTAAAGACATGAATAAAAAATACCCAATTGAAGAAAATTCATTAATTGAAAAAATTCCTAATTAGGAAAAAGTAGCCTCCCCACTTTTATTACAATAATAAATAGCTCACCCTAAAAATTACATAAGTCTCTATTTATACTAAGTGGACTAGGTTAAGAAAAATGATGAATTTTGGGCTCTAAATACATAAAGAAAGCCCAAAACAACCTAAT
Organism: Adenophora triphylla var. japonica; assembly: GCA_022495995.1. Classification (NCBI taxonomy): domain Eukaryota; kingdom Viridiplantae; phylum Streptophyta; class Magnoliopsida; order Asterales; family Campanulaceae; genus Adenophora; species Adenophora triphylla. The sequence goes on along the minus strand of JAFEMH010001257.1, from coordinate 245,882 downwards.
TATGCTCTGATCAAAGCGGGGTCAACGAAAGTCAACGCAAGTCAAAGCAGTCAACATGTGGGAGAAGGGAGTTGGTGTGCCCATACCAACTCTTGGTGCGGCCGCCCCAGCTCCACGGCCTAAGTTGGTACGGTTGCCCCAAGGGTTGACGCGGCCGCCCCAAAATTTCTCCAGCTGCTCCTTCTTTCTTTTTATTTTGGTCACTCCCTTTTCTTTTTCTTCTCTTTTTAAGTTCTCCGCTTCGCCCCGTCCCGAATTTCTTATTTTCTTGGGTCCAAAAGCCACCATATCACTACCTAATTTCCTGCACTAGAGAAAACACTAAACACACAAATTAAAAAATATTTTACTCGGGATTTGCACTATAATAGATCCAAAATGAGATATCTTTTGAATGTAAAACTACATCTATCACATAACATCAGAATACCCTTTTTGACCTTCTTCAAAAGTTTATAAAATTTGAATGCGACAAAAAATGATGAATAAAAAGAGATTTAATATAAGTAAGAATGATGATAAAGTAGCAAGCAAAACATCAAATACATGTAAAACATCAATTAACATAAAATTGGAAAAATAATAGCAAAACTAACATCAAAATGTCATAAACTTTTTATGCTTCACATGATTTATTTTGACTAGAGATAAACTATAGAAAGGATAATCGAATAAGGGAGACAAATTACCTGTAGAGGATCGCCGACTACAGACTTGGTTTGAACGTGAAAGACGATTGAAGTCGCGTAGTTGGGTTTAGGGTTACGTAAATAAGGAGAGGAGGAGTGGGAACGTGGGGTATATGAAAACTGAATAGATGAAAAACTATAGTAAATATTAGGAATATTTATTATTTAGAAGAATATCGGTACGGTTCGGTGTGAGTAATCGGCATGAAATCTTGTATCCCAATCCGAGCCGCTAGATTCAGTTTTCCAATATTTCATAAATCGTCCTTACCCAATTAACCGTTGGTACAATTTATCGGCGTCGATTTTTTCGATTTTTCTACTCACCCCTAACTGGTAGTGTAGAAATGAATCTGGACAATGCAGATGCTTGCGATATAAATGGTCAAGATCCAGTTTTATAAATTACTAGTACATGCCTGTGTCCAAGGCCACGTGTTTTTTTATTATTATTATTATTATTTTTTTAATTTTTTTTAAAGGGCAAAATGGGAAAGGACAAATATATGAGGGCAAAATGGAAATTTCATCGCTTGGAACTGTTCATACAACACTGTAGCAAACCCCTCCCTCATTTATTCCCTCATTTATACTATAGATTATATTCTCCACAGCAATAAACATTTTGAGAGAGTTGTTATATAAGCTCGTAAAATTGTTTAGTAAACTAGAACTATTAAATCCACCCCTAATGAATTTTTCCAAAACCCCTATTCTGTCATTCTTGCACTTTTAACTCATTCAATACTCATATTCACCCCACATTTGTTATTTACTAGATAGAGAGAGGAAAAATAATTTTCCAAATTCTTCAACCTAGACTTCATCCCGCCACCCCCATTCCCCATCCCCCACCCACCCTCACCCTCCCTCAATCAATTTTTTTTACTCATATTAAAATTCTTTTAAAACAACCCACATGCCGCCTCCCCCCTCCCACTCGCCCGCCTCCCAACAAAAAAAAATACTTTTTAAAATTAACTTTAAAAAACTCCCCCACTACCCCTACCATCCCATAACAACCACCACCACCACCCCGACCAACTTTTTATTTTTATAACAACTCCCCTCCCCCCTCCCCCCACAACCTCACTCCCTCTCCCGTAAAAAATAAAATAAAAATACTCATTAAAACAATTATCTTTAACAACTCCCCCACGTCCACCCCTACCTCCTACTCCACCCCATCTTTACCTACCCATATACCCCACCCCACTCCCGCCCCCACCTTCCACCCTTCTTACCCCACCCCATCTTTACCTACCATTATACCCCACCCTATTCACCCCTACCCACTGCCCCACCCTACCACCTACCTTCTTACCCCAGTCCTACCACATACCCTACCTTACCTACCATATAACACCATTCACTCACCCACCCCACCCACTCTCAATCACCCACCAATCCTTCCCAATCCCCCACCTTCACCCTACCCTACCATCATCCCATTTCCACCGCTTTACCTTGCCATATCCTAACCTCTCCTCCGTCCCCACCACCTATCCCACCCCTATCCCTTACCCACCTACCTTACCTACCCCAGATTGTGTTTTCATCAGAAAATGTTTTCCTTAGATTTATTAGACACATGAAAATGTTTTCTAGAAAACATTTTTTTTTAGATTTACAAAACAATCGAATGTCATTTTCTGAAAATATTTTCATTTTTCAAAAAATATATTCAGAAACCATTTATCGAAAGTTATTTTATGCGAAACAAACGGAGTCTAAGAGATCACTTCTTCCGACGATGAAGATTTTTGTTAAGATTCAATGGGAATGGAAAGCGAATGATCAAAGGTAAGATAGATAGATTTAGTTTAAACATTTCTTTTTTTGTTTAGTATAATTTAATTTTATGTAGATTAGAATATTAGAATTTAATCATTATTGTAATTTAGAGGTAAAGACTTCATAGCCCATTCAATATAAAATGACATGTTTGTTGTCCCCCACATTATAATTTTTTTCAAATATTAATAAAATTAATTAAGGTATTGTCCCCTTTTTTCCCCTAAAATGTGTTTGTTCTTTAATTATTTAGTTAATAAACCAACCAAATTCGTTAAAAATTTAATATATTTTGAAGTTTTGTTATTTATTATCGAATTTCAGTTATATTGAATTAAAAAAACCGTCTGAAACTATGAAAATCGAAAACGGGAACTGGCTTATCAAATGTCGAAATCAGGAATCAAAAACCGTAGATCTGGGCTTTTTTGGCCCAATTTTGGGCATTTTATATTTATTTTTATAATTGATTTAATTCACTTTAATTATAGATTTAGAAAAAGATAATTATCTTTGGAAAAATTAATTTTGTAATTGATAAACCATTTAAAATAAACAGTAATAATTTTGCCAAAATCTTGCAAAAAACTAGTTTTTTCGTAATATAAGAAAAAAACTAGTTTTAAAGCAATAAGTCTAACTTATAAGAGTGATGAACTGTTCTGAAAACTAATTTTTTATAACATTTTGAAAAAAACTAGTTTTTCACAAGAATTACTCAATAATTTTAAATTTTGATTAGAAAAATTATATTATTCATCAAAAACTTAAAATAAGCCTCAAAGAGCCCAATCACTGGTGCACTTGATATGAGCCTATGGGCTATAGCACTAACTAGACATGGCCAATCCGTATCCGTACCCGTTTGGACCCGTGAAATCGTATCTGGATTTGACCCGTCAGAACCGTACCCGTTTTGACCCGTGGAACCGTTGAACCCGTATCCGTATAATTGGCGGTTCGGTTCCGGTTCCTCTTTCTCAAAACCCGTGACCCGACGGTTTCAACCCGTGAAACCATATCCGTTACGACCTGTGAAACCGTACCCGTAACCGTAAGACCCGCATCAAAAGCCCATGATAAGATAGGAAGTAGTACTAGTAGGCCATATCTCTAAAGTGTACACTAACGAAGTCCATCTTCACTTGCAATCTCAAATACTGCGTATAAACAAGAACAGAACAGTTCGAACCAGGCCGCCAAATCCCTCCCAAAATGTCTAACGACTCGAATCAAATTTCCCTCTTTCGCTCCCAAATCAAAAAAAGAAGGTCAAAATCCTCTCTCGGTTTCAACATTCAACTCTAACTTGCTTTACTCCTTCAATTTCTTCAGATTTAACTCTCGGAATTCTTCTGCAGATTTAACGATTTAACTCTCGGAATTCTACAATCGCTTTTAGTCACACAAGACGTGAAATCGATATTAGGTGTCTCCTCGAGATTGAGAGAGTTCCTGAGATCCGAATCTCTCCTTGTTATCCGTGAAATTGCGGACAAATCAGTGGAGGAAAAGCTTCTAGTGCTCGAATTCTTCGTTCGTGCTTTTGCACTAGCTGGAGATAACGAGGCATTTTCATTACATTCTATTTCATTATATGATAATTTGGCATTTCAATTTCAAGTATGCTATTTGTCCGCTGTGAATTGGAGTTTTATTTTTTTGTTTTTAGATAATTTTCTCAGTTTATATCTGATTTGAAGCGATGTCAGCAAATTTCTTCGTTAGACCTTGTCATTTGATGATTGAATGAAGATCACTTATACTGATATTACAATATACCTCACTGGTTCTACTCGATCTACCTTGGTCCTAAAAATCATTTTATTTCACCTTTTTAACCAGAATTAGAGCTAGGAACTGGCAATATGACCGAATTAGCGGATATAGTTACTTCTAGGCATTATCTATTATGTAAATCAAGTAAAATTAGGGCCGGAAAGGTAGTTGTTATGACGGAGCCGAACCATATGTCGAAGAGTTTCATATCTCCATTTACCGATTATCACTAACCAAATTAGTTGAAGCTTGCTTCCAGTAAAACAATGAGTTTCTTTTCCTTGTGCCTACCTCGTTTCAGAAGAGTTGGATGAAATGGATGAAGCTACAGGGGAAGGAAAAATTCATTTCCAGATGACTGCATCAAACTCGCCATGCAAGTTGTTGTATTTTGAAACTACTTTATTCGGTTGTTTTTCATTTCATTTGCTGGTACGATGTGAAATAAACAGCGGACAGAAGATCATTTTAAGATCTGTCATATGTTTCATAAGGTAATTGTGTGCGAGAGAGATTCTGGATTGTTCATGTGTCATGCTATTTATTCACGTATCTTTAATATAAAAAATAACGAGGTTGTGTGACACAACCACTTTTTGTGCCAAGTGCTAATCCATTTGGTAAAACTAATAGAGTAACACTTATGGTTTCTGGATCAATGATTCCTGTATGTTTTTCTTTGTTTTTTTTTTTTTTGCATTGATTGTTTCCAGAGTTGCTTGGCTTTGAGATATGAGGCATTAATCATGCGGGAACTCGGATCTAGTAGCAATCCATGGCTAGCGGTTTCATTTAAAGAATGGCTCACGTTTGCTGAGCATTCTCTCGAGAATAAATTTTATCCCATAGCTAAGAAGGTAAAAGTATTAATGCAACAAAAACATTTGGTATTGATGAACTCTCTGTCTTTTATGACATAGAAGGGAATGTTTATGCCCTCCCTAGTCCCCTATATAAGAGTGTGGTATCATGAAAATGGGCTGTGCCTGACTTGTTTAAGACTCCTCTGGGCTAATGTAACAAGGAATCATTGAAGCAATAACTTTTCGAAATAGAAGGGAGGAACTTGTATAACATAAATTTGAATAAAGAGTTTCAGCAGTTTCTCTTATTACTCTTTGCTATCTACCCTTCAAAAGTTTAAAAGTTTACCTTTATAGTTAGGTTGGTAGTGCTACTTATTGAATTAATGATGTGATCTTATTTCCCAAAAATAACATGAAGCTCTTCAGCTTTATTTTGTTCTTTTGCGTGATTTCATTCTTACCAAAACACCCCCACCCCCAACATACTGCATTCTTGGAAATTATTGATCCAAAAGTAGAATCAATTATCTTTGGATACGTAAATCTGATTGTGTGTGTGATGATGATGATTAATTGACTTTATAAGCTGGTCAATCATTCTTGCAAACCTTAACTGAGCTTTATAAGATCAATCTCATTTAGGTTATTTGCCTGAGCAAGTGAGTATAAACTTCAGACATATTCTGATCATAGTTCTTTGTTTATCTATCTTCTTTTGAATTGCATGCCCAGACACATAAATTTCTATTCCCATTCACTGGACTTGATATACATAGTTGAGTCCCAATCGAACAATTAAAGATTTTAGATGTGCTGGTAACTTAACATGGTATCACATAATATCAGAGCTTTGGTTTGGCTTTGGTTGGGTTTGATTTATCCTGCTTGGAATTGTTACCTGAAGTATCGTGAGTGCACGATTGCACCTTGTTTTGTTTATGATACCCTGGAGAGGCATGTTTGTCTAACAACTTAAGCCTTTAGATAAGTTGGTAACTTAACAGGACTCGTGTTTGTCTATATCTTAATTTTTTTGCTCCCTTTCTTTTTTATTATGCAGGCATGTGAAAGAGCACTTTCATGCTTTGAAATGATTGATAGAAGTTATGGGGAAGCAGATGACTATGCTGAAGACGTACAAGTAGTTGAGAAAATCAAAATACTCAAAGACATTGCTGTGACCTCAGCTACTTCACGATCTGGTATGTCTCGTTAACATTACTTAATTGATTAATGCTCACTCATTTGTCAAAGATGGTTGCTACTGGACAGCTGTGCATCATTGGAGCGTATGGTGGGCAGCATATGTTGACTAAATGACAAGCACATTGGTCAAATGCTTTATTTATGTAATAGATAACATTTACAAGAGGAAGTGCCAACATGTTTGGGATTGGTTAGATCTAATTAATGATGTAATAGATTTATGTCCTTGCTGCCACATCCTGAAATGATATTGATAGTCGTCAGTAAGTTATTTATAGACTTTATAGTGCAATACTGGTGGAAAATTACTTCAAACTGAATTCAATCTAAGTAACTGTTATGAAATACTTTTAGCCTGCAAATAAAAAGAAAGCGATAACTGAAAAAAATAAACTTAATATGGTATAAATAGTAGTAAATCAGATGATGTTAGGCTGACAGCAGTTAAGGAGTTAGATTAACTCCTTGGTGAATGAATAGAAGAACGATGAAGTTTTTGTATAAAGTTCCTAAATGAAAGGAAATACGGTAATGAAGTCTCTTAAGTAGTTTGGTGTGGCCTCGTGTTCAGTTATTGGTGTTAACTGTTTGCTCACGTGCACCCCTTTTATCCAATTATTTTTTCTGTTTCATGTATGATTTATGATGTAATTGATGCATATTGTAGTGAAATGTCATTTTTATGTGACAATATTTGTGACAAGTACAAAGTTCATATTAATTTCTTAATCATTCGGTTCTATGGTACAATTCTTTGGCTTTTATCACCCTTGGTTGGTGTAATTGATATCACGTCGGTGCATTCACGAATTTCATAATTCAGTTACTCTTTATTTCCTCATTCAAATGCTGTTTCGGTGGAAAATCAGTACAATCACAGGCAGCTGAATACTTGAAAAAGAAAGCAGAAGAGAGTAGCACTAATTCTCCGCTGGTCTTTAAAGGAAAACAGCATCCAGCTAGCACTCAGTTCAGAAATGGAATCAAGATGCATAACTTAAGGAAATTGCAAGAACACCAAAAACTAGCAAATTACCCAGGCACCACATCTTCAGGTTCTCACCTCTTTCTTGTGTGTTCTTTGCATGTAGGCGTTAGCTTACATGTTTACATGACTTGTTTATTGCAGGCATATCTAGATGAAGTATTATGGAGCATTGATGTGGGCACACTCAAACTGGTTTCCGCTCAGGTTTTTCTTAGTACATCATAGAAGTTAGATGATATTGATTCTCCATGTAAAATCAAGTTACCAAAGCTTGGGCATGTGTAGGACTTATTTCGTAATAAATGGCACAATTGAAGACTCCATCTAGTGCTACTAACGGAAGCTTTTTGTAGCAAATTAGGGCCCTCTTGTGGTTAATCACCAGTCAAGATAAAAACTTTTACTACTACCTCCTTCCAAAAATGAATGTCCCAATTTTTTTTTCAAATTTACTCTTTATCAAGAGAAATTTGTTTTTTTTTTGGACATTCATCTTGGGACGGAGGGAGTACTTCAGTTTGTAAATGAACATCGTTTTGCTGTTTATCTGGAACATAAGAAAGTCAAAATTTCAGTTTAGTAAATCAAGTTATAGCTCTTCTGATCCAAAAAAGGGAACTAATTTAAAGATAAATCAAAACCATAAGTTGAAAAAGTGAACGTGTTATTAGGAGTCAGTAAGAAGGGATAGACAGAGATTGGGAGGAACTGTGGAACATGGTCCAGGTGTACATGCTCATGGTCCCAACAATGTGCACCTTGTTTTGGCAATGTGTGTATTTTCTCACGGTCAAGGTTCAATATGTGTCAACAAAATAGTGCACATACAAAATGAGATCATAAAATAAGGAATATCATAAAAACTATTAGTGCGCCTTTTTTTGTTGAACGTGATTGATTGGACCACCATGTGACATCTTGGTCCGTGACCATGTATGTTCTTTAATAGGAAATTCCATTGAGTAAATATCTGGGCCACCGGCGGAGCTACATGGTTTGTAAAGGGGGAATTGCCCCATATGAATATGATAAATATAAGTACTATTTTACTAATGCAAATATTCTAAGAATTTAAGGGTTCTAGTGCAATTTATTGAAAACTTCCCCCGTTTGTGTAAAGACAAAAATGCTCTTATCTATTTTCCCCCCTTTTAATTAGTGAAACTGATTTTGCCCCTTTCGAAAGTTTTCTGGCTCCTCCACTGGTCTGAACAGATACTTATATGCAAGCGATACCAGGCCATTACAACATTTGCATGCGTCTATTCATTTTTCCCAACCATCGCAAGTTCCAATCATGTTTGTGGATAGCCTATCAACCTTTCATTTTTATTTCATGCTTTGATTTCACATATCAACTGTTCATCAAGTACTGCATTGCACGGCCATATTCAGCATCCCATTCCTCGGTGGGCAGGTATCCTATACACAACATTTAATCCTGCTTGTCTCGGGTCTAACTTATTATAAATGTTTGTGTCACTCATTGTGATCCCATTCCCTTTACAGTAAATATTTACCTAGACGCATCATAAATATACTGGCTGGACTTGAAATTCCCGCTCTTTATTTATTTCAGAAACCTAAATGGCATGCAAAAGGAATCTGTTGGAAGTTTTTTAGTTCACTATATTTTCTCCTACTTGATTGTATTTGACTATATACTCCCTTGCTCTGTGTTGGCTTCTTGAGTTGCATGTTCTCACTAGTAGGCTTTATAGGAGCCAACCTGAGCCTACTTTTGGAAATTTCTTCTTCTGCTGACTAACATTTTAAATGTGTTTGTGCCCAGTGCAAATTTGACTTGAGCTAAAGCTTGAATCAAGTTAGGATCATTTATGTTGGCCTTACTGGTTTACTAGAACTCCAACTGAGCATGATGTTGGTGAGCCATGTGGTAGAATAATATAAGAATTGATAAAATACAGACACCCTCTGTCCCAAAATGAATGTCTATTTTTCCTTTAACTCTCTGTCCCAAAATAAATGTCTATTTTTCCTTTTAGATTCCGGAAAATGATTATTTTTTATAAAATTTAACGGCAACGATGCATAAGTATTATTGTCTTCCGCTTTCTTAACTTTAGGTTTGGATGTATATAATGAATAGTGAAAAATGAGGGTAAAATCTTTTAGGGACAATGTTTTTTTAGAAAAAAAAACATTTTTTTAAATGGACATTTATTTTGGGACAGAGTATATATTTTGTATTGATTGAACTTCCTCCAGTTGGTCCTTGCTCTCTTAATCATTTACTTCATCAACCAAGCTCTGATCATTTAGTTTACTAATCCATCCATCCCAAAATGAATGACCAAAAAAGATATGGTAAAGATCAACCAAAAAGGGAGTATAGTTACTCGCTCCATTAAAAAATAAGTATCTCATATACACGGATTAAAAATATTCATTGAATATTTTGGTATTTTCCTTTATTATCATCAAGTTTTCTATAATGATGTAAAATCAATGGGTCAGACTCATTTTCTTTTTATCACAAATGAAATGATATTATTGAGAATTTACACGACAAGGGTTACTTTTTTTAGGATGTTACAAAATGGTAAGAAGGATACTTATTTTTGTGACTAGTAATTCTGCTGCAACAAATTTTAGTATGGTCCCCCTGTGTATCAGCCATATGCCTATTGTTTCTCTGCTCTTCTGCCAACTCTTCTAGTTTCTTCAACCTTTGGAAATCTGATTTACAGTTATGGAGCATTGGATAGAACCATCTCTTTTGCATCGGGAAATCCCAACGCCACGTCACCACGCCCCTCTGTTCCGGCAAATTGGACCCCAGGTAAGTCACCCCATCCCCTCTCTCTTTTGTCCGCATTGTTTTCTTTTATATGATTAAAAAAAAAAACCATGCATATCCTGAAAATGGAATCTTCCATATCACCAAGGCACGCATTTAATGTTATGGTTCTTTTGCATTGGAGCTTGCACGTTTTAGTTTTCTCCAAGGCCGGGGAAAGATGTCTGTTTTTCTTCGTTGTTTATTCATGTGAACTTGTTTATTTTTTATAAAATGATGATCAGTGAGAAACATTAAACAAAGTTTACAAGGTTCTCATCCTGTCTACCACCAGTCTCTTTTTCCTAGAGTAGCTAGCAATTAGCATAGGGGTTTGAAAAACTTGTAAAACTGAAACTGACACTGACACTCCCCTACGCGTTTTGTGAGGTAATTACAATTAACATTATTCAACACAAACAGCCCATTTTGTCCTATCGACGTGAGATTTAGATTTAACTGATGATATGTGCACTCCAAAATTTATTTTTCGTTTACTACAGATGTTAAGGGGGTGAAATGATGATATTTGAAATACAAATATACTTGCCCAATTCTTAAAATGTGATCCATTGGACCAATATAATCCCATCTCTCACACCTATCAGCTGTCATTCTTATTGTTACCTAATCCTGTGGAGAAAAGGGACACAAAAACAGTAACATGGGTAACAATTGAATGACATTTTAGAGCTTCATCAGATGGCTTTTCCCTTCATCTTTTCTTTACCAAGCTAGTACTCCCCCGTCCCATAGTAAATATCGCAATTGAGTACTGTTATAGTCCTTTCAGACTTTCAAACATAAACTTTTAACGGGGACTCTTGGGTTGAGATGGAGGGGATAATTTTTGTTAATTTTTAAGTTAGTCTGAGAGAAAACATAGAGTGGGTTCGTAAGACCAACAACAAGGGTATATTTTAAGAAGATTTAGAAAATCCAAGTCATGACAACTAGGGAAAGAGAGCTGTTTTCCTCGAAACACAAGATTAGAAGCTTGGAATCATGTGGATTGCATTAAATGCTATTGGGTGGGAATCCAACTTAGGGTTCTACGAATAATTGTTTTTTGTTTGAAGAGGTTCAGAAGCCTCGTGATACAATGCATCATAGGTAAAGACCTAATTATCAGATAATATTGAATCTAACTACTACTCCCTCTATCCCCAAAATGAATCTCCAATATTTTTTCTTAAAAAAATGTTTTTGATCAAGTGAAAATTTAATTGTTTTTTTAGACATTCATTAATCAAGAACAAATTCAAATTTTTATGGACAGAAGGAGTACTTGTGTTAGCTAATTAGGTGTTGCTTTGCGGTTAAACACCCTCCCCCCTCATGTGCTGGAATCTTTTGCTTGTATGTTAAAGTAAATTAACTGGTAAATAAGACTGTTCTAGTCAGAGTTAAATTATCATGCATTCAAACTTATGCATGTGATTTGACCAAAATCTTGCTATTTTTTGGTCTTGTGAAATGCATAGGTCTTTGTTTTTTATTGTTTGAGGCCTCAGCTTCATGTCGGATCTCGTTAACTGTTTTGCATTAAATTCTTGGTGGGTTGTGGTCATATTAGTATTACTTTAAAACTTTAATTATTATTATTATTAGTAGTGGCATTATTTATTTAGAGATGAGGCTGAGCATTTTAAAGTTGTAGGCCTTCTACAATACTAAATTTAAATAGTACATCAAGTTTTAGTAAGCATAGGAAAATCCAAGTACCAAAAACAAATTTGGAAAAAGGGGTGAGTTAGAAATGTTACACATTTCCTTCGGATCTTCTTTGCCTGTTTAATTGAACATAGAGAAATACTTATTCAAATTTGAGATATATACATACGGTGGTTAGCTTGGTCGTTTAGTTGGTCTTTATCGTTTTGAATGGTGACTTGAGTAAACGAGTAAGAGAGAGGGAAAGACAAAGATGAGGTGGGTGTGTGGCTGGTGGTGGAGGGGGCGGCAGGTAGACCTGACAATCGGGTTGGGTTGGGTGGGGTTGGGTTGAGCTGAATTGAAGCGGGTAACGGGTTGGGACGAGTAATACCTGTTACAACCAGGGGCGTACATGGTTCGGTTTGGTTTGGTTTGGTTTGGACAAATTTAGAGACCAAACCGCTAGTAATCGGTTTGGAGAAATCTCAAACCAAACCGAACTAAACCACCTCGATTTGGTTCGGTTCGGTCTCATACTGCGGTTTCATTAAACGGTTCAAACCGTGATCCGAACTGCGGTCTAGACCGCGATCCGAACCGCGGTCCAAACCACAAACTTGTCTAAACTCCAAACGTTCCTCCTTACCCATTTATGTAAAAGACATATTAAAATTACAAAAACGCTTTAAAACTTAAAGTACAACTAACATGATAACCATGAAATGACCTTCTATACTAAAGAAACTCTCTTGGGTTGGGTTGGGTCGGGTAATTAGCGAGTTGGGTTGAGCGGGTTCTTGGATAATGGGTAAAAATTGACAGGCCTAGCGGCAGGCAGTGTAGGGTGGATGTGTGGTTGGGAAGATGAAGTTAGATTTGGATTACCTCCACTAATGAACTCATTAATATTTAACGGGTGTTAGTCACGTGATGACACATGACCAACATCAGTTAAATAATTGACGACTCCAGCAACAGAGAGTGAGGACACTGCAAAATTTTGACAGATGAGCGGAGAAACCTTCCCAAAAAAAGGGCGTCTACATTTGAAAAAAAAAAACTAATTTATCTGAAATATTTGAATTTTTTTTCTGAACATATTTGGGACAGAGGGAGTAGCAGCTTTGCCCCTTTAATATCTTCAAATTTTCTGATTTGATACATTTGATTGGTTGGTAACAACATCTGGATTATCTTCTCGTGTTGTGACGGAACATTTGTGAATTAATTGACCTTCCAAATAACCTATGTGATACTCCTTCCATCCCATTTCCATTAAAACAATTCCATGTTTTAAGATTTTTTTAATTGAATTTTAACTAAAAATTTAAGAAAAATTGATCATTTGAATGAAAATCTAAACATTATTAGTAGTAGTACTTCTATCTATAATGTTTATTAATCACAAATTTTAGAATTTCATTTTATTATTGATTTATTCAATTTTTAGTTAAAATTCATTCAAATCAACTATCTTTATAATGTGAGACATGTATAATGAAGAACATGTCAGTCTCAATAATTATAAAGGCCCTGCTCTAAATATAAATATTGAGACCCTTAATATTTAAAAAATTTAGTCCAACCAATAGTCAAGTAAGAAAAAAAATAAAGTACACCATAAATGTAGTGCACAAGAATCGAACTCAAGCCATTTGCATTTCGACAGTCATCATGTTCATCAGAGCAAGTATATTTCTTTGTAATAAGTCTGGCGTCTATAATATATATACTGAACTTAAAAATTTTGGGGCCCTTAAAAATTTAGGCTCTGTGCAATTGAGCTGTTTGCACATGCTTAAAATCAGGCCTGATGATGATGATGATGAAGATGAAGAATACTACCTTTATTTCAAAATAAATTTCATATTTCTTTTTGATTATTTAAGAGCAACATAATTTTTTTTTATTATCAATTATTTTGAGTCGAAGAGACCGTACTAACCTTTTGATATCAATGATAAGGAGGAAAACATGAGTATTGGTGTATAAATTTTATGTCTATATGTGAATGTCACCCCCAAGGCCCCAACAAACATTCACGTCGATAGCCCATTTCTACGTGCGTGCGCGTGTTGTGTCCGTGTCGTTGTTAGAATTTTCCCCACTAAAATTTTGCCTCACTTCATAATTAGTCTCCTCTCTCTCTCACACACACACACACACACACACACACACACACACATATATCACGCGCACACATAAGTATACTCGGTTCCATCTAAATTTCCATTTTTTTTCAAAGTGGAAAATTATACTCTCGCCGTCCCTACTTCAAGGTTCTAGGGTAGTATTTCACGATTTTTAAGATTTTTTTAAAAAAATAAATAAATAATTGCAAGTAAGTAGAAGATTAGAGGAGAAAGAATGTAAAAATTAAAAACATTTATGATAAAACATCTTTTTGATTGTTTTTTTAAATATTTTAAGATTATAAAGGCATAATGAATGATTTTTTTTAAAATATATTTACATTATAAGAGTATAAATGTTTGAAACATTGTTCAAAAATTTTCCATTTATGAAATGAGACTCTTAGTTTGGAAGGACTCTTGAAGTGGGTCGGAGGGAGTATATAATTCGCTATTTAATGAGATCCACTCGTAAATCAAAACAAATTCTTATATTATTTTCCATCTCACAATTCTCTATGCTATCTCACTTTTCACACTCACAATATTTACACTCTCCATTTCAAATTTATTTTTTCACTTTTTTTGTTGCTAACATGAAGTTATATTAAATGATAAATCAAGATAAATTTAATTATTCTAATAAAAATCTAAAAATTATTATTTATTGTATTTATAATGATGTATCAATAACAAAATTTAATATTTTATTAGAATAATTAGATTAATATAAATTTGCTATACAAAGTATCTTTCATGTTAAAAAATAAATAAATAAATAAAACAGAGAAAAGAAGGAGTATCTATTTTTATTAATTTTCGTGTCAAAATAAAAGGGCAAGTTTAGTTAGAACGGATGGAGTACAGAGTATTAAGGCAGACGAAACAGAAGAGTCAAACCCGAACGTGGAGACTACAAACCTGCATGGATGGCCAATTGATCACCCGCCAGGGCGGTGGTCAACTCTCAGCCCTCGATTCTTCACAGCTATCTGTTCCATACCGAAAGACCAACGTATCCTCAACCGCCACTTTCAATTGTTCAATAAGCTAGGGGTAAAAAAGTAAATTTCACACGTATAAACAGACAATTTCTTTTTCAAACTCAAGGAACAGCAACTAAGCTAGTTTTCAGCTGCCTTGTAATATTATAATTGTTGAATTCATTCTACACTAAGTTAACAACTCCTTTGGAACCATTATAAATAGGCATTTAGAAAGCTCTATTCTCTACCAAACCAGGCCAATTTGTATTTCTTTTATTTGTTTCTTTATAGCAACTTGTAATAAGTCCAATCAAAGCTTTCTTTCATTTACGAAAATGGGATCCGGAAGCTCTCCCTGTGCCTCCTGCAAATTGTTGAGGCGCCGTTGTGCTAAAGATTGTATCTTTGCCCCTTATTTCCCTCCTGAAGACCCTCATAAGTTTGCTATTGTTCACAAGGTCTTTGGTGCTAGCAACGTTAGCAAGATGTTGCAGGTTTCTTTCTCTCTCCTCTCCTCTCCTCTCCTGTGTGTGTGTGTGTGTTTGTTTGTTCAGTTTTTCTGTTAGTGTGTGGATAAATCAGGTGGTCTATGAGTAGCTGTTATTGTAGGGGACATAAAACTGATGCAAAGGCAAATTTGCTGCTGCTAGCTGCAGCAATCAATTTGCATAGATGTCACATCTGCCTCATTTGAATATGAGCGATTGAGCACCTAGAGGCGGACTTCTCCAGTTCGTTCATTTAATCTCTGGTGCTCATATCCAAAAGAGGTAGATGTATCCCTTATCCAAACAGACCACAGAGTAGCGGCAAATCTGCCGCTCAAATCAGGGGCGGAGCCAGGAATTGGCCGAGGGGGGGGGCAAGATTACACGGGGTTCGGCGGCGCCAAAAAAATTTTTCTGCCTGGACAAGTAAAATGGGTCGGATCCATGAAATACAATGTATTTTAGTTAACAAAAATGTTAAAAGTAAATAATTCAAAGAACGATTGAAATAATGTTGAAGTATTTAACGCAAACAATTTATTAAAATATATTACTCGTACAAAAAAGAAAATCAAATTTGCTAATTAAACTTGGGATAATAGGAAGAAAGACCAAAAACAAAAAAAATGGGAAAAGCCTAACTAATTAATTAAGATTGAAAAAATGTGAGAAAATTAGGAGAAAGAGAAAAACAAAACTGTTAAGAGAAAGAATAGCAAAGATGGAAGACAAATAAAATTAATTGAAAATGTAGGTAGCAGGGTTCGAACACGAATGAGCGCTTTAACTTCACCCCTTCCACCGCTGAACCACACCACTCACTGGTATTAATCTTGAAGTTAATTATATATATACATATATAACAAAAATATGGGGGGGGGGCAAAAAAAAAAAATTTCCACTGCATTTCCGCCGCTGGGGGGGGCGAGTGCCCCCTCCTGCCCCCCCCGGCTCCGCCCCTGGCTCAAATGGTCTCAAATCCTTAATTAGGTTAGAGTTACCCCTTTTCTCTTACAAATATAGGTAACTACTTTTTTAGTGAGTCATAGTTTTGGACTCAGTGCTTCACAAAACATAAGGGTTTTCAAGTCTAATCATAAGCCCTTAATTAAAGAGCAAGAAAAATAAATAAAAGAAGAATGAAAGTCCACTTTTGCAACTCTTTTATGAATAAATATATGCTTTATGCATACTCTTGATTAACAATGAAAAATGGCTGAAATATTTGTGGGTATTAATTAATTCTTGGCTTGCAGGAGCTTCCTATTCATCAAAGAGGGGATGCAGTGAACAGTCTAGTGTACGAAGCAAATGCAAGAATGAGAGATCCAGTTTACGGTTGCGTAGGAGCAATATCATATCTTCAAAATCAAGTCTCCCAGTTACAAATGCAGCTAGCTGTTGCTCAAACCGAGATCTTATGCGTTCAGATGCAGCAGCAGCAGCAAGATCCTAGTAATTTAATCCTACCCACACATCATCATCAGATCGATTTCGATGCAAAATCTAATTTTCTCTTAACTAGCAGTAGTAATAATTTCAATGATATTCAGCTCCCACAGAACTACTTTGGGTTTGGTTCTTCTAGCAATAATGTAATCCAGGACCCTCTAAAGAGAGAGTCTCTTTGGACCTAATTAGTTACTCTTTCCGTCTGATTAAAAAAAAAAAAGAAGTCAAATTTGCTCTATACTAATAGCAAATTTGAAAGTTTTTTGGTCATTTGTTTTGAGACGGAGATAATATATTTTCTTTAATGATCAATTCTAGAGCTGGTTTGACCAATTTATAACTTCTTCTGCAAATATTCTTTTGGTTTGATGGTGTCTGGTTTACTCTTTATTGGCTCAGAAAGAGAGGTGTGTAGGTCAACTCTATCATGTGAGGTATGGAGTAAATTAGGGTTTTACGTCTGTTTTTGTTTCTTTGATTAACAACTGATAAGGACGTGATCTCTCTCTCTCTCTCTCTCACTCTCCACACGCACACAGAATTGTTCAAGAAATTCCATGATGCATAATTAATTAATGTAATTAGGATGGATGAATATACTAATCTTGTCGTCATTACGGTTAAGTGACTCATGTCTTATGATAAAGAAAAGCTATTATCTTTGTTCAAAAATAAATGTCCATTCTTTTTAAGTTTTGCATTTCAACAAGAACAAATTTAAATATTTTTTGGACATTCATTTTGGGACGGAACAAATAGAACACAATATTTTAATGAATGATGGGTAATGCTAAAATTTGTGATATACTCCCTCCGTCCCCGACCAAGGGTCCTCGGGGGGGATTTCACGCTTCTTAAAAAATATTTTAAAAAATGAATAAAAGTTAAATGTGGGATAGGAAATACTCCCTCCGTTCCACTTCACTTGGCACTAATCCATTTTGGTCCATCCCACTTCACTTGGCACTATCCAAAATGACAAACTTTTTATAATTTTATATTCACTCTACCCCACCACTCATTCTCTCTCTTCATTTTCCACCACTCAATTTATTCAACCAACACTACTATTTACCCCACTCATTCTCTCTCTTCATTTTCTATCACACATTTCTTTTATTTTATTCTTTTTTCTTAGTTATTATTTTGGTGCCAAGTGAACCGGGACGGAGGGAGTAGTAGTTAATGATTAGTTTTTTTTGTAAATATGTTAATTTTATAAGAGTATTTGATATAATGAATGATTTTTTTATAATATGGGGTAGGGAATAATAGTTAATGATTGGTTTTTTAATAGGAGAGAGAATGAGTGAGAGGAATAGTAAGTTAATGATTGTTTTTTTTTTGTAAATATGTTAACTTTATAAGGATATAATGAATGGTTTTTTTGTAAATATATTAAATTATAAGGGTATAAATATATTCAAAAATCTGTCATTTAAGAAAAGAGACTCTTGATCTGGAATGGATCAAAAGAGAAAATAGGACTCTTGGTATGAAACGGAGGGAGTACTATCTATTCGAATATATGGAGGTTCGAATATATATAGAGCAGTAATATTTGGTTCAGTAAGCTAGCAAATTAGAAGTATGATTTTTATTTTGAAAATATATGTAAATTTACTAAAAGTAATCATAATTCAAACATATACGTAAATTTGCTAAAATTACTAAAATTAGAAGTGTAAGGAAAACCCGAAAAATTACAAGTATAAGATTTTTGGAAAGTCAAATGTATTACGTCTTTTTTCATGCTTTAAATCCAAGGTTCTAAAAAGCGCTAGCCGGATACTAGGCGGCGGAGTCGGGCCTAGCGCCTAGGCGGGGACTAGTCGGGATTAGTCGGGACCTAGGCGGGGCTTAGAACTAGGCGTTGGAGAGGGTCCTAGCGCCTAAGCGGGGCCTAGGCGCCCTTAGGCAGGGTCTTTTAGAACACCGTTTAAATCCCCTTCATTCCAGAATGAATGGTGCAATTTTTTTCTCTGTTTAAAAATAAATAAAATTTAAAATAATTTTAATACAATTTTATTATGGTATAAATAATGCACAAATACGTAAGTTATATTTGTTAAAGAAAATGCAACATTTATTATAATTATAAGATGAAAGAAGCTAAACGTATTTCGGTGTGAAATTATTTTGTTAACAGGGTCATTGGTTTTGCTAAAATGTGTTGGTTTATTTTATCTCCAATGTCCCTTCTTAAAGCAATTTGACCACATTATTTAATCAATATTTGACATGCTTATATATATAGTTGTAGAGAATAAGACTATTTCCTCTGTCCTACTAAAATGAATGTTAAAAAAAAAAAATTAAATTTGTTTTGATCATTATTTTTTATCAATAGTAAATATTATCTGATTTTTTTTACATCCATTTTGGGATGGAGGAAGTATAATTTTTTTTTAAAATATTTCTAACATATATATACCATCTTTCTACCTCCTCTATCCCAAATGAATGTTAAAAAAAATTCAAATTTGCTTTTAATCGATCAAGAGTAATGTTTTTAATTTATTTGGATATTCAGAATCTTCCAATTTATGAAAAAAAAAATCAAGTTAATCTTTAAAGTCAGCATAAATGTTCTTAATCCGGACAATTTTCATGTGTTTTTGGCAAGCAAAAATCACCTCGAGCCCTCAAATAGGAAAACGGCCAAACTTAGATTTGTGACCAGACGAGGTTGAGGGAGAAGGTTTCTTAAAATCTGAGATGTTTGAGTATTATTCTTGACTTAACACCTTTCTCAACTAATTAAATTAAATTAATTAATTAATCACCCATCACTAATTTATTTAATATCTTTTTAAAAATTGATTAGTGTGTTTTAGTGTAATTAACCCTTACCGTGCATGCATGTCTAAAGTTAAAAGTCCACGTTGGGAAGGTACATGAACTAAACCCTAGACAGACCACTCTTTTTCTACGTTATAGACTTTAAAAACATCCATCCACATCTGCATCAACACTCCACAGGTATTCGGGGCGTGAGACTGAATAAATATAAAGATAAAAATTATCCAGTAGTTGTTAAGACAAGGACGGTTAATGAAAAAATATAAAGAAAATCTTACAAATCTAATACGATAAATATTTTAAAAAGTTATTAAATAAATTTATTTATTTTAAAATTTACAAGGAATATTATAATTAAGGAATTATTTTAGGTTAAATAAATGGATTTAATACTTAATTATTAATTACAAATATAACGTTTTTGTAAAATTCTTACATTTTTTTTTAGAACAATTGATTTTATATTCATACTAGCCCAAGTAAATTGCAAGCTTTAGAATATTAAGAGGCCAATTAAGTAATATGAAAGCCCAATATATGTTGAGGCCCAAAATACTACATATCACAATCTTAATCTTAAACCATTCTCAATGCCGCTCTCTCTTTCTTTTTATTTTTTTTAAATTGAGTTTTTTTATTTATGAATAACTTAATCTATTACAAAAGTGAAAAATTGTTAGAAATGCATTCGGCCGGGTTTGAACTCCCTGACCTCTCGTAGAGAAATGGATATCGGATGTCGATTGCGTTATAGTTATTTGACTGCTCTCTCTTTTTTCTTTCTCTTTCTCTTTCTCTTTCTCTCTCTCTCTAGCGTATATTGTGAAGCTTTTGTCTGCCATTTTCTCTTTCTCTCGTAAATATCATCGCATGCATCACCAATCTCAAATGTTATACACTTGTTCTTAGTATCATAAAATCCTATACATATGCAACAATTTTAAATGATAAAATCAAATAACCGTAAACATTTATTGGTTTCTAAGAAAATATCTGTGATGTGGGATTTTAGTTAAGGTTATTGATATTAATCAATAACAATTTCTATGTCATTCTTCTGAGCATTCAATTTAGGTATTTTTGAAATAATTTAATTTTTTCATATATATTTCGAGATCCAAATTAGGGTTTTGATTTCTCCTAAAGTTTTGTAGAAGATTATGCATATATCAATTTTTACAATTTTAAATTACAATTTTTTAGGTTATAATTTTTATGCTAATTTTCTGTATATGATATTCGATTTGGGTTTGATTTTTGTTTTAAGATTGGTTTGATTTTGTTCCACATCTGTAATTTTGGTTATGAAAATTTCATTAATGATATTCATTTCTTTATATGTAAATGTATATGTGTTTAGTTTTTTTTACCAAGGTATTAATTCTTTTATTCTTAAACTGTATTAAATGCAAAAGTAGTAATCATTTATTGCACTGAATGTTTAAATTAAATGACTTTAATTAATTGTTTATAAATGTTCATCATGCCCAAAAAATTTAATTACATAATTAATGATGCATTTATTTAGCTTGTGTAGAATTATTGAGGAAAATGTATTTAAACAATATTTTAGTTAGAATGGAGTTTTGGAGTCAAAAATGACTTTGCACCTGAGCCAATATATATAGATTTAATTATAGCATTTAATTCTTTAATTGTTACTTAAATATATATATATATATTTGATCAGGCCCGGTTATTGGCAAGTGGAATGAGCCTATTTGCACAGAGTCCAATCCAAAATTTTAAAATTTTATGGGGCCTCATATTTTATATTACTGCTAGGTATTAGGTATTGATCCAAAATTAAATGCGTTTATAATATACTCCCTCCATCCCATCTCACTTGACACCCAAGAGGTGGGCACAAGAACTAAGAAAAAAGAATAAAATAAAAAAAATGTGTGATGGAAAATGAAGAGAGAGAATGAGTGGAATAAATAGTAGTGTTGGTTGAATAAATTAAGTGGTGAAAAATGAAGAGAGAGAATGAGTGGTGGGGTCCATCTAATATAAAAATATAAAAAGTAGGCTATTTTTTGGAGGTGTCAAGTGAGCTGGGATGACTCAAAATGAAAATAAGTGTAAAATGAGCCGAGACCGAGGGAGTATTCATTTGTTGTAGGAGAAAAAAAAATGACTTAGGTTGCCTAGATGGCATTAGCCATTTCATCCAACTTAGATGTACGAAGTCCAAACCTTGGTCTCTGCTTTTCTCTTTTTATCTTGATTCTTTTTAAAACCCACCCATATCATCAACATTATTTTTTTCCTTTGACATCTTAAATTGCAACTGTATTTTTTCTTTTTTTTTTCTTTTGACATCTTAAATTGTATTAAATTGTATGATAAAATAAAATATTTCAAGAATTGACTAAAATGAAAATTTAAAAATTAAATTTATAAATTTATAAAGATATACTCCCTCCGTCCCATGTGATTACAAACCATTTTTCCCGACACAATAATTAAGAAATATTATTAAGATAATGAAAATGTGTGGTAGAAAATGAAGAGAGAGAATGAGTGGAGTTGGTTGAATAAATTGTGTGGTAGAAAATGAAGAGAGAGAATGAGTGGGTGGGGTAGGGTGAATATAAAATAATAAATTTATTTCCATTTTGGACAGTTTGTATTCACGTGGAACGGACCAAAAAAGAAATAAGTTTGTATTCACGCGGGACGGAGGGAGTATATATATATATATATACTCCCTTCGTCGTCCTACTTTAGGATTTTTTGAAATGGCACGGGGATTAAGGAAAAGGTAAATGTTGTGAGTGTAATTTAAAAATAGGAGAGAGAATGAGTGGAGGGAATAGTAAATTATAATGGTGTTGTGAGTATTAAAATAATGTAGAAGAGAGAATGAGTGGAGAGAATAGTGATTTAAGGTTTCCATTTTGGGTCGTCCTAAGTCGGGTGGGACGCCCAAAATGGCAAAAAGTCCTAAGTCGGCCGGGACGGAGGGAGTATATATATATACTCCCTCCGTCCCACAACAAGTGACACACTTTGCCATTTTGGGCGTCCCACTAATAAGTCACACTTCCTAAAATGACAAAGAATCTTTACTTTTCTCTCCACAGACTCCACTCATTCTCTCTCCTACATTATTTTTAATACTCACAACACCATTATAATTTACTATTCTCTCCACTCATTCTCTCTCCTACTCAACTATCTACACTCACAACACATCAACCTTTTCACTTTTTCCTTAATTTTCGTGCAAAACAGTAACTGTGTCACTTGTTGTGGGACGGAGGGAGTATATATATATTTATAAATTAAGGGGTTTATATATATATTCATATATTAAGGGGTTTATATATATTGTATGTATTCCCTCCGTCCCACTTCATTTGAGACAAAAAAAAATGGCACAACTATTAAGGAAAAGTGATGTAAGAAAGAGAAAAAGGTAAATGTTGTGAGTATGAAAAATTAAATAGGAGAGAGAATGAGTGGGAGGAATAGTTAGGAGAGTTTTAAATGTTGTGAAGTGAAAAAAGTAAAGATAGGATGGAGATATATATATATATATATATATATATATATATATATATATATATATATATATATATATATAAATTAAGGGGTTTATATATATATTCATATATTAAGGGGTTTATATATATTGTATGTATTTATTAATATATTAAAGGGGCCTAATAATTATACTCCCTCCGTCTCAGGATTTTCGTCACCATTTTTAGCTTGGCACGTAAATTAAGGAAATAGGTGGGAAGAAAAAATGTTGTGAATGTAATTTGAAAATAGGAGAGAGAATTAGTGGAGAAAATAGTAAATTTAAAAAGTGTTGTGAGTGTAATAGTGAATTAGGAAAAAGAATGAGTGGAGGAAATAGTGAGTGGGTATAATAGAATATTAATAAAATATTTTCATTTTAAAAAAGGTAAAGTTTCAAACGAAAATCCATTTTGAATAAAAGGTGAAGAATTTTCTGGTGGGGTGGAGAGAGTATTTAACACATGCCTCTACTATTGAGACGGGTATGACTTTAATTGTGTGGATACTGGATAGTGTGAAGAAAAGGTTGAAAAACATGTCATCGATATCCTGACCAATAGCAGAAAGATAAGATGCCACCTTACCAACAAAAGAGAAAAAATAAATTTAGCAGAAAGATAAGATGCCACCTTACCAACAAAAGAGAAAAAATAAATTAAGGGCGTTTGTTTTTTTATTTTAAGTCTTATTTGTCTCTTAACACTTATTTATTAAAAGGATTAGAAAAATAAGTGTGTTTTTTTTTTTTTTGAAATAAGGCTTGTTAGGCTCTTAAAATCCTCTTAATTTTAAGTGGTTAAAATGTTGTTGAATTGCCTCTGAAAGTCTCTGAAAACCACTATTTCATATTTGATTTTGATTAATTTTTTTTTTAAACTGTTTACTGTTTTATATTGCATTTACGTTTTTTTTTTTTTTTATTTTTTATTTTTTATTATTTTTTAACTTTCGATAATGAATTCGAGATAGAAAATCAAACAACTTATCCAAATTGGTTTTCGATTCGCTCTTAATCATTCATTTTGAAGCGAAATCGATTGTAACACTTATCACTTAAAAACAAAACCCCTAAATTAAAAACAAAACAAAACAAAACAAAACAAAACAACACAAAACAAAACAAAAAGCTAGATACCCATTTAGATATTCACACATATTGTTACTCATGCACATTCGCATGAAAAGGAAAAAGAAATCTCCCAAGCACTGGCGGGCGGAGGTACTCAGGGGAAGCAGGGCAGTAGCAACCCCCACCCCCACCCCCTTAATTTTTTTATTTTTTTTAAAGGTAAAACGACGTTGTTTACTATGTTTAATGAATACTCCTATAAGTTTCAGCCACAAAGGACGAAAACAGGAAGAAAAAAAACAACGCTGCTTGGAACGAACGACGACGAAGGGACGAAGCAATTACTACGATCGATTCAAGGTTTGCTGATTCTGCACAAATTTAATCTCCTTGATTCTTCTCTATTCAAATATTTAGATAAGAGCTTCATCTTTGTCGATTTTTAAACTTTATTATATTGATTTCTCAATTAGGGTTATGATTTTATTTTGGTTTTGATGTGAATTTCGGAATTCTCAACTCAATTGAGATTAATCAATGTTGGGTTGTTGAAATATCAACAATGGCATAAAGCAAACATAGTTCTCTCTATTTCATGTTAGTAGAACTGTAGAAAATAGCACAATTGACTAACTACTTTTGATTCAATTTGAATAGTTTTTGTAAGAAATGCTTGAAATTTGCTACTTATAAGTGCGGGAAATGATGCCCAAAATGCAAGCAACTGATAAGGTAACCTTTTCATTTCCTCCCCTTTCGTAATCCTTAACAAACGATTATGAATTACGCATATATATGTTGAATAATTATGACTGTTAAACATGTTAGAACGCACACTAACTTTAGGTTGGATCGAATTAGCTTATGAGCTGGTCATTTTTCCAAATGATTCTGGCTTTCAGTGGTTAACGGGTAGGTTTGAAGTGTTTTAAGAAAAAAAAAAACAGCCAATTTTTTTTCGGGGACTCTGCCCCGAACCCCCATTCATCCTACCCTTTGTTCCTAAAATTTTTGCCCCCCCCCCTTCATAAATTCCTGCCCCCCCCCCTCCCTCCCCACTGCTCCCAAGATAGAATTACACGAGAAAAATGGGTTTAAATTCTCAATTAAAAAGCCCAAAGGAGGAAGAGCAACTAGTACCAAACTCAATTGTTCATGAATTCAATGGTGACCAAACACGCAGTTATTATGGATGATTTCGAGGGCATTTTCGGTATTAAAGATGAAGACGAGCTAGGAGAGGGTACATGTAACATGTTCGACAACGACCAACTTAATTGGGACTTCATGGATTGTGAAGAATTTTCATTCAATGAATACGCGGAAATTGAAGATGACAGGGTGAAGGGCGAGAATAATTACGAGTTTTGGGGCGAAGAAGATGAAGATGCAAAGAATTTGAGCTTGAATTATCAAGATGTTATAGATTCGTGGTCAAGCGAAAGTCCTCTTTGGGCAGAGGATCGCTCTCTTTCTCCCTACCCCAACAATGGATATGTTAGTACATTATTCACTAGTAAATCTATATAAATCATTTCTTCTGATTTTTTATTATTTTTCTGCTCTTCGTTACGAAATAAATATTGCTTTTGACTTGTCATATATTTAAAGATTTGTGATGTATTGAAGTGATAACTGTATGTATGTAGATGGGGGAGGTGCCAGTAATGGAAGAAGATAGAAGTAGAAGGGAGGCAAGTGTACTTAGGTACAAAGAGAAGCGCCAAAATAGATTATTTGCTAAAAAGATTAGATATGAAGTCCGCAAACTCAATGCTGATAAAAGATCTAGACTCAAGGTATTTTTTTATTTTTTTTACTGTTTATGCTAATTTAATTTCATCTAAGTCTGTTTAACAACCGTTTTAATTCATTTATATGCGACTCAAAATAAATGTCGCACTTAAATTTAAATTTATCTGTTTTTGTCTATAAAATAATGGATTTTTTTTTCTACTTAATTAAATTTTGACCAACAATTTAATACATCTAAAATTTAATCATCTAATATACTCCCTCCGTCCCATTAGTAAAAGGAAATTTACTGTTTGCGCGGAGATTAAGGAAAAAAATAATGATATAAATGTTGTGAGTGTAAAAGTAAAATAGGAGAGAAAATGAGTGGAGGGAATAGTAAATTATAATGGTGTTGTGAGTATTAAAATAATGATAGGAGAGAGAATGAGTGGAGGAAATAGTGAATTTGTGGTTTGTAATGGGACGGAAAAAAAGGAATATTTGTGGTTTGTAATGGGACGGAGGGAGTATATATTTTTTTTGTTTTTCCTTGTTTATGTTTCTATATTGAAATGAACAAGTATTTGTTTCTGGTATAGGTTCCGGTTTGTGTCAGTCGACTTCACCAAGCAAGCCATTGTGAGCAACTTGCAAAAGGGACCCCTCACTTTGACATTTTAAAGTGAATTTCCAATTGCCAATTGCCAATTGCCAACGGTAACATTTTCGTAAATGTCGTAAGTTATCAACTGAAAGCTGACAGTCGATAATTTTGGCGCTGACACTATTAACAGACATTGACACTTTTTAACACATGTATCGGCAGTCATCAAAACATATGTTATATCATTCAATAAAAAATTATAAGACCTTCAAAGACCCGAGTGACAAAATGACGTCTTTTGGGGTATTTCAAGAGTTGAAGGCTAGTGATTTTGGTAGGTATCAAAATTCCTTTCGATTTGATATGATATGCGTTACGTAGTTTATCCGTATTCAAAAGTTACGACAGTGTTAGTGTTTTTGAGAGGTACATGTGCTGGCACTATTTCTAACTAATGTTGGCTATACCGTTAATGCCAGTGGTAGTGCTTAATAGCGCCAGTTACATGTGTTGACACCCCTTTGAACTAATGTTGATGCTCCTTATAATTCACACTGTCAATGCATTCAAAATTTTAGTCATTTACAAAAATGTCATCACGCATTTTAAAAAAAAGTGACAAATATTTATAGAAATGTGATTGAGTCCGAATCGCCCTATTCAAAAACATATTTTTCCTATTAACAAGGTAAACCGTATTTTTCTTATGACCGACTCTTAGAATTGACAAGTTAAATATTTTAAGGAATATCACTTATCTATACTTCCTGAGCCTCATAATTAACAAATGAGATTAAAATTGAACAAAAGATTATTTTTAAGAAAATATTATAATACGATGACGTGTTGTGAATTCTATTAACTTTTCTTGTAAAAAATTGTACTAAAGCTATTTTATTATTAAGAAATAAGGTAGGTAATGGATAAAAAGTAAAATAAAATTATCATTAGTAATTGATCATTATGAGAGAAAAAAAAAAAGGAGTACCAATCGTAGTTTAGCTTAAGTTAAAATCTTTAATTCAAGCATTTAATCTTCGACTTTAGCTTAAGATTTTTAAAATTATATTTAGTAAAAATTTACTGCAGTAATATTTTTGATCCCTTAGAAAAGTGATTTTTCATATTTCATATAGAATTATCTACTCATTAGGTAATTTTGAGCTTTTTTTCATTTACTCTCTCCATTCCTAAATGAATATCCAAATTTCATTTTAACAATAGTGAAAACAATACAATATGAGTTGTTCTTGTGTGAAACTAGTTCTAGGATAAGCTATCCTAGAACCTGTTTTGCTAAAGTGTCTTTTCTAGTACAATAAAGTACCTGTTGCAATATAAACAAAGTGTCTGTTCTATTATGACACTAATAAACACATTTAAATCGGTTGTAATGTTAAATAATGCGGTGATATTGTTGAAAAATAGTGCATGTTGTAGTGTTAAAAAGTGTCTGTTGTAGTATTGAAAAGTGCCTCTTGTAGTATTGAAAAATGTCTGTTGTAATATTGAAAAGTGTCAAAATGAATTAAAAAACACATGTATGTTGTAGTGTTAAAATATGCCTCTTGTAGTATTTAGAAGTGTCTTCTGCAGTATCAAAAAGTGCCTGAAAAGTGTCAAAGTGAATTAAAAAACACATGCCTGTTGTAGTGTTAAAATATGTCTCTTGTAGTATTCAGAAGTGCCTTCTGCAGTATCAAAAAGTGTCATGTGAGTTTCAATTATTTACAATGTTAAAATGTGCTTGTTGTTGTGTAGAAACTGCCTCTTATAAGTTTCAATTATTTACAAAAATGCCACCGCACATTTTGAGAAGTTCTATTTATTTACAAAAATGTCACCGTGCCTATTTAAAAACACGTTCTACGCTCAGACGAGAGTAGAACACGTTTTACAAGAGATTTTCACATACATATTGTATGGAAGAAATGTGTGTTGTGCTTAAAGTGTGGTCAGGGCGGGAAATCTTTATATATATATATATATATATCAAGATTGAAGTGCATAAATCATTTCAACAAGTCAATTTTTCTTCCAAAATATGAATACTTTTTTTTTTTTGAGCAAAAGAAAAATTTCATTTCATTCACGTTTAAAAAAGAGATGACACTTCACAAATGTCAAAGGCTCATCCCGAAACTAAACAGTAGATACATTTCTTAAACTACAACAATGATATGACCCGTCTAAATCTTGAGACCCTCGAATTCCATTCCAAGAAGAACTTGGAGACTGCCTCAATCCGGCATTTAAGAAAATCTTCATCGCATATAATTTTGCGTTAAGCACTTGATATACAGAACCGGTGTTGACGGAAAAACATCCACCATAAATCTCAAAATCCACGACCCATC
Organism: Adenophora triphylla var. japonica; assembly: GCA_022495995.1. NCBI lineage: Eukaryota > Viridiplantae > Streptophyta > Magnoliopsida > Asterales > Campanulaceae > Adenophora > Adenophora triphylla. Next base: position 217,003 of record JAFEMH010001257.1, on the reverse strand, counting down.
CTTGCACAGTAAGATCCATGATATCATTTTGACGCGAGAAAATGCGAAATACATCGAAATTACAATATTAAAAAAGCAACAAACAAAACTCTCACATAGGAGAGAAACAAAGGCTCTCACATATAGGAGAGAAATTTATTATACGATAAACAAAAAAAGAAAAAGGAAAAATCAACAACACAATTGTTTATAATCACAATAGATTGAGATTACAACAATTGTGTTGTTGTAAGAATGATTAAAACAATGCAAATAACAATGAAGGGATCGAAGATTGAAATGGGACGACTTGTCGGAATTGGAATTGTTTAACGGAAGTCTGAGAGGGAGAGAAGATGGTAACTGTCGCATGAATACTTTTAAAATATTGATTTTGCTTCAAATCAACTAATCAAGAAAACAATTAATTATCTTTAAATTAATCTAATTATCTTTTCCCTTATCTATTAATAAAATGCAAACGAAGTATTACTTCTTTTTCTTAATCATTATACCTAAACCCCTTTATTCACAAATTCATAAATATCATTGCTTTGCATACTCTTAATTTTGTAAGTAAAATGGAATATGAAAAAAAGAATGGTAATAATACATTTAGAAACATATTTTGGGAGAAAAGATAATTTATCTTGAGATAAAAAGGTAATTAATTTTGAAATGTGGGTAATAGTAATAATTGTCTCTTTTTGTAAAAAGAAAAAATAAGACTTATGAAAACTCCAAAACCAACAATAATTTTGGACATGTAATCCTTTCATTTAATAAAATAATATTTTTGACTTATATAAATTTTAAAATTCTATCTTGTATACAAATCATACAATATTAGTATTTTTAGGTTTAAAAAAAAATAGAAAAAATATTTTATTCTTAAAATAATATAAAAGTAATTATTTTTTATAAGTTTTAGGTTAAGTTCAATAAAATAGTACTTTTAGTTTTTTAAAAAAAAAAACTTAATTAGTTACTACACATACTCCTATATGTTTGTTTAAAAAAAACATATATGTGTAACTAATTAATTTTTTTAAATAGTTATTGATTATGTATAAAAATGATATTTAGATATTTTTATTCATTTTTTCTTAAATGTAGAGTATCTTTGTCCTAAATAATAATAGGCTAGTAGTCACATGGCACTCTAAATGGCACTCTAAAGCAAAATATTCTCTAAAAACATATCTCAACTAGATAATGTCATCGGTTTAACATTACCATCATCGTCATTGAAAGGAGATGCATTTGTTGAGATATTTGATGCCCCATCAGAACTAGGTGTAGCACAACTAATGTCACTGAACAAAGGAGGAGGAGCGAGCGAGCATCCCACCTCTTTCTACCAAAGCAGCCCAGATTGGTGCCATAGTTGTCATATAGGCTTTTGCTTCAGAAAATTCTTTAGATTGTTTCAACGAATTGTTGAGCAAATGCTTTTGATTGTTGTTGTTGTTGTTGGCATGCCATTATAAAGAATTTCCCTATGCATGCTGTTTGTGCCTCATCTTGACGGTTGAACAAGGCTCAAATTCGAACCGTTTGTTGATGAAATCCACTAACTAAATAAAGAAGCGCATCTATAGTGTGTTTTTCGTGCTAAACAAAGAGATTTCCAATACTTGTGTGAGAATGAAAAGGAAAACTGCAAATGAAGCGACAAATGAAATGAATTATTACATGGTGGTCAATGCCTTACATAATGGGAATAAGCTAAAACAATTATATTTAGCCATCATGATTGGGTTGTCTTTATGATACGCAGAAAACATTCTCTAACACAAGGAAAAGACCACACAGGAAAAAGCGCATGAAAGAACCTGACAAGACAATACGGTATACTCCCTCCGTCCCATTAATAACTTCACCTTTTGCCATTTTGGGTGTCCCATTTAAAGCTTCACCTTTCCTTTTTTGGCAAAGAATCTTTACTATTTTCTCCACTCATTCTCTCACCTATTTCACTATTACACTCACAACACTTTTCAAATTTACTATTTCCTCCACTCATTCTCTCTCCTATTTTACTATTACACTCACAACATTTTCTCCACCCTTAATTTGCGTGTCGGGACCAAAATGGTGAACTAAATATTGGGACGGAGGGAGTATATACTAGCAAGTACCTTATGAAAGGCAATGCAGGATCAGCACAGAGAGTTCCTGAAGGAAGCCTCTCCGCAGAATTGTTAAGGGCACTTGCAAGCCCATTTTGCCCGGGAGGTGTTATTAGAGAATAGTAAGATCTTAATAGACGTGCAGCCGCACTCCACGCAGAAAGAGGATCTCCAGCACAAATAGACGAGAGAAGTATCTCCCTTAGTACAACCATCTGCAAGGTGCTCCACTGGGATTCAAACAGAGAAACTATCGAGTGGTGATGCACTTTCCCTCCATCGACATGCGACGGTTCAGTTTCCTTAGAGAACAAATACAGGATTAGATTAGTGCCACATATGATGTACATAAATGGCAATGAAATAAGGTAAATGGCAAAGCTGCAACAGAGTTTTTAAAGTTTCAACGAGGGAATAAGCTTCAACATCAAACATTTTTTATAGGACAACATCAAACATTTTGCGATGACTATATAAAGTGAAGCTGAATAACTGGAATTGCTTCAACAAACAAATGATACTCATTTTGTTCCTAATAAAGACTCCGCTTTGACTGGGCACATTAGATTAAGATAGGTTTGAAATGATAGATGCTTTGCGGGTCTCTTGATGAAGATAAATGAAAGAGTACAATGGCATAAATAGTACTCCCCTTAAGGAAAGGTGTGTTGGGGACACGTGTTGGGAACATTTTAAAGGAACCGATGGAGTGCATGACTATAAAGTTGAAGCTGAATGATTGGGCTGCTAAAAGGGTGCAATCCCAACTTTTATGCAGAAGATTAGCAAAATGTCCTTAGAGGAGTTTTTAGGGCATTCTCACAACTCCAAAGTATGCAATCTCAGTCTGCAATTGCACAGTTTCTTCGTGGGTAACCCTCTAGGTCTAAAGTGTGCCAAAAAGACTGGATATCACGTGTCACCCTTCATCGGGTGATGGAAATCTTAGAATACTCATCTAAAAGGTCAACCTCCCAACTCACACCCTTCTAGGAGGTTGTAGGATATCAACTGGACCTGATGATGACATTAGAAAAGAGACCTTGGGGCGAGGAAAGACTGGCACTGGAATATTACCTGTGATAATGGGATATAAGAATACACCAGTGCTCATCAGTCTGTGTTGGGAAAGTAGCACCTAAATTCATGTAGTGGGGACATGAGGATTAAAAGTGAGGTTACAGAAGCTGACACAATCAAAAGGAATGGGTCAAAAACATGCTCCCAACGTCAAAAAGTAAATCAAAGTCAATGAATCCTCAAGGTTTAAACTGTATGCATAATGTTATACAGAGTTGAACCTACCATTTTTGCCTGTCCCAAAAAAGGAGTCGCATTTCAAAGGTCATAACTTCGTGCAATTTCACGAAGGTACAAGCAAGTAAAGCTACATCTAAAACGTTTGTCATGACAAAGGCGACTCTTTTTGTGATGGTAGTAGAATTTTAAACATACAACTAACATTTAGAACTAAAAACAACTCAGTTGTGTATTTTGGTTTTGGAATGTCTAATTTAAGGGCTTCAACAAGTAGAGAAATTTTTTTTCTAACCCAAGATGCCCTGCTCATGATGCAGTATACCCAACCTTTACACCATAATAACCTAGTATTTCAGGGTTTCAGTTCAAAAGGCAAAAGCATTAAGAGTGGACAAGCTAGTTGCCTGGATTTACTAGTATCTGATGAAGAGCAGAGATACTCCCAGGTTTCAGATCTAGGAAATTTGTTGTCAGATCCTTTCTGCCTAAATAACTGTGTCGCAGTTCCCGTCTGTTAATATATAATATCCAAACACCCGAATAGATATCTGGCAAGCAAAGACCTATAATCAATACCACAACCATGAAAGTAACCATTTATTGTTTCTGACGTATCTCATCACACATTACTACAACTACCTCAAGTGACCTCACTAAGTGAGTTCTTTTGAAAGGGGTTTAATTATTTCTTTATGTAATTCTAAGGGTGTCCATGCAGAAGAAGCAACTCAACTCTCATAAAATAACATTGTACAAAAAGCCTAAGAAAGGTTGCGATGAACTAACTCTTGATTGCATATATTTACCAATGAAATTCAATATGTACACATAGTCACACTGTACTATAGGATTTTCAGAATGATGATTTGGTGTGAAGTTAAAGACCAAAAGCAATAAAAGGTAGATAAATAGTGTTCTAAAACTAACTATTTTTCTATATTGTCCTATCTCTGTTACAAATGCAGGACAAACTATCTCACCTGAGCAACAGAACTTTCAGGAAAAAACAGGCACCTCTAATCCACTAGGTTTCTGTATCAGGTACTGACCTAACATGCTATAGTGGTCAAATTTCTTTAAGTCCTTGGATTCAAGTCTTCTGACTTGCATGTGAAAGGAGTGATGAGACATGGGAACAGTTTGATAGATCTTCAACGCTCTCTCCAACAACTTAAAGGATTGAAAGCAATTAGTTGCACATAATTAAGTAGGGAATCTCCTAGGCAGACATCACTACCAACTTCAACCCCGAAATGAAGCCAACATTCAAACATAGTCAAAACAAGAGACAACACTTTTGTCAGCTAAAAGCAAGTAATAGTGTAGAAGAACAAGCTAATGGAATTGGATTGACATAACATGAACATAAGAATGCTTTGAAACTCACATTGGAAAAAGAAATTCTGGAAATGGAAGCCCTACTCTGAACATAATAAGCTTTTGTGGTCATAGCCAGTACTTGCATGGCGCTAATAGCAGCCAATTGATTTTCTTGTTGCAGATACAACTGAGCTACCTGCCTTGAAAAGAAAGCAGATTTAAGGGATGGTTTTAGACATGTTAAACTACGAAACAGAGACAATCAGAAAAAGTTGATGATTTAGGGCATGCCTACTTAAAAGGTCAGGAAAGAAAAAAATGAAACTAAGAGCCATAAATAACCATGTTGCATCAACTAAGGTAGCTTTGAATAATTGTAAACATCACAACAGGAAATGCCTAATTTAAATGAGTTAAAGGGAAGGAGGGGGGAAGTAATAAGCAAGACAGTCTTCATCAATTCAGGTAAAGCCACAATGAAATCAATGATCCTGATTGGAAAAAGTGGTAATGCTCTTTTCATTATTAATACACCCGGTCAAATTTAAAGTAACTAGTAGTATAGCAAGAAATCAACTCATTCGTAATCAATGATCACTGATATAACACATAATCCATTGACATAGACAAAATAATTTTCATAACAAAATACCAGTAGATTTAATAAGAAAACTGCAATCAAGTCATATCTAGATGACATAAAGTAGCCAAGTATAGATAAACAAAACAACGCAGACTTGGAAAAAAAATGAATTACAGTACCAAACGACGACGACGACGTCAGTAGGCTGAATCGCGAATGTCGTCGTGTCGTCAAGAGCGCCGAAGGATTCTGTGCCTGCGATCAGGTAAGTATGTGAAATTGCAATTGACAATTTTACAATTGATTTTCTTATTTACAATCGATTTTCTGATTACAATCGATTTCCCTAACGAAGGAATCCCAATTTTACAATTTCTGGGTTCCTAATTGACTCGGACGACGATTCTTTGCATTGTAATTTACAACCATGAAAGCTTGAGTAAGGTAGAGAGAGAGAGAGAGAGAGAGAGAGAGAGAGATTACCTGTTGTTTGCCGGAGAGGAAGCCGGAGGGAAGCCCTAACCGAGAGATGAAGCGGCGTGTTTTTTTTTTTTTAAAGAAAGGAGTTGCAAAAAGTAACGAGAGGAGAGAGAAACAAATTTTGTTTTTAACCTAAGTTTCCTCTTATCATGTGATGGCTTTTTTATTTTATCATTAAATTGTATTTATTTATTTATTTCAAAAATTGATTTATTATTAAATAGATTATGCGACAGCATTACATATTTATTAAGGCAGTCGCATATTGAAATGTCTCTCCCTCCAAATTGAGCCGCATAAATTTCCTAGACTTTTTGGATTGCCGCATCTAAAATGCGACAATTTTGTTTGCGATTGTCTTAGTCATCGCCTAAATAGGTCTACTGCGACGACCTTTGTTGCCATCGCAATAGGCCATCACATATTCCTCTTTTTCTTAGAGTGATGCTTCCTACTGGCAAATAACAAAAACATTGACAGTAAACCAAAAATTCCCAAGTCACATTTCAACCCAAAGTTTGATAGATTGTCATCGTCCGGAAGAAAAAGATTATGGTCAATTGTGACAACGAGATAATAATATTCATCTCAAAAATGATTACTGCATTTCTTAAAGAATACAACAACAATAACAACAACAAAACCTTAGTCCCAAAATAATTTGGGATCGGCTAACATGTATCCTCATATGTCATCGTGTGAAAAGACCGGGAGATGTTGTAGGATGACGACACTTCTGAAGTCTAGAACTACCCCATGATTGCAGTCAGATAGATGATGATGCTTTCCAAAAAAAACCAGAGCAAACAAGATAAATCAGCAACGACTTGTTCAGAGTTTATATCAGACTCCTCCCCCTCAGCATAATTGGGTACCCTCAGACTTTAAAATTGTCTGCTATTAATGGAGGAATGAATGAGCAGCCTTGAAGAGTTTGCTCAAAGATATGCCCAATTTTAAGCAACTTTTCCTGCACTCATAATTTTCAAATAGCAGATGTCAAGACAATTGCATTGCACGCATCCATTATAGGAATAGAATAGCAGTTACAAGAAAACGAAAAAAAGAATGGCACTTGCGATGTTTATGTACCAAAAAAAAGGCAGCATTTCTAAAAGAGGAAATAAATTCCGTATAATTTCACAAAGGTATACTCCCTCCGTCCCACCGACTTAGGCATCCAATTTGCCATTTTAGGCATCCAATTTGACTTGGGATATCCCAAAATGGCAAGTTTATACTCCCTCCGTCCCAATAAGAGCTGCCCAAATTTTTCTGTGCACGCAAATTAATAAAATGAGGGGGAAGTAAAAATGTTGTGAGTGTAATTTGAAAATAGGAGAGAGAATGAGTGGAGGGAATAGTAAATTATAATAGTGTTGTGAGTATTAAAATAATGTAGGAGAGAGAATGAGTGGAGGGAATAGTAAAGATTCCTTTGCCAAAAAAGGAAAGTGGAAGCTATTAATGGGACACCCAAAATGGCAAAATGGGAAGCTACTATTGGGACGGAGGGAGTATTATTTTTATATTTAATGGGACCCACTTGTCATACTCGCAACAACAATCCCCTTACTATTCCTCTCACTCATTCTCTCTTCTATTTTACTTTTCATACTCACAATACCTCCTCCACTCATTCTCTCTCCCACTAATTCTCTCTCCTATTTTCCTTTCAATCTAATGTTCAAAAGAATAAACCTTTACCCTAACCTAAAATCAGTCCACCTTTCAAACAGTCCCCTACCCAAATTATCATACATAAGCCCACACGTGCTACATCAGATTTATATGCTATGATCGACATCAACTTCCACCAAGGCATCATGATAAATAATTTACCCTAAATAACAAAACTGATACCCCTGGTTGAAGTTCTTGGCTATCTAACCTATCACTATTTCCGCACAATTTCTTTCGCTCCAAAGTTTATACCCTTTGAGTTCTAAAGCTGTTGTTCCCTTCTATAACCTACATGGCCCCATTCCCATTCATTAAGAAATAAGAGTATCAAGGGGGTGGAGGACAGAATAGGTGTTAAGGGTGAAACTGAGTTGTTTCAGTATTTCATTCCTGTCAGCGAGAGACAGATCCATGAGGTCCCCAAAAAGTAACCATGCATGCACGTAGGACAAAGAAATGCCATAAAAAGTGACTTGCATGAAATTAACCCACTATCTTTTAATATTGATTAAGATTGTTTCGACCTCATCAAATGCAGCACCAATCATTTGAAAGCCAACAGGAAGACCAGCAGATCCCCCTTTAACAAATCCGCATGGCAAAACTAATGCCGGCAAACCAGCCAAGTTGACATTAACCTGCATCAAACAATGTTGTCATAATATAATGTCACAAAAGAGAGAGAGAAGAAAAATAAATAGAACTAGTCATAGTACTTGTGAACATGTTGATATTGAGTAAAGTTACTCAGTCTACTCCTGGATTTTAACAATTAGTGGGACAAGAAATCAATAAAACTATGTCTTACCATAATATTGAGTACTGGGACAAAAGCTGAGTTCAGTTGGTTGGTTTTGAAAGAGGGCTGTGACGTTAGTTGACTCTTAAGGTACTCTGATATATTATTATACAAGGCATACAAAGTAAGAAACACCTATGTTCATTTTTTGGGGTGAAGATTCTTATTTCACATAAAGCCACTCATTATGCCACAATATATAGGATTGATATGTTTAACTCAACTTCACTTGTGATCACAAATAAATGATCATGATTTGAAAATACAGATGCTCGTAGGTTTCTTTGGTAAAAAGATGGAGTGAAACATGAAAAATTACAAAGAGACTTACAGTCATAATGTCCCCAGCATACATTGCTAATGGGTCATTGTTCTTTTCACCTGTAAACTTTAATAGTTATTATTGGGTAAGTTATGTTCTATTATGGGAAATAATAATAATAATAAAAAAAAGACAATACTACATCATAGTTCCACATGCTTACCAATCTTATAAGCAGCGGATGGAGCTGCGGGAGAAATTAGGATATCATTTTCATCCAATGCTGCCTTGAAGCTTTTTTTAACTAAAGTCCGCACCTGAAACGCACTATGATGATCATAATCTTGCCCAAATAAGAAATGCATCTTGCGCACGCAAACTTATGACCATGATATAGTTAACAAATTACCAGCATATTTCTTACATTAAATTGGTATGTTTCAGTATAGAAAGTAGCAAAAACAATAAGCTTATAATAAATTTGAGTGTCCCCAAGGGATGTCATGTGTAGACATGGGCAAACCGGAACCGGAACCGGGTGGAACCGGAGAACCGAACCGGAACCGGAACCGGCAGAACCGGAACCGGCAAGAACCGGAACCGGCATGAACCGAAACCGGCCGGTTCACGGTTCAGTCTCGGTTCCTCTTTTCCAAAAACCGTGAACCGCCGGTTTTGGAACCGGAACCGGAACCGGGGAACCGGAACCGTGGAACCGGCGGTTCGAAACCGGGGAACCGGCGGTTCTTGATGAAAATTCAAAAAAATTCGAAATTTTGTCCCTTGGTGTTTGGTGGTGCCACAGCAATATCCTCTCAACTGTAATTTTACATGCTTTTTTTCCGAAATGAGTGTCTTTACTAATAAATGAACATGTTTTGGGACTGAGGGAGTACTTATTTCTTTTGAAACCTTGAATCTCTGTGTGTGTCTTCTTACCATCCTTACCTTTTCCATCTTCTTGGTGTGATTGTGCAGTGTTAATGGTGGAGCATTTGGTATGGTCTATACACTTCTCATAGCAGCCTTATGGGGCATTGGTGATGGAGTATTAAATACACAACTCCATGCCTTACTTGCAATCCTCTTCAAACGCAATATGGTAATAAAACTATATTGCTTTAAACAAGGTTTTGTTGAATCTTATTTGTTTTATTGTATATACATCTCAGAAATAGCTATCCTGAAACTGAAAGCCTTATGGGGCATTGGCTATGGGCGGTCGCCCACCTATCTTGGGCGGTCGCCCACCTGGACAGTTTTAAAAAAAAAAAAGGACAAAAAAAGAACCAGGAAACCGTGGAACCGGAACCGGAACCGGCATCAAGGAACCGGAACCGGGAACCGGATTTTGGCGGTTCCGTCTCGGTTCCCCCCTTCCCCGGAACCGGAACCGGCGGTTCGGAACCGGAACCGGAACCGGGAACCGGTTGCCCATGCCTAGTCATGTGTGCTGGGTAAAAAATGCTTACCCGTTATTTTATTTTTTCTTCTTCGTTTTTTCCAAATTTTATCCCAACCAATTTCTTCTTTTTATTTTATTTTTTCCTCGCGTCTTTTACTTAACGATGACATAGTGAATTCATGTTAGCTGACCCCAAATTATTTTGAGACCAAGGCTTTGTTGCTGTTGTATTGGGTTCTGGGTCGTTCTTACGACAAATAGTCTCGCAATGGCGGTGGTTTAAAATGAAGTATTTACAAAGATTGGAATGTTCAGTAACTGAGATTATATTGTCCCATTAATCCGCTCTCAACCTATGTAATGATGTAATCATGCAAAAAAACAATCAAAAGTTAATTATTTTGGGAATGGTATCGTAATCAAAGTATCAATTCTATGTTTATCAATTTGGTGCCTAAGAAGGATAGTTGAATGAAACTTAATGATTTTAGGCTTTATCAGTTTGGCGACAAGTGTTTATAATATTTATTTTGTTTTGATAGAAAAGGAGAATTGTATTAAAAGAAGATCCAAAAATAAAAGGATGGACAAGAAGTTCATCCTCCATCTACAATATTTACAATGAGATACATAGAAACTATATTAACCTAACGCAACTGCCAATCCCTTCTCAAATCAAGCGATAAACCTTTGAAGGCACCATTGGCAAATACCCATAGAGACGCTAAAGACACCACTTTATCCCACACAAGATGGTTCAATGTTAATAAAACTATTAATAAGGTGTTGTTGCTTAGACTAAGAGTCGTGTTGGGAGATACCAAAAAGGCGGATTTCGTCCAGATTGTAAATTGTGGGTGACAAAGGAGGAGGCGGAGATGAGCCAGATTCACAAAAGATGTAGGTATTGTGGCGGTGAATGAAGCTGTAGAGGTCTCAAATGGCAATGGGTAAAGTTCTAGTGGTTGACGGTGGAGGAGCTGCTGGAAGAGACAAGTGCTTGTCGGAAGCGCAGGTGGCAGATCTTCTGGAGGTGGGGAGGACCGGGAGGTTGAGTTGGTTGTCACTTGTGGTGATGGAGTCATTGGAGGTGGTTCGTTCCAACAGTAAAAGAGTTAGTATTTGATTTGTGCAGGTATTAAATACATGCTATTCAAGATTATAAACCATGCTGAGTGGTGGGCTACACTTACCCATTACCAAGAAATGGGTTAAGAGATACCCGTTCCTTGGTAATGGGTAAATGGAACCCATACATCACCACGAGATTTAAATAACCTTGAATAGCGAGTAATTGATATTTGAATCAATCAAATACCCAATGACTGCGCAACAAACAAAGACATCAATAACATGGGAATGAAATATACATTCCCGCACATAGATTCCGACATACTTAACGAGTCTTTCAGCTAATACACTTGTTTGGTCCTCTTCAGTTATTTCCCAGAGCATGATAAGTTCTAGTCGGCTAGGTCTTAGTTCAAAAATTACTGTGTGATTGCAAAGCAAAAGAACATGGTACATCCTTACTACACCTGATACGTAATTGACATAAAACGTCATGATCTTGAACAGTAAGATCAGAGAGTGACGAGAAAGACCAACTTATGGAGGGTACCTGCTGTGCCCGCTTGTAATAAGCATCATAATAACCAGCTGAGAGTGCATATGTTCCCATCAGAATTCTCCTTTTTACCTGCCAATAGAAATATAACTTTGTTTCTAAGTAAGTAAAGTAATTTCCTTCAAAATGATTTAAAATGTATGCACGCTCATTAGCTGCAAAGCATCTAAGACTTTATTTTCCACATCGAACATCATTTTAATTCTGATACTCCTTACCTCAGAACCGAACCCTAGTGCACGGGAATTTGCATAGAGGGAACTCAGCTCATCGGATGATGAAATCCGACCATACCTGGAGATCAGTAAATAAAATGAGAGTAAGCAATCACCAGAGAACTTCCAGTAACAAAGGCACAAGAATTCGGCTAAAAGCTGATGCTCTAGTTTCGATTTGAATGAATGAAGCCTAGAGGACTGTTGACATAAATCTTGAAAATGTAAATTTCTGGATGTAAAGTAGAATGCCATGCGTGCATACCCTGATGCATGAATAATTAAGATAAGATGTGTGCATGAATTATCAAATAGCATGCCTTCCATTTTTTTAAATTTTGCAGGAAAATAAATATTATTAGAAAAAAGCATAATCAGATGAACAAAGGGTCCAACAACACAAACATAACAAGTCTTGCTTTGTACAGAAAATACATATCAGGCGCAACTGTGTCATATCAGGAATGTGCTTCTTAAATTACAGAATGTTTACTTAAATTGAAGAATATGCCGCCCTCCAACCACACCCCCACCAATAGGGAAGGCAATCTGACCGAACCGAACCGGCCCGACCCGAGGGGTGATCCGACCCTAAAAGTAGGGTTCAGATCATTTTTTTCATAACCCGAACGAGTTTGGATCGGGTTCGGTTCTAAAGCTGATCCGACTGAAACCCCACCCGACCCCAAAATAAAAGGTTATAATTAAGTAGATGTGAAATATATTTAATGTTCTGCTAAATTGTATTTCTTTTTTGTGTTTGTGAGAATTTAATGATTTTGGACTATTCTCTATAGAATATTTAACATTGGGCTTAAACATAAATTGGGTCCAAACAAATTTGGGCTGAAAAATACACTTTTAATAAAAACTCGGGTCGGATCAGGACGCGTTCAGGTTTCTATACCTTCGGGACGGGTTCGAGTCCATGAAGTTAAGCTTTGGGCCGGGTTCGGTTTATGGTAGATCCGACCCCGACCCGTTGTCATCCCTACCCACCAAAAACGTAAACAAACCAAAGCCTTACAGCAAACCAAAACTGGAAGGACTAGAAATAAGAAGAAACCTGTCCATCACCTGATACCGTCGTAACGGGATAAGTTTGATGACGATTCAGAAGAAGCAAGGATATAGTAGGCGGGTAACCCTAGGGAGAAGGATGGCAAGGACACCTGCCATAGAAAGAAGAAATAAAAAATGAAAAAAAAATCTATTGAGAATGGAGATGGGGCAACTGAATCTAGATGGTGCAGCACAAGGAAATAATTACCTCAGTCACAGTGCAACCTAATTCTTCCATATGAGCAACAGCATCATGGATTGAAGAAATTACTCCTGAATCAACTCCGTCACCAATAGTTTCACGAATTACACCGACCTTCAAGCCCTCTAAGGGCTTTGATTCCAAAAGGTCTCTTGCGATCAACTGAGATGTAAAGTTGGAAACCTCCTGAAAAATAATAATCTCAGTTTCTACAATCTAAAGCAAATGAGCTTCAGCAGACCACCAAATTCCATTCTCTGTCTTGTATGCTATATATCTAATTTACCATTATGGGAAAACAAATCTCTTAAAATGACCAGGTAGAGCTGGAACAGCAAGTTGGTGTAAATACAACAACCAATGGCTAAAGCTTGAATGATAAACCTCCAAGGAAATCTACTTACTGGATTTAGAAAAGCTTGAAAAGCATACAGGCATGCATAAAATACAATACCATCTTCCCCATCTCATAAAATAAAAATGTATCTCAACCCTATCTTCTCTCATTTTGTTTTATTTACAAGCAAATGATCATGACACATATAAAATGTTTACTTTTAGTTAGTTGAGCAAAATTAATTTATTGACCTAGTTGAAGAAACTGAATACTCCCTCCGTCCCACTAAATTTACACTTTTATTTTGGACACGGGGACTAAGAAAAAGTGTAAGTGGTGCGAGTGTTGTGAGTATGAAAAGTGAGGTAGGAGAAAGTGAGGTAGGAAATTGTAAGTAGATAGTTGTTGTGAGTATGCATGTGGGTCTCACTAAATAAAAAGTTATTACTCCCTCCGTCTCATTATGTTTGGCCACAAGACAAAATCACATAGTTTAAGAAACCGTAATAAATGTCTTGTTTAATTTTAACATTTCCGATTATACCTTTAATTATGGCATGAGAATCTGTGCATATCTAATTGATTAGTTAAAAGTAAAACATAAATAAGGGTATAATAGGAAAATAAGTTACAAATTTGCATTGGGTTTATAAGTGGCCAAACAAAATGAGACAAACAAAAAATAGAAATGTGGTCAAACATAATGAGACAGAGGGAGTAAAACATTTCAATTTGAGGAAAGTGTAAGTTTTAGTGGGACACCCGAAGGGGAAAAAACTGCAACTTTTAGTAGGACGGAGGGAGTATACAAATGGAAGGTATAAGAAACATACTCGTTTGCTACTAGTTGCATCAAGATTATCATGACCGCAAATTGCTTGGAGGAGAGCCCCTGAGTCAGCAACTGATGAGCCAAAACACCCAATGACATCAAGGGAAGATGCATATGCCACAAGTCCATATCTTGAGACACGTCCATATGTCGGCTTGAGTCCGACAACGCCACAAAATGAGGCTGGCTGCCTGACACTGCCACCAGTATCACTTCCCAATGAAACTACACACTGCCTAGCAGCAACAGCTGCAGCTGATCCCCCTGATGATCCCCCTGGTACACGTTCCAAGTCCCAAGGATTCGCAGTCACCTAAGTATTTGAAAGATGCAATGCATGAACTATATTCAGTAGCAAGTATAAGGTTTTCAAGCTCAATACTTCTTTTACGGCTCAATCTTCATTAGGAATAGAAAAAGTACTACAGAGAATGAGAAACATAAACTTAAATAATACTCCCTCCGTCTTTTTTTTCTTTTTTGCTCGGTAAATAATACTCCCTCCGTCACCCTGTGAATGTCCATTTTTTTGCAGAAACAAATTGTCCCTAATTGAATTTTCAGCTTAAAAAATATCATATTCCAATGTATACTTGTAAATTAAGCGTTGTAGTAGATAGTAACGATGAATCTTTAATAGAAGTCAACTTTTTCAGATCGACCCTAACCAGCTGCTTGTAAGTTATTCCTGTCAATTGTGACTAATGGATTCAAATAAGAGAAAGCTGATATAAGTGAATCAGCGAATGAAGCAAGAGTGAGGGTTTCTATCTCTCCACCACTCAGAGCACTGCAGTCAACAAGGACACTAGAGGGCTTAAATAGGCTGGCTGGTAGTTATTTATGTCTCGGCTTTAAGGACAAGAGCCAATTTTAACTACAGCTGGAACCAGACTTGTATAATACTCCCTCCGTCCCATGTTAGTGGATACTTATTTCCTTTTTTATCCGTCCCAAGTGAGTGGATGCTTCCCAATATGGCAAAGATTTTATTATTTTATATTCAATGGAACCCACTAATCTTACTCACAACAACAATCCACTTGCTATTCCTCCCACACATTCTCTCCTATTTCACTTTTCATACTCACAACACCTCCTCCCAGTATATCTACTTCTCTTAATTATACTACTTTTCCTTAATTGTTGTGCCCACATTTTTGGTATCCGCTCACGTGGGACGGAGGGAGTATATATTTAACTTCACTATCATGGCTGAAATAGTGAGCAGAAAATGCTTTGAGATTGAACAATAAGATTATTATTTTGTTTTGAAGTTAGTGATGCAGTCCATAACAGGATCAAGAAAAAGTAAACTTGAGTGGGTTAGAGGATTCATAATTCGCACGAATTAAGGTGAAGCAACCTAGTCATTTCATTACTAAACTCTTATGAATTATAACATTAATAATCTGTTAAACAGTTTTATTAGGCTTTCTTATATATATATATATATATATATATATATATATATATATATATATATAGTCAAGGTATTTTGGTCAATTTAAGAACTGCTGGTAGAGTGTTTCCACGTTAACCTATGAGTCCTATTTAACAATTCAGCTTTTGTGATTCCAAATACTAGTCATTTGTTGACAGAGCAATCAATTGAGAATTTCCAAGTAATATGCACCGCTTCTTTGAATTGTAAGATGCTCTAGAAACTTGCATCTGATGCTCAAAAACCCCAGGTGTGATGTCGAAAGTTGCTTTCCTCTTTTGCCACATGATTGCTGTTCTAGGCTATTGTTCATACTGCACAGAAAAACCCCTGATTATATGTGCTCTTTCAACTAACAGACCTTCAAAGACTAATCATAAACCATCAAATTGTTAAATCCATGAACCCTAAGTTCTGTACTCAAAACCACCATCTCAAAGTTCTTTTCCCTGCTACATTCTTCACCAATTTTGACCCAACCTTTGCTGCCTATGAGCACTCCATGCTTGTCCTGCATCAGTAAACTGATTGCTAATTGTTAAACTAGGTCAGGCTGTAGAAATTTAAATTGGGATAATAATTTCTCTTGTTATTCTTCTCACATGGAGGAAGGATTTATATGAGATTACAAAAGAGTTGTAGTCAAAAGGAAACTCTAAGGAAATAAGAAACCCAAAGGAAAAAGGAAACATCAAAGAAGGAAACACAATCCTAGCTGCGTTACACAGGCAAATGTAATACTAGTTATACATCAGGGTTATCTCCAAAACGCAATTCATATGAATTTATATCTCCTCTTCTCTTTCTCTCCAACTCAAAACAGATTTAAGCAAGGGTAACTCCACTACCACGGCATAATGTGCTATATCCTACTCAAAGAATCAACATTTGTAACGTCAATTACATTTTTACTTTGTCGAGGATTATTAACTTATTTACTTATCCACCCAATTACTTCCTTTTCTTTATAATACACTCAAAGAACAAGAAGGGAACAAATGACAATTAAAGTATAGTAACTCTGCCCATCATGAGTCCACCAACAAATGACAATTAGAGTATAGTATCTCAAATTTCCATTGAATATCTCTCTCTTGCTCTCTACTATCATTCTCCCAACTTAAAAAACAATTCACTAGCGCAGTATTATGGTGCTGTCATATGCAGAAAATCCATATTCACGATGAAACTTACTCTTAAGTTTTGAATTTTCCATTGTAATTGTAATGGGAAATACAAAAAAGCTGGAAAAGAAAAATGAACACCTGACCTGGTAAGCCGATCCTTCGGTACTACTACCCATACCAAACTCATCCAGATTAGTTTTTCCAACAATGATTGCGCCACTCTCCCGCAGTTTACGCACCGCCGTAGCATCAAAAGGTGGCCTGTAGTTCTCCAAAATCTTAGAACCCGCCGTAGACGGCATGTCGGCGGTACAAATGTTATCCTTAACAGCAACAAAAACACCAGCCAGGGGTCCCGCCTCCTCATTCCTCTCAATCTTCCGGTCAATTTCTTCGGCGTCGGTCAGGATAGTATCGGAGATATGGAGGAAGCTCTTGATGTGGGGTTCGGTCTGCCGAAGGCGAGTGAGATACTCTTGCGCGAATTCAACGACGGTTTTTTCTCGGGAGATGATTGATTTTCGAATGTTATCAATTTCGGAGGCGGGTGGCGAAGAGGAGAAGCAGGCAGCGGTTTTGGCGGTACTGCTGTGCAGAGCTCTGGTGGAATGGTGGTGGATGAGGCGTTTTGGCGGGAAATGGATTGGGCGCCGCCGGCAATGGTGGAGGAGTATGAAACGAGGGTTTTGTACCGAAGACAGCATTTTCTTTTTCGGTTAACCCTTGAGAGAGAAGAATGGACCTCGTCAGTGGCAAATCTGGGATTCATGGTGAGGGGTTAACTTCAAAGAATTTTTTCTCGATATACAAGGACGTCAGATCCTTTAGCTAAGCAATAACTACAACATTAGCGCAGCAATAAAAGTTACAAATAAAAAGCTAAAGGCACACCCAAATGAAGATATGCTAAAATAAAATATAAAATCAGACTAGTAAAAATCAAAAAAAAAATAGGCATATAAAGCCTATTTTTTCACATGAGTTCAAAGTTTAATAATATAAAAAGAAGAGTGTTTACATAAGTGGTCTCCTACTCTTCATCTTCGTGAAATACTTCATAATATCATCATTTTCAATTTTCCTAAAAATCTATCCTCTACAAAAATCACCAAACAATCATTCAACCAAGCATCTCCCATTTTATTACGTAACGGCGTCTTGATGAGTTTCATCGCTGAAAATACTCTCTCAACAGTTGCAACGGGCAAGAGTAATGCAAATTTGAGGAGCAAATAAACTAAAGGATAAATTGTATCCTTTTTCTTTGCAATCATCAATTCAACAAGTTCACAATCCCTTTCGCATTGGTAAATTCACAGTTAGATAACCTAAAAATTAAAAACCACTACTTTTATTAGGGTTTTATCAATTTAGGGATTTCAATATAGAACCAATTTAAAAAATCAATTGCTAAGCATCTATGAGAAAACATAAGGGAATTCCAATTCCATATCACTAATTTTATTAGGGATTTGAAAAGTTGTTTAGGGAGGGACTAGGGAAGGAAGGAGAGAGAGAGAAAAGAGTCGACACTTACCTACAGTGGCGAATCTTAGATTGTCTTCTTGTCCGAGGTCGGACGAAGGTGAGCGATGGACCGATGGTGGCGGGCCGGCGGCAGCTTGACGCAATTGCGGCGTCTTTTTGTCAAGCGGCGACTGCGGTGTCGATTTGGGTTTTGGTGAAGTAGAAGACGAGCGTTGTTTTTTTTTTCCTCCTGATGGAATTTTCATTATATACCAAGGGTTTCAGGGGTGTCAATTGAAAATTTTCAGGAAGGTTAGACAAAAAATCTAAAAAAGTTCAAGGGTTGAATTGGGAAAAGGGCGAAATCCAGGGGTCAGACCCCCCTCCCCAACGTGGATATGCCCCTGCCCCATGCCCTTCCAGCAACTCCCCAGTTGACACCCACCGTTGTTGATCCCAACTCTTCACCACCTAGTGTTTGCCTCCAACCACACTCATCCCTCCCCAACCACCATCACCACTTAGCTCTTCGTGTTACCCACAATCTCGCTCCCCCATCTTTCCTTTTTTATCATGCATGCCTCCCCCCACCAAATCCTAGATCTGATCGAAATCAAGAAATCGAAAGTCTTGAATGTGTCCTCCATCGTTGAATCGAGAACCCAGATCGCGTCCTTCTCCAACAAGTGACCTTCTCCAATAACGAGGTCCAGGGGCGTATCCACGTTGGGCAGGGGGGTTAATTGACCCCTGAATTTCGCCTTTTTTCCAATTCCACCCTTAACTTTTTTTAGATTTTTGTCTTAACCCCCTGAAAATTTTCAATTAACACCCCTGAAACCCTTGGTATATAATGAAAATTCAAAATTCCATACAGGAGGGAATAAAAAAAAGCAACGCTCATCTTCTACTTCACCAAAACCCAAATCGACCCCGCAGTCGCCGCTTGACAAAAAGACGCCGCAATTGCGTCAAGCTGTCGCCGGCCCGCCACCATCAGTCCATCGCTCACCTTCGTCGGACCTCGGACAAGAAGACAATCTAAAATTCGCCACTGTAGGTAAGTATCGACTCTCTTCTCTCGCTCTCCTTCATTCCCTAGTTCCTCCCTAATCAACTTTTCAAATCCCTAAATTATTAAATCCCTAATAAAATTAGTGATATGGAATTGAAATTCCCTTATGTTTTCTCATATATGCTTATCAATTGATTTTTGAAATTGGTTCTATATTGAAATTCCTAAATTGATAAAAACCCTAATAAAAGTAGTGGTTTTTAATTTTTAGGTTATCTAACTGTAAATTTACCAATGTGAAAGGGATTGATGAACTTGTTGAATTGATGATTGCAAAGAAAAAGGATACAATTTATCCTTTAGTTTATTTGCTCCTCAAATTTGCATTACTCTTGCCCGTTGCAACTGTTGAGAGAGTATTTTCAGCGATGAAACTCATCAAGACGCCGTTACGTAATAAAATGGGAGATGCTTGGTTGAAAGATTGTTTGGTCATTTTGGTAGAGGATGAGATTTTTAGGAAAATTGAAAATGATGATATTATGAAATAATTAACGAAGATGAAGAATAGGAGACCACTTATGTAAACACTCTTCTTTTTATATCATTAAACTTTGAACTCATGTAAAAAAAAAAAAGGCTTTATACGCCTATTTTATTTTGGTTTTTACTAGTCTGATTTTATATTTTATTTTAGCATATTTTCAAAAAAATCTGATTTCGTTACTTAATTCGTTACCTACTAAACATGAAAATCAATAAATTGAGAGGGTACCTTTAATGGCGCCGCCGCAGCGGCAAGAGACGAGCGGGAGTGAGAAAAAGGAGTGCCTGTGCCGCAGAGAGAGTCGACGCCGGAGGAGGAGAGAGAGGAGACTAGAAGAGCGCCGCAAAGAGACAACGCCGGAGGAGGAGGAGAGAGAGGGGAGCGCCGCAGCCCAGAGAGAGAGAGCAAGCAGAGCCCTAATTTCTATCAGTTTCTCTCCAAAAACCTGTTATGAACTTGGTAATGTAACAGTAACTTCTGCAAATTGAGTATCAATTTACAGAGAGATTCCGTAAATTCAACACAGAATTTGAAGAACAGAGAGAGATAGATTGAGCTGAGCTAAGAGAGAGAGAGAAAGAAAAGAGTGAATGGGATAGGAAGAACAGATTTAGGAGAGAGAAGATAGATGAGAGAGAGAGAAACAGAAATGAGGGAAGAATATCATTATTTTTCATGACAAAAACTCATGTGAGAACATCACTACCCGTCTCATCCATGAGACGGGTCGGATTCATGACCAAAACCCGCCCCAACCCGCCCCAAGAATACCCTGCCTCTCTCTCTACGCAATAACCGTCTCTCTCTATACGCAACGCACAACAGATCCCTCCCCAATCTCTTCTCCCGCCAAACCCACCATTAAACCTCTCCCTCACACCCCCAATCAATCTAGCGACCACCCAAAACCAAAACCGCACCCAATTCCCCCTTCAATCGAACAACAACTGAGCTCCCTCTCTCCAAACCGAACGACGAGACCTCCTCGTCCAAAACCTATTTTCCCAAGAACCCTCCTATCAATCTCAATCAATTCTCACTTCGATTCACTCGGGTGATCGAGGGAGCAGGCGCTAGACGCCTAGGAGAGAGAGCTGAGGAAGACGATCAGTGGAGCCGCCATGCGAGATCTCTGCTGAGAATCGATCGGGAAGAATTGGCGAGGAAGGTCGTTGGTTTTGGAGAGCTAGAGAAGATGATTAGAAGGGTAGCCAGCAGTGACGCCTATCGCGATTTAGAAAGAGGGAGCTAGTGTAAACGCCATCAAGGCTAGAGAGAGGAGAGGAGAGAGAGAGAGAGGCCGCCAGAGAGAGAGAAAGTAGTGAGATAGTTGTGTTGCTGCCAAAAAATATTTTTTAAATTTTGTTTTTTTTTTTTTTTCGATTTGTAGAAAGTAATAGTTACTATAACATAATGTAATAATTGTATTCATATAAAGTAATAGTTTGTATTTGTGAAAAGTAATAGTTACTATAACATAATGTAATAATTGTATTCATATAAAGTAATAGTTTGTATTCATATAAAGTAATACATATATACAGAAAAGTAATGGTGATTTTTTTTAAAATTTTAAAATTTTGTTTTTTTTTTCGGTTTGTAAAAAGTAATAGTTACTATAACATAATGTAATAATTGTATTCATATAAAGTAATAGTTTGTATTTGTATGAAAAGTAATACTCCCTCCGTCCCGCTAATATTAGCACACTTTCCTTTTTGGGCGTCCCGCTAATATCCGCACACTCTCAAAAAGGAAACTTTATATTAATAAAATATTCACCCAATCCCACTCATTCTCTCTCCTACATTATTTTAATACTCACAACACCATTATAATTTATTACACCCTCCACTCATTCTCTCTTCACTCATTCTTTTACACTCACAACATTTTATTAAAATATCATATTCCTTAATTCCCGCGCAAACAGTGTTTGTGCTAATATTAGCGGGACGGAGGGAGTAGTTACTATAACATAATGTAATAATTGTATTCATATAAAGTAATAGTTTGTATTTGTGAAAAGTAATAGTTACTATAACATAATGTAATAATTGTATTCATATAAAGTAATAGTTTGTATTTGTATTCATATAAAGTAATACTTCTCATTTGTTTAAGTAATACTTCTCATTTGTTTAAGTAATAATTGGTATTGCTATAAGTAATAGTACTACACTTGTGAAGTAATAGTGTTATTTTTTTTTAACTAATAATAATGTTAGAAACTGTTTTAATTTTGAGTAATACTTCTCATTTGTTTAAGTAATAATTGGTATTGCTATAAGTATTATTACTTTTTTTAAACCACTGAATAGTCGAAAAAATAATATAAAAACTAAAAAAAAAAAAGCAAAAAGAAAAAAATAATAATAAAAAAAATAACAAATCCTAGTACATAATAAAAAATAATAAAAAAAGCATAAAGAAAAAATAATAAAAAAAGCAAAAGAAAAAAATAATAAAAAGAAAAAAATAATAAAAAAAAAGCAAAAAGAAAAGAAATAATAAAAAACTAGAAAGAGAAAGTACTCATAGTAATTTTCCATTTCCATGTAAGGCGCATACGTAGATGGTGGGACGGGCACCGTACGTGACCCTTGCTTCTTTGATTTACTGTTTGGGTCATGGGTCTGGGCTTTGGGTTATTTTGACCCGTCTCATCCATGAGACGGGTCTTATTGTTCTCACAGGAGACTCTCTCATTTTTCATAATCCTTTCACGCCGTACACGCCGAGGTTATAACCGCAATAGTTTTGGGACGGGATGAGTCGGATAATTTTAGTCCGTCTCGTTTCGTATGGTTCCGGTTCATTCCGTTTACGTTGCAGGACAATATGGTGTGATCTTGCCCGTTTTGTTCCCGTTTCGCATATTTTGATCCTGTATATTTTTTTGGTTTCAATGTTATCAATATGAAAAACTTTTGATAAATGCTGAGAAAATTCATGTATGCAGCATCTAGAGACCAATATTTGTGAACTCTAGTAAATGATAGGTATATCTAGTTCTGATAATGCACTTGCTCTTATGATTGATATTCATTTTTATGATTTGCAAGTTATCAATTAAGCATTTTGTTATTAAGATAGCTTGATAAGGACTTGAGCAGAATAATGATATGCTCTTCTAAATGCAGCTTCGCCACAATGTCAGGAGAATAATTGCTTAAGCAGCCAAAATCACAGTAAATGTGGTTTTGGCTCCATTATTATAATGGATCAAAATGAATAGAAGCTCATTAACCCTTCAAAGACATAAAATAGCATAAAGTATCTGCAAATAGTTCTTTTTTTGGTAGCATGCCACAGGCTGTTTGAGAATTATAGTACGTGATTGTTGCTCAATATGTCTTTGCGGATACTTTATCCCTCCTAGTCAACGGTCCCGCATGGGTCCCGCGGGATCTCGCGTTCTGCAAATGGGACGGGATGGGACGGAGTATTTTAGTCCCGTCCCGTTTTGTCCTATTCCCGTCGTGAGACAACATAATTTCGTCTCGTCCCGTCCCGTATTCCTGAATTGACAGCTCTAGTTATAACAACCCATAAAGCGACAAAAACACCAAAACGGCATCGTTTACATTAGGGATGACCAAAATCGGTTCCGGACCCGGTTTCGGTTCGGAACCGCCGATTCTGGTTCGAAAAATGTATGACCCTTAACCGGCCCGGATTGCTCACGGTTCCGGTTAATTCGGTTTCGATTTTCTCCCCGGTTCGTCCGGTTCCGGGCTTTTTCCGATCCGATTTCAGTCTGGTTCTATTGAAAAACAATGAATTTTCGTTCGGTTCCGGGCTTTTTCCGGTCCGGTTCACCATTTTGGTGACCCTTAACCGGCCCGGCTCCAAACCGGTTCTGGTTACCCCGGTTTCGGTTTTCGTGGCGGTTCATGGCGGTTTCGGGCTTTTCCGGTCCGGTTTCGATCCGATTTGGCCATCCCTAGTTTACATCCCTCTAATTAACACACCCTTAATTAAACCAAACAACGCCGTAACTACTAACTAAAACGACAACACTTTACGCTAATTGACTTTATTGACTCTCAACGGTCACCACCAACGGTCAACCCCAAATTACAAGAACCCTAATTCATAACATTCCCCTTTCCTTCAACCAATCCTTGTCTCAAGGATTGAAATTAGGAAAATTAGCTGCAATAACAGGCCAATCCTCCCATGTCGCGTCTTCGGGCAAGGCATTTTCCCACTGAATAAGAACTTGGGTTGCAGGGCGACCATTCTTCTTAATCAAACGACGATCCAAAATGGCGAGTGGCTCTACCAAAAGCTTTCCATCATCATCTGTTGCTGGTAGTGCTATTTGCGTAGTCGGGGCATCACCCAATCTCCTTTTAAGTAGAGACACATAAAAAAACTGGATGAATTTTTGAGGTGGGTGGTAATTCCAGCTTGTAAGAGACTTTGCCAACCTTTGCAACCACTAGAAATGGGCCATAAAACTTGGGATCCAGTTTAAAATCCTTTCATAAAGCCAAATAAGTCTGTCTATAAGGTTGTAGCTTCAAATAAACCCAATCACCAACCTGAAATTCTCTCTCAGTGCGATTGGTGTCTGCAAATTGGTTCATTCTGGTTTGGGTAGTTAGCAGATTGTCCCTCAACAGCTTGATGTGAGCATCTCTATCCTTAATGAATTCCCCCACTGCATCCACTTTGGAGTATTGCTCATGGTTGAAAAGAGATTGAGAAGGGGGGTATCCATATAGAGCTTCGAAAGGGGTCATGTTCAAAGCTGTATGGTGGTTGGTGTTATACCACCATTCAGCTAGGCTTAACCAGTTAGACCATTGCTTGGGCTGTTGGCTGCTTGCTGTCCTCAAGTAATGCTCTAAGCATCTGTTGAGCCTCTTTGTCTGCCCATCTGTTTGTGGATGGTAAGCTGTGCTCAGCTGGAGTGTGGTACCCAATAGAGTGAATAATTCCTTCCAAAATTGACTGAGAAAAATGGGGTCTCTATCAGACGTAATAGTAACAGGCAACCCATGCAACTTGTATACTTGGTCAAAGAAAGCTTTAGCTATTCCATAAGCAGTAAAAGGTTGCTTCAATTGAATAAAATGACCATACTTAGTGAGTCTATCCACTACCACCAATTCAGCCCACGAGGAATAGTGACCGGTTTCCATCTCAAGAGTCAAAGTGATGAAGTTCTTGATATTGGTAACCGTCAAGGCGGGATGGAAAACTTTGTCAGCCATGGAAGATGAGGTGGCTGGAAAAAATTGAGAAAGAAGAATAGGGTTAAGGATCGGGAGAGTCTGATACCATAAAGGAGATAAATCGTGCCTTGTATTTCATTATTCACAAATATATATATGGTTACATCATGCTATAATTAAGCTAACTAATGCCTATAATTAAGGAATTAGAATAATTTGTACATGAAAAATATTCACAAGATAAATACAAAAGATATTGACATATCTTTTGTTTGATACACACTACACGGCTATTAGTTATAAACAACTGATAAATACCACTTAAAAAATAAAAAACAAAACTACAAAAAGAAGTTTTTTTGTAATATTCAAGGACTTTTTTGTAATATTCAATGAATTTATAGTAATATCCAACTTATGTGTGGTATTTTTTATTTTTATTTTGTAATATTCATTTTTCAGAAGTAATTTTGATAAATGCATCTTCTGTCAAGCGTTAGGGCTCATTTGCTTGCTTAGCAAGCGCTCATCTAATTTTGGACAAAAAATATTTAGTTATACTCCCTTCGTCCCTAAATATTTGTCCCATTTGACTTTTCAAACATTTTAATTTAGTGATTTTGAAACTTTAATTTTGGTTATTTTTACGAACGCTTTGAAAATTATTGATAATATACACCGCCGTTATGTAATACTTCGTCCCTAAATGTTACAAGTTTTGAAAATTTAGTGATTTTGAAGCTTTAATTTTGGAAATGAGACTAACTTTTTGGGACAAAGAAAAAGGAAAAATGGGACAAACATTTAGAGACGGAGGGAGTATAAATTATAGGCTTTCGAGGGTCCATGCGCAGCGGAATAAGCAATAACTCTAAAAACCCCAAGCCCTAGAATCCGTTCTAGATGAATAATTAAGAAAGATGAAATAGAAATACCAACCTTGAATGCTTTTGCTTTTGATAAACTTGACCCAACTCCAGATTGAACGACCTTGTTAATCCTTGATGAACGAACGGGAATCACGAACCAAAGATCTTGACGAGCGAAGATCCTCTATGTGTATCCACGCGATGAACGAACCCTAGAACTCTTCTAGGAGGATTGCTAGATCCTATTGATTGAAACACCTTTCAATCAATGAAGAACAATGGATTTGGTGGTGTTTGATTCTCAATTCTCAATTGAAATCTCTCACTTTTGATGTTTCTCTCAAGCCAAAACGTTCTTATGACGGCTAGGGCAACCAGGGGTAAGTATTTATACGTTATAAAACTTTTCCCCTCGTGAAAACCCTAGTTTTAAGTCAATTCCGCGTCAGTCCAGTGCCCAGGGGATGAGTCGTCCCCCAGGGGACGAGTCGTCCCCTGGCACCCGGCCTTCGAATCCGGCGTCCCCTTAAGGGGAATAGTTGGTTACGCCTGGGACGAGTCGTCCCCTGAGAACAAAAAACTCCATATTCTTCATTTTTGACAATTCGTTCGATGCGTGTGACCCCATAGGACTATATTATGTTGGCAATGAGTTCGATCACATCGATCCTCATAAGACATGAGCGGACTCTAGCAAGCCATCATGCCTACCCAAATAATATAATATCAAGTTCGATTTCCTATATAGAACATATCACAATCCCATTGTCACACGATGTTATATTGAACATGAGTCATGGTCCACGTCAACTCATATTGTTCAATGCTTTCTCGTTACCAAGTAAATTGATTAATCGAATGATATTAATCACATTAATTCATTCGGGCATGGCCACGCACTACATCAATCTTACTTACGAGTGGCCTAGCAAACATCTCTCTTTACGAGGGACAATTTCCATCTTGACTTATCATTCTTCCCAACAAGAATCATACCATGCCAATGATAGCCCTTATTGTCATCCGGTTAAAGACAACGTTAAACTATATCAAACATGATATTCATCGAGCGGAAGACGATGATAATCTCAGGTCAAAGGATATCAATGATATGACTATATGAGATTTAATTATGATATATGACCATGACATAAATCTCATAATGGGTCAAGTCCAGTACCTTGTTCTCTAACAAGTACCCATGAATCTAATGTGCATCTCCATGCATATAATCATCACATGATTATCCATTAGACTTCATACTAGTGCTTCATAAGTACTAGGGACACGATTATTATAACTAAACATGCAAACACATATAATAATCACAGAAGCAATCTCATATATAAATGAACAATGACATTACATAAAGGTCTATCTCTATAGGCCTAGGGCACTAACACCTACAGTCTCCCACTTGCACTAGGCCCAATCATTCATGTATCTTATACCCATGGACCTAACATGACCATCATGTTTAGCTTGTAGTAAAGGCTTGGTGAGAGGGTCCGAGATGTTGTCATCCGTTGGTACCTTGCATATCTTGACGTCCTCCCTTTCACAGATTTCTCGAATGAGGTGGAAGCGTCTCAAAATGTGTTTGGATCGCTGATGTGACCTTGGTTCTTTTGCTTGGGCAATAGCACCATTGTTGTCACGAAACAGGCTCTATCGGGTTAGTGATACTCGGAACGACTTCTAAGTCACTAACGAACTTCTTGATCCAAACCGCCTCCTTAGCCGCATCCGATCTTTGCTATGTATTCGGCTTACGTTGTAGAATCGGCAACGGTGCTGCTTGGAACTCTTCCAACAAACAGCACCTCCATTTAGTATAAACACAAAACCAGACTGCGATCTATAGTCATCTTTGTCGGTTTGGAAGCTTGCATCTGTGTAACCCTTTACAACCAGATCATCTTCCATTCCTCCAAATACCAAGAATACATCCTTAGTCCTTCTCAAGTACTTAAGGATATTCTTGACAGCTATCCAATGGTTCTCACCAGGATCAGACTGGTATCTACTCGTTGCGCTTAGAGCGTACGAGACATCAGGTCCAGTACATAACATGACATACATGATAGACCCAATTGCTGAAGCATATGGTATATCACTCATCCTCTTTCGCTCATCATTTGTCTTAGGACAATGAGTCTTGCTAAGAGTAATGCCATGTCCCATTGGCAAGTATCCTCTCTTAGAATTTTCCATGCTGAATCTTCTAAGGACCTTGTCAATATATGTACTCTGACTCAAACCAATCATCCTTCTTGATCTATCTCTATAGATCTTGATACCAAGGATATAAGCCGCCTCACCCATATCTTTCATTGAGAAACATTTTCCTAACCAGAACTTTACAGTCTCAAGTGCAGGAACATTGTTTCCAATGAGCAAGATGTCATCGACATACAATACCAGAAATAGCACTATGCTCCCACTTATCTTCTTGTATACACAAGGTTCATATTCGTTTTTGATGAAGCCAAACTCTTTGACTGATTCATCAAAACGTAGATTCCAGCTCCGGGAAGCTTGCTTCAATCCATAAATGGATCTCTGCAACTTACACACTTTGTTAGAATCCTTTGGATCGACAAACCCTTCAAGCTGTATCATGTATATATCCTCAAGTAGGTTTCCGTTAAGAAACGCTGTTTTGACGTCCATTTGCCATATTTCATAGTCGTAATATGCGGCTATGGCAATTAGGATTCTAATAGACTTAAGCATTGCTACGGGCGAAAAGGTTTCATCATAGTCAACGCCATGAATCTGCCTATACCCCTTAGCAACTAGCCTAGCCTTATAAGTATGTACCTTCCCATCCATGTCGGTTTTCCTTTTGAAAACCCACTTGCACCCTATGGTTTTTACACCTTCGGGTGGATCAATCAAGTTCCAAACTTGATTATCGTACATGGATTTGATTTCGGATTCCATGGCTCCTAGCCACTTGTCCGAATCAGGAGTGGACATCGCCTCTTGATAGGAAGTAGGTTCATCATTCTCAATGATTTCTACTTCATTACTTTCCGTCATGAGCAATCCATATCTCTCGGAGTTCGGATCGTATCTTATCCGATCTGCGAATAACTTGTGTATCTTGAACCGGTTCTACAACAGCTTGTGAATTTGGTTCCGTCTCTACTACTGGCTCTATGTCATTTTCGGGTTCTTGAATTTCTTCAAGATCAATTTTACTCCCACTAGTTTCTTTAGAGAGAAACTCTTTCTCTAGAAAGACACCGTTTCGAGCAACAAACACTTTGTTCTCGGATTGGTTGTAAAATTGATATCCTTTCGTTTCCTTAGGATAACCAACAAAAATACATTTATCAGATCTAGGTGCAAGTTTATGTTCAGAAACCAATTTCTTTACATAAGCCTCACATCCCCAAATCTTCATGAAAGATAAGCTAGGCTTTCTTCCATGCCACATCTCATGTGGGGTTTTAGGAGCCGATTTAGTAGGGACCTTGTTAAGTGTGAAAGCAGCTGTTTCCAGTGCATGTCCCCAAAAGGAAATAGGAAGGTTAACTTGACTCATCATCGATCGAACCATATCTAATAGGGTTCGATTTCTCCTCTCGGATACACCATTCCATTGTGGTGTTCCGGGTGGAGTAAGTTCTGAAACAATTCCACAACTTTTCAGATGATCGTCAAATTCTTGGCTCAAATATTCACCACCTCGATCGGATCGAAGTGTTTTAATAGTTTTGTCAAGTTGATTTTGTACTTCACTTTGAAATATTCTAAATATCTCAAATGCTTCACTTTTGTACTTCATCAGATAGACGTAGCCATATCTAGATAAGTCATTAGTGAACGTTATGAAGTACCGAAATCCTCCCCTAGCAATGCTATTCATTGGTCCACATACATCAGTATGTACGAGGGCCAACAAATCACTAGCCCTTTCACTACTCTTAGTAAAAGGTGCTTTAGTCATCTTGCCCAATAAACAAGACTTGCAAACATCATATGATTCATAATCATGTGAGTCTAAATATCCATCTTTATGGAGTTTAGAGATGCGTTTCTTGTTTATGTGCCCAAGACGGCAATGCCATTTATATGTGTCATTCACATTGTTTGGTTTGGATTTCTTACTAACATGATAGACATTATCAACATTATTCTCAACATCCAAGACATAAAGGCCATTAAAAGAATGAGCAACACAATAAAGCATGTCATTCAAATAAATTGAAAATTTCTTATTCGCAATAAGAAAATTGTAACCCTCATTGTCTAAACATGAAATAGAAATAACGTTTCTGCTCAAATCCGGAACATAATAACAGTTATTTAAAACTAAAATTAATCCGCTTGGTAAAGTGACTTCGTAAGTCCCTACGGCCAATGCAGCAACTCTTGCTCCATTTCCAACCCATAGATCTACTTCACCCTCTTTGAGCAACCTTCTATTCTTTAGTCCCTGTACATTTAGGCAAATGTGAGATCCACATCCGGTATCTAATACCCAAGAACTAGAGGTAGAAAGTAAAATATCTATCACATAGATACCTGAAGTCATGGCAATCTCATTGCCCTTCTTCTTCAGTCCTTCCTGATAAAGCTTGCGATTACGCCTCCAATGCCCAGTTTCCTTGCAATGGTAGCACACCGCATCCTTTTGGGATTTGGGTTTAGGCTTCTCAGCAACGGCAACCTTTGCCTCCGGTTTAGCAACTTTTGCTTTACCCTTGTTTTTGAACCCCTTTCCTTTATTCACCATCAACACTTGATTGGTTTTCTTGGTAATATTGTTCTCCGCATTCTTTAGCATCCCATGCAATTCAGACAGAGATTTATTAATCCCATTCATGTTATAATTCAGAACAAACTGATTATAACTCTCAGGGAGTGAATGCAATATCATATCCGTAGCCAGCTCTAACTGGATAGGATACCCAAGCCTCTCAAGGTGTTCGAGGTGACCCTTCATCTTCAATATATGAGGCCCAACAGGTTGTCCTTCAATCATCTTGCATGAATGAAGAGCCTTCATAGTGTCAAACCTTTTCGTACGTGCTTGCAACTGGAACATTTCCTTCAAATGATTTCCCAAATCATAGGCTTCCATGTGTACAAGGTCCTTCTGAAGAGCCTTACACATGGTAGCAAGCATCAGGCAACCAACATCAATAGAATCATCCATATGCTTCTTATGTTGGTCCCTTTCCGCTTTAGTTGCATTAGCAGCCGGCTCGGGTGGAACGGGTCCATCGAGAATGTACAACTTCCTTTCCTGTTTGAGAACAATTCCCAAACTGCGGATCCAATCCACATAGTTATTGCCATTCTCCTCTAACTTGTCCTTCTCAAGGACGATCGCAGTGACATGTTTTGATTATTGTTTCTGACCGTTGATCTACAAAGATATGCAACAAGATATGAAACACATATAAATACCAATTCATTTAAGAGATTAATTAAAGTATTTCATAAATACTCCCACTAAATTATATAACCTTCTTATACAAACATGTATAATATAATTTAATAGGCTAAGACCCAACTTTAATTTAATTTCAAGCTCCATATGGCACGACTGCTCAAAATTAAACTAAAAAGGTAGATAACATTTATCAATCATATCTATATATGACTCTTAGATCATTATGAGATAATAGACATCATATGTCACATGTTTCAATCTCATCTTATGCCTTAGGCCCAAAACTGTTTTTGAAATTGTCTATGGCTAAGAACTTATGAGACGAAACTCACAAGGTGAGATAAAACTCACGGGTGTTGTTCTTAGTGTTGATGACACTAACAACAACACATTCACCAATTCTAGAAAAAGCACAAATCAATAGAAATAAATATAATTTGCAGCGGAAGAATTAAAGCAATACACAAGAATATAATTTTTATCAAGTTATATAAATATATAACTTGATGGGTGCCTAAAAGGCAAGACCTTTCTATTAATAATATGAATTCAATACAAGGTCGAGGTTGTTCCTTAATGATAAACGAACCCTGATATAAGGAACAACATACACGAATTCTCTCTGTAAATAAACACTCAAAAACCTCACAAAAATATAAAAATCTATATGAAATATTCAAGTGTTGGACAAAGTGTTGCCGACACTGAATGGCAACACTTGAGAGCAGAATTCTACTTTTCTTGTGCAGATTTGCGTTTTCTGAATTGGATGATCTTCAATGAAGATCCACTGCACTATTTATAGGCCACAAAGTCTTGGAGCCTACTCAAATGATCAGCTAACAGCCTTGGGTTTGTTTCCTCATTTTATGCCTTCTCGCCTTCATTGTAGGAGACCTAGTCTTCTCTTGCTTCTCATGCTTGTACCTCTTAGCTTTGATTGCCTTGTACTCTGACTTGTTCTCCCCCAGAATAGCTGAATAAAATATCTCCTGGCTTGGTCATAAATTAAACAAATAAACACATGTTTATTTGTTAATTCCTCCTCTTCGTAATTCTCGCCTGGGCATATTCTGTTGCTGATTTTAAGCTCATTTTAAGGTGACTAACTACTGTTATATAAACATTAATTTACCCATTAATATTTGTGAAAAATACAGTAACTAACTCAGTGTCGCCAATTCCAAATGGCAACACTTTTGGCAACACCAGTGGCAACACTGGTTTGCAACACTTGGGATGACATTCATGACAACACATGATCTAACATTAACAATCTCCCCCATAGTTACTGATTTCTTCACAAAATACCAATGTGATGATCTTTTCAAAAACAGTTAGTCAAACTTAACTAAAACCAGAAAATGCCACGAGATTTTAATAGCGGCAACATAAACCTTCAGGCAATGTTTTAAGGTGACTAACCAAAATAATTAATAACTAACCAAAATAATTATTAAAATCTTAAACCAACCATTCCATCATTCAACAAAAAACATCCATCCAAGTTTGAAGAAAATTCCAGCCGAAACAAAGAAAAAAAAACAGAAATAAAATTTGTTTAAGCATTACAAACCAAAATAAAACAAATAAAATTGTTTTTGTTCCAAACCACCAAAATCAACCACCATTCAAACCAACCATCTTTAAACTGCATTTCCAGCTCCTTCACCTCCCTCAGCTGTCCCACTAGGCCCAGCACCATTCCCAGCTCCATCATCATCATCACGCCTTGGTGGCTTATCTCCCCCTATTTTGGAAGAAATCAAATCCACCATTTTCATCATGTCAGTGCGCATGTCCAACCACCCCTGAATTACTGAGTCAATGTGCTTGACCTGACTATTGAAAAAATTAAGTACCATAGCAGCATCAACCATTACAGGAGCAGTGTTGCCAGAAGTGTTGCCAGTTTCAGGGGCGACACTTGGGGCGACACTGGTAGCAGGGGCAGTAACTGGAGGAGCATTTGTAACCAAAACCCAAGGTAAATCCCTGTGCCTATCACCTTCAGTAAAGTGTTTGGTAATTCTGTAATAAACAGGCTTTTCAGAGATATTATCACCATTCCAAGGCTTAAGGTTTTGGAACATGAGGACTTGGAAAATAAGGGAAGGAAATATGAAGGAGGAAGTCTTTTTCTTCTTAGCCCATGCAGCAAGGTGAGCAAATACAAGTCTCCCAAAGTTAACTCTTTGTTTCTTGCCTAGTTTGTACAACAAATTAGCTTGCTCAAAAGTGACCGTGTTCTCGTTTGCCGTAGGAAGCCAATTTGTTATACAAATCTTGTGGAGCACGCTAAACAAAGAAGTGAGATGGGTAGACCTAAAGTGATCAGACCAAATGGTGATTCTCCCTCCAGTTAAAAAGGTGGCTAAGGCATTAGGATCATATTCCAAACTCTCATCTTCGACATTAGGGAGGCCGAATGCCTTGTTGATGATCAAGGGATTAAAATCATAGATATTGCCCCTAACAAAGATCTTTCCATAATGAGGGGTATTCCTATCATCAATATTATCCCTAAGATGAGCATAAAAGTTCCTAACCACACTTTCAATGTACGATGACACTTTAGTCACCGTAGGCAAAAACATCCTATCCTCCAAAAACTGATACACACCTAACTCCTTGAATTGAGTCACATACATATTCTTTTCATTCAGAATTTTCTTCTCAGAATCTTCAACAAACTTATCTAAATTTGTTTCACCATAAAATTCATCCGAAAGAAAAGGACGTTCATAAAATCCAAAAGACTCATAATCTGACTTTTCATCTTGAGAGGGATTAGGAGAGTGTACCTCAGGCCATGAAATAGGAGAATACGAAGGAGAACTCGATTGTGCTTTGGTCTTGGCAGCAGGTGTTGCTTCAGGTGTTGCCATTTCATCGGCAACACTTGGGGCAACACTTGATGAAATTTTCTGTTTCTTCTTCATTTTGGACTGGGCTTCAGCAAGAGTTTCCTCATCTTCCAACCAAGCTTCTTCATCCTCATCAGAAGATGATGAGGGCTCCTTTGTCTCTTTAAAAGCTGGGTCCGAACCTTCCTCGGACGAAATGTTGAGAGAAGAACTCGAGCTATCCTCCACATTTACTGGATCATCAGCCGTGTTGGAAGGAATCTTGGACCTGAACAAGGTTTTGATCCTCTCAGATTGTCTACGCACTCCACCCCTAAAAGACGAAGAGGCATCAACCGCCTTTCTCTTCTTGGTCTTCTTTTGAGGGGCGAAGGTGAGCTCTATGGAGGGGGTAGCTTCTGGAAGATTAATAGGAATGGGAATTTTGGAAGGATCATAGACAACAATGTCTAATGAGGGTGAGGTTGAGGGTGTGGCCGAAAGTGTCGCAGGGGATATCTCCATTGGAACGGCGACATTTGAGGCGACACTAGAGGGAGCTAGAGGCGAAATTTCCATGGGTGATGAAATTTGGGGTGAATTTTTGGTGCTTGCCATGGAGAATCGAAGTAGAACGAGGAAGACGAAGAACTGGGCAAGGGTTTCGGTTTAACGCCTAGAGAGAGAGAGAGCAACGAGAAGAGAGAGAGTGAGGGTTTAGAGAGGTTTTAATGAGTGAATAGTGGTAGGATTTAATTGATTTGACAATGTCAAATTAATTAAATCTCCACTTATCTCTCAAAAATCCCAACAAACTCAAGTGTTATCCGCCATTTTTAAACAACATTCCTTTTTTTTTGTTTTTTTAATTTTTATAATTTTTATAATTTTTAATAATAACTAAACATAATTTTAGTAATATCCATAAAATTGTGTTTTTCAAAATTCAAAGGGATGAATCTTAAAAAATAGATATTACAAAATTACACTTAGTTTGACAAAATAAAAATTTTTGCTAAAAACCTTTTAAATTTCACAAACTCTAAATATAAGAAAATAGACTTTTGGAAATTTAAAATTTAATTAACAAAAACAAAAACAAGAAAATAAAAATTAATGTAGCATCTACTAATGTGTTACTAGCAATGTTGCGTGACACACAAGGCAATATTTTTAAATAAAATCCCCTTGATATTTTTCAACATATATAACTTATCATTCCTTAGGCAATTTATAAGCACACTTTACACTTTCTTTATTTACAAGGAAGCATCGTAGTAGCGAGCTCCATGTCCCTAATACTTAGTATAAAACACTACATTATATTCCCTTTGGGAATTTTCACAAGCTTTGCCTTTTTTTTTTTTTTTAAAATATCAACAACAATATGAGTGACTTTGTCACTTTTTAGCACAAAGGGGTATTTTATATAAAAAATGTTAACCTTAAGAACGTACACATACTAGAACAAAAAGGTCAGTAAATGCCCCTCATTTGGGATTAAACAACTATATATATATATATATATTTTTTTTTATTTTTTTTTAAAATTTTAAAGATAATATACAACTCATACAAAGTGTTGCTGACAGTGTTGGTAACACTGAAGGCAACACTAACAGATTTATAGAAAACATAGACCAAGAGATTTTTTCAAACTTGAAAATCTCTCATGGTCCAAGGCTTTGGTCAAAATATCAGCAAGTTGATGTTTTGTATCAATATGCTCTATTTGGATCAATTCCTTTTCTACTAAATCTCTTAAAAAATGATGGCGGATATCAATGTGCTTAGTGCGTGAGTGTTGTACAGGGTTTTTGGAAATATTTATAGCACTCAAATTGTCACAATACATGGTCAAGATATTACTATCAAGACCATAGTCATCAAGCATGTGTTTTAACCATATTAGTTGTGAACAACAACTCCCTGCTGCCACATATTGATTCAGGCGAGAGAGAAACACAGTTTTGCTTGCGACTGTACCATGACACTAGATTATTACCCAAGAAAAAACAACCCCCACTAGTACTCTTTCTGTCATCTATATCCCCTGCCCAATCAGAGTCACTAAAACCAACTAAGTTGGTATTAGTGTCTTTGGTGAACCAGATTCCCAATTCACTTGTCCCAGACACATACTTGATGATTTTCTTGACAGCATTTAGGTGAGAAATTTTAGGAGCAGATTGATATCTAGCACAAACACCTACGCTGAACATTATATCGGGACGACTGGCAGTAAGATAAAGAAGACTACCTATCATGGATCTATACAGAGTTGGGTCAACATCCTCCCCTGCCTGATCTTTGTTTACCTTAAGAGATGATCCCATAGGTATTTTAGAGCTCTTGGCACTCTCCAATCCAAATCTTTTCACCAGACTCTTAGCATACTTGCTCTGAGTGATGAAGATTCCATCATTCGATTGTTTCACCTGCAATCCTAGGAAATAATTAAGTTCTCCTATCATGCTCATCTCAAATGTAGATGTCATAGCTTCCACAAAATTTTGTAAACATATTTTAGATGTGGAACCATAAACTATGTCATCAACATAGATTTGAGCAATGACAAGCTCTTTATTTTCCCTAAGAATAAATAATGTCCTATCGGCTTCTCCTCTAACAAATCCATATTCAAGAAGGAAGCTTGTTAGACGCCCATACCATGCACGAGGAGCTTGTTTTAAGCCATATAAGGCCTTATCAAGTCTGTATACATGGTGCGGGTGGAATGGGTCTTCAAACCCTTTGGGTTGCTCAACATAGATCTCTTTATCTAAATACCCATTCAAGAAAGCCGCTTTGACATCCATTTGGTGCAATGTGATTTTGAGATAACAGCTATAGCAAGAAGAAGTCTTATTGACTCAATTCTAGCCACGGGTGCAAAGGTCTCGTCAAAGTCGATTCCTTCCACTTGTGTATAGCCTTGAGCCACAAGACGAGCTTTATTACGAACAATATTACCCAATTCATCAGATTTGTTTTTGTAAATCCATTTAGTTCCAATGATGTTAGAATTTAAAGGACGTGGAACTAAACACCAAACCTCGTTACGGGTAAATTGTTCAAGCTCTTCTTGCATAGCTTGAATCCAGAATTTATCATTTAAGGCCTCAATCACATTTTTTGGTTCAACAGAGGAAACGAAAGGAGTGTTTTACTGAGTATGTGGAGGACATACACACATATCTAACCATATCTCTGTAATCAAGCGGCTCCTTGTTCCTTGTTCTAACCCCTTCATTAACATCACCAATTACTTGAGTAATGGGATGATAATTTCTAATTCGAACTGGGGGATCTCTCCTGCCTTGATGGTACACCAATCCATCTTCTCCTTGAGTCACTGCTCTCGGAATTTCCAGCCACTGTCTGTTCTCTGTGTTGCCTCGGGTGTTGCCATTTCGGGCGACACTTGGAGCAACACTTGAATCTGTGGCTGCAATGGCTGAATCAGATTCTGTTCCAGCCCTTTGTTCGACTTCTTCTAGTAAAGTCGAGGTATATCATCAGTGGTTCTCTGTGGCACTCAAGTAATCGTTAAATTCAATATTTACCGATTCTTGAATTACTTTTAACCTCAAATTATAGACACGATAAGCATGACTGTTTTGAGAGTAGCCAAGAAAGATGGCTTTGTCACTCTTAGAATCAAGTTTTCCTAAGTATTCCCGGTCATTTAAAATGTAACACAAACACCCAAACACATGAAAATAGTGAACCGTAGGTTTCTTTCCATTTAAAATCTCATAGGGTGTCATAGTTGTACCGGGTCTTAAGAAAACTCTATTTGTAGTGTGACAAGCTGTGTTTAATGCTTCGGCCCAAAAACCTTTAGAAATATTTCTAGCAATTAGCATAACACGAGCCATTTCCATTAAAGTCCTATTTTTCCTTTCGGCAACACCATTTTGTTGTGGTGTTTTGGAGTGAAAACTCATGGTGTATCCCCTTTTTTACTACAAAAAGTAGAAAAGGAGATGTTTTCAAATTCTCTACCATGATCTGATCTTATTCGAAAAATAGGAGAACAAAACATGTTTTTGATTTTAGAGACTAAGTGAGTAAATTTATCAAAAGTTTCAGATTTTTCTCTTAAGAAATACACCCATGTAAACCTAGAAAAATCATCAACTATCACATAAACATACTTCTTACCTCCCAAGCTTTCTACCTCAATAGGACCCATCAAGTCCATATGTAGAAGCTGAAAACAATGTGTTGTTCCTGAGTGTTGCTCATTGTGTTGCTCAACACTGTGAGCAACACGAGTTTGCTTACCCTTTTGACAGTCACCACACATCACGGTGTTTTTGAGGTCTAGTTTAGGAACACCTTTGACGGCATTATGTTTGATAATCTTCTCAAGATTTCTATAATGAGAATGACCTAACTTTTGATGCCATAACCTAATATCATCAAGTTTTGTCAAATTGCACACTGATTTATTACCAACCAGATAGCAATTATCACTTGATCTTATTCCAGTCATGACACAAAAGTTAGTGTTATCAAACACTTCACAGGTATTTTTATTGAATTTTACCTCCAAATTGTCATCACATAGTTGGCTAATGCTAATTAAATTAGCAAGTAAACCATCTACGTGCAAGACATTTTTCAAAGGAGGAAAACCAACAATATCCAGTGTTCCTTTACCAACTATTTCACTCTTGCCTCCACCACCATAAGTCACTGAGCCTCCTTGAATAGGTTGGTACTCTGTTAGGAATGATTTTGTACCAGTCATATGACGTGAACAACCACTATCAAAGTACCAAGTTCCTGCAATGTTAGTCCTTAAAGCTGTATAAACAACATAGCATTTCAGTTTTTCCTTGGGTAACCAACCCTTTTTTGAAAATGCGGATTTACGTTCACCGGTGTTGCCATAAGTGTTGCCCTGAGAAGACTGGCGACACTTGAGGCGACACTTGAAGACTGGACATTTTCTTTTGTAGGAAAATGCAATCTGGTTTTAAATGTCCAGGTTTGTGACAGTATCCACACTCATTGGATTGATCAGAGGAATCACTAGAAGTGCTACCCTTTTCCTTGACACGCTCTTTTACAAAACAATTTTTAGTTTCAACATCAAACAAGGAAGAGGTAATACTTTCAAGTGATTCTTGGAACCCAAGACCAGCTTTCGAGGCTTACTCAATTTGAGTATTTCATCCAATTTGGATGAACTCGTGTTGAGTTTTTGAAGGTGGATTCGGCTAGGTTGAGTTTGGCCTTGATTTTATCAAGATCCAATTCTCTCCTGCGAGTTGAGCTTCTAGCCAGTCAAGGAGTTCTTAAGATCCTGATTTTCCTTTTCAAGAAAACCACCATCTTATTCTCCTTTTTCCATTCCACGAGGAGAGATTTATAGAGGTTTTTTAATTCACAAATAAGTTCATCTTTATCAAGATCATCCTCTATAATCTCTTCTGAATTTAAATCAGTTGAACCATGCAAATTAAGATCATTTAAAGAATCATACCTGCTGAGTGTTGTGCCAAGTGTTGCCAATTCCTGGACGACACTTGGGGCAACACTTTCTGAAGAAGTCACCAATGTGTCAAGTGTTGTCAAATCTGTAACGACACTTGAAGTAACATTCTCAGTCGAAGGTAGCTCCTCTACCGTGGCCATCATGACTACTTGCTCTGTCTGTTCTTCTTTCTCTGTTCCTTCCTCCTCTCCATCACTAAGAGATACCCACAAGTTTTTGCCCGCCTTTCTCAAGGTGTTAGCACATTCATTGGCATAGTGACCCCAACCGGAACAAGCATGACATTGAATAGATTCAATGTACTTAGGATCGGACCGGATCTTTTCCGAGGATGCACGCCTTGGTGGGATATCCTTTTGATTTGGAGGAGGACTTCTCCTTGGCACAAAACTAGAGGTTTTGGCCGTTTGGTCCTTAGCCTTTACCTGCACTTTGTTAAATTTTCTAACCATAGAATTATATCTCTTTGCAAGTAAAGCTACACTAGTATTTTCATCTAACTCCTCGAAGACTTCATCTTCATCGTCCACACATGTGTCCGAAGATTCGACTTTTAAGGCAATATTCTTGCCTTTAGAAGCCTCCGTTTGTTCATTGAGATTCAACTCAAAGTTTTTCAAAATACTCATTAAGGAGTTGATGTCCATTGTTGAAAGATTATGGGCCTCTTCAATAGCTGAAACTTTAATATTAAAACATTCGGGAAGAGTACGAATAGCTTTTGAAACAAGTTGTTTATTTGTAAAAGGCTCCCCTAATACTTGACAAGCATTTGAAATATCAATCAACTTTTCAAAATAAGACGAGATGTCTTCGTTTTCACCCATTCTTAATCTTTCAAATCTACTAGTGAGACCTCTAAGCTTTGTTTCTCAGACATTGCCATCTCCTTCACAAAATCTTTGTAAAGTATCCCAAGCATCTTTTGCAGAGGGACTATTTTGAATGAGTTTGAACATATGCATGTCAACCCATTCATAGATGGCATTCAGTGCCTTTTCATTGAAACTGGCAAGATTATTCTCTTCAATTGTCCACTCGAATTCAGGTTTGACTTGAACGTCACCATCGTCATCCGGAGGAAGCATTGGAACAGAATAACCATTTAAAATATATCGCCAAGCCCGAAGATCAATTGATTTGATATGCGAGCGTAGGCGAATCTTCCAATAAGCATAATTAGATCCGTCTAAAACCGGTAATCTCTTTTGATTAGGATTTGCGGGATCATAAGCCATGACAAAAGGATCTAAACACTTAGTATATCAAGTGCTAGGCTACGATACCAATTGAAATTGTCTATGGCTAAGAACTTATGAGACGAAACTCACAAGGTGAGATAAAACTCACGGGTGTTGTTCTTAGTGTTGATGACACTAACAACAACACATTCACCAATTCTAGAAAAAGCACAAATCAATAGAAATAAATATAATTTGCAGCGGAAGAATTAAAGCAATACACAAGAATATAATTTTTATCAAGTTATATAAATATATAACTTGATGGGTGCCTAAAAGGCAAGACCTTTCTATTAATAATATGAATTCAATACAAGGTCGAGGTTGTTCCTTAATGATAAACGAAGCCGATATAAGGAACAACATACACGAATTCTCTGTAAATAAACACTCAAAAACCTCACAAAAATATAAAAATCTATATGAAATATTCAAGTGTTGGACAAAGTGTTGCCGACACTGAATGGCAACACTTGAGAGCAGAATTCTACTTTTCTTGTGCAGATTTGCGTTTTCTGAATTGGATGATCTTCAATGAAGATCCACTGCACTATTTATAGGCCACAAAGTCTTGGAGCCTACTCAAATGATCAGCTAACAGCCTTGGGTTTGTTTCCTCATTTTATGCCTTCTCGCCTTCATTGTAGGAGACCTAGTCTTCTCTTGCTTCTCATGCTTGTACCTCTTAGCTTTGATTGCCTTGTACTCTGACTTGTTCTCCCCCAGAATAGCTGAATAAAATATCTCCTGGCTTGGTCATAAATTAAACAAATAAACACATGTTTATTTGTTAATTCCTCCTCTTCGTAATTCTCGCCTGGGCATATTCTGTTGCTGATTTTAAGCTCATTTTAAGGTGACTAACTACTGTTATATAAACATTAATTTACCCATTAATATTTGTGAAAAATACAGTAACTAACTCAGTGTCGCCAATTCCAAATGGCAACACTTTTGGCAACACCAGTGGCAACACTGGTTTGCAACACTTGGGATGACATTCATGACAACACATGATCTAACATTAACAGTTTTGATAGCCTAATTGAGTTTAACCATGTTAAACGTATAGCAATCACTATTTGCTCATCTTGATCATACAAAGATAGAATCAATGTACCTCGCTGTGACGTAGCCTACATGAAACTACCCGTGTACTCACAAGTGTTTAAACATGGGTGGCATAAAACAAACTCAAATTACAAAGAAGGTTCAATTTTTCATGCTTATCAATTACATGCCAAGGTTGATTCATGAAAACTATATGAGCATAATTATAAACGTGGAATGATGCAACACAAATCATATTTGATCACTAATTACTAGTACGTGGCATCGTATCCAAAGTTATCCCACACTTCCCAGAAGTGCCTGCGGGGAAGGTTTTGGCTTCCAGCCTATATACTAAGTAATACATCAAAATCCATATTATAGATTAATCACATTAATCACATAATTCAATTCATAATCATGGTATATCTACATATACAATTACTTCCATAAGCAAATCCCATATAAATTCATATTCTAGATCATGCACATCATGAAAATTCATATAATCATATTACACAATTATCATGATTATCTAACTAAGCATCATGAACGGGGCTTTGATACCACTGTAGGGTTTCGAGGGTCCATGCGCAGCGGAATAAGCAATAACTCGAAAAACCCCAAGCCCTAGAATCCGTTCTAGATGAATAATTAAGAAAGATGAAATAGAAATACCAACCTTGAATGCTTTTGCTTTTGATAAACTTGACCCAACTCCAGATTGAACGACCTTGTTAATCCTTGATGAACGAACGGGAATCACGAACCAAAGATCTCGACGAGCGAAGATCCTCTATGTGTATCCACGCGATGAACGAACCCTAGAACTCTTCTAGGAGGATTGCTAGATCCTATTGATTGAAACACCTTTCAATCAATGAAGAACAATGGATTTGGTGGTGTTTGATTCTCAATTCTCAATTGAAATCTCTCACTTTTGATGTTTCTCTCAAGCCAAAACGTTCTTATGACGGCTAGGGCAACCAGGGGTAAGTATTTATACGTTATAAAACTTTTCCCCTCGTGAAAACCCTAGTTTTAAGTCAATTCCGCGTCGCCCAGTGCCCTGTGGGACGGTCGTCCCCGGGGGACGAGTCGTCCCTGGCACCCCGGCCTTCGAATCTGGCGTCCCCTTAAGGGGAATAGTTGGTTACGGCCTGGGACGAGTCGTCCCCTGAGAACAAAAACTCCATATTCTTCATTTTTGACAATTCGTTCGATGCGTGTGACCCCATAGGACTATATTATGTTGGCAATGAGTTCGATCACATCGATCCTCATAAGACATGAGCGGACTCTAGCAAGCCATCATGCCTACCCAAATAATATAATATCAAGTTCGATTTCCTATATAGAACATATCACAATCCCATTGTCACACGATGTTATATTGAACATGAGTCATGGTCCACGTCAACTCATATTGTTCAATGCTTTCTCGTTACCAAGTAAATTGATTAATCGAATGATATTAATCACATTAATTCATTCGGGCATGGCCATGCACTACATCAATCTTACTTACGAGTGGCCTAGCAAACATCTCTCTTTACGAGGGACAATTTCCATCTTGACTTATCATTCTTCCCAACAAGAATCATACCATGCCAATGATAGCCCTTATTGTCATCCGGTTAAAGACAACGTTAAACTATATCAAACATGATATTCATCGAGCGGAAGACGATGATAATCTCAGGTCAAAGGATATCAATGATATGACTATATGAGATTTAATTATGACATATGACCATGACATAAATCTCTTAATGGGTCAAGTCCAGTACCTTGTTCTCTAACAAGTACCCATGAATCTAATGTGCATCTCCATGCATATAATCATCACATGATTATCCATTAGACTTCATACTAGTGCTTCATAAGTACTAGGGACACAATTATTATAACTAAACATGCAAACACATATAATAATCACAGAAGCAATCTCATATATAAATGAACAATGACATTACATAAAGGTCTATCTCTATAGGCCTAGGGCACTAACACCTACATAAATTAGTTAAGACATGCTCTTAACTACAATGCAATCCTAAGCTACAGACCGTGTTTATGTTTGTATTTTTTATTTAATTGTTTTCATTAAACACTAAAGAGTGTTTTTCTTTAAAAGAACTAGATTGACTCCCGTGCAATGCACGGGCGTAACTATATATTCAAAAGATAAAAATTGAATTAAAATAAATCAATTCATTTATACATTATGGAATAATTCCTTAAAAATTACATTGTCAGTACATATAAATTAGAAAACAATAAAATAGGAATAAAACAAAAATCATAAGGAATATGCATTTCTCTATATACAATTCTATAGTATTTTATCATTTAAAAAAGTAAATAAAACACACGAACATGTTTATCACATACGAAATAAGTTATTGAAATTAGTAAAAAAAAAGTGAAGATTTGAAATCTATTTAAAAAAAGGTGATATTTTATTTCTTTTTGATAAAGAGATTTTTTTAAATAAAAACAAAAGATTTATTCATACCAAAAGGATAGTACAGTTATCT
Organism: Adenophora triphylla var. japonica; assembly: GCA_022495995.1. Classification (NCBI taxonomy): domain Eukaryota; kingdom Viridiplantae; phylum Streptophyta; class Magnoliopsida; order Asterales; family Campanulaceae; genus Adenophora; species Adenophora triphylla. Next base: position 172,574 of record JAFEMH010001257.1, on the reverse strand, counting down.
AATAAAAATTAATATCATTCTTTTTCAAATGGAAACTTTTCATTAACTCATGCTCGTACATCTAAAAAATTATGTCATGTTTATTTACTTTAACTCATTATGAACATAATTATGATATTTATTTTCAATGTAATTTATTTAATTTTTAGGAGAAAAATAAAAAATCTAAAAATACTAACAATTTCGTTAAATGAAAAGAAATTTCCCAAAACCCCCCCTTCTCATCAAACCTAACCCACTTCTTCCTCTCCATTTTTTAAAATACAAATTTATACTATCTTTATTTCTTATAATATTGACATACACTTCAATCAAAATTTTAAAAATGATGGCAATCTTTCCCGATATTCGTCTTTATAAATACACAATATTTTGATACGAATAGAAAAATTGAAAAATTTATTAATACTTTATTTACTATGCTTCTAAGATCTTTTAAAAAAAATTATTTGATATATCGAACTAAAATAAACACAATAATCATATTACCCCATCTCACTTATTAAATAGAAACCAAAACCCACATTCATCGCAATCCCCCCCCTATGTATATATATATATATATATATATATATATATATATATATATATATATATATATATATATATATATATATATATATATATATATATATATAGAAATATAGATATAAATTATTATTATATTAAATAACCATATTATAAAAACACAATTGTTTTGTTTATAAGAATTCAACACCATTCCAACTCATCATCCTATACCCCACCACTTTTATTTTATTTTATACTTTTTATTTTTATGATCAGTAAAATTATTATTATTATTATTATTATTATTATTATTATTATTATTATTATTATTATTATTATCATTTATAATTAAAAATAAATACTTAACACTTATTTAATTTATACAAAAAAGATATTGAAAAAAACAAAAAATTAACAAAAGATAATTAAGAAATGTTTATTTAAAAAAAGTTTTTTTTTCTCCATCCAAATCAAATGAAAAAAGTCTCTATTTAAAGAGAAAAAAAAATTATGAATTTTGGTGTAAAAAAAAAGTGAAAAAAATAATCTCTTATAAAATAATCAAGCGTAAAGAAATCGGATGTAAAAAAATTAAAAATTCAGCCATCCAATCAAAGGGCGACACGTGTCTAAATTCTTAAAAAATAAAAGAAAAACAAAACCTGCATAAACACACCGGTGCCGGTGCGTGAAGTACACGCGCCAGAGAAATGTCGAAATTGCCCTTCCACAGACGAACGACACGTGTCCAATGTTAAAAAAAAAATCCTAATGCATTCATGCGCCTCTTTAGGCCCGTATATTTACGGCTCTCATAATTTTAACCAATAAAAAAATAAGAAAAAAAATAAATCATTTTCTATTCTCTTTATTTGGGTAATTGTTCATAAAACTAATTTATTTCATTTCATAAAAATTGAGATTATAACTCATTTAGTTACTTGATATTTTGTTCTAATGTGTTTAAGTGTGTGTGCACATGAGTTTTAAGTTGTGCAAGTCTTTTTATATATAGAGAGAGATAGCGATTTATAACTAATTATTTTATGCTTATTTCTAAAACTATATTATATTCACTTCTAATATGAGTTTTAAATTAATAAAAAAATTAAATCAAGAAACTAATATGAGTTTTAAGTTGTACATAAAAATGAGTAAAGAAGAAAAAAAAAGCACTACTATCCTCCAATATATATATATATATATATATATATATATATATTGAAAATTTTCATAAAAAAGAAATTGAAAAATTAGCAAAGCATAATTAAGAAATATATATTTAAAGAAGAGGGTTTTTTTTGTGTCAACATCAAATGAAAGAAGTCTCTATTTATAGAGAATTTTTTTTATGAATTTTGGTGTAAAATTATTTTTAAAAATAATTAATTTAGAACAAAATAATTTTTTTTATTACTATTGAAAAATAAAAAAGGAAAATTAACAAATAATAAATTTATATTTAAAAAAAGGGTTTTTTTTTTTCTTTGTCCAAATCACATGAAAGAAGTCTCTATTTAAAGAGGAAAAAAAATTATGAATTTTGGTGTAAAAAAAATTTTTAAAAATTTTAATTTATTATAAAATAATTGAGGTCAAAGAAATCGGATTTAAAAAATAAATCTGAAATCCATCCGTCCAATCAAAGGGCGCCACATGTCGAAATCCAAAAAAAAAAAATAATAAAAAAAAAATTCAAGCTGTGTAACGCGCCATTGTTGGCGTGTGGAATAAATGCAAATTTGAAAGGACGAAAATGCCCTTCAGCTAAATTACGACACGTGTCCTTATTCCCAAAACAAAAATTTAAAAAAATTTGAAGCCCAATCACAGCTTGACATGTGTCGTTTCAGTCCAATTTTTTGCCATTTTGCAACCGTTTGAAATGACTAAAATGCCCCTCATAGCTCCTTAAATTACCACTATCTTGTTATTATATAGACTAGATTGACTCCCGTGCGATGCACGGGACATTACTGTATATTCAAAATACAAAAATTAAATTAAAATAAATCAAAAAATCAATTCATTTATACATTATGAAATAATTCCTTAAAGACTACATTGTCAATACATAAAAATTAGAAAATAATAAAATAGGAATAGAACAAAAATCATAAGGAATATGCATTTCTCCATATACAATTATGTAGTATTTTATCATTTAAAAAGTAAATAATACACATGAATCACATACGAAATAAGTTATTAAAATTAGTAAAAAAATGTGAAGATTGGAAATCTAGTTAGAAAAAGATAATATTTTATTTCTTTTTGATAAAGAGAATTTTTTAAATAAAAACAAAAGATTTGTTCATACCAAAATGATAGTACAGTTATCTAAAAAAATTAATATCATTCTTTTTCAAATGGAAACTTTCCATTAAGTCATGCTCGTACATCTAAAAAATTATGTCATATTTATTTACATTAACTCATTATGAACATAATTATGATATTTATTTTCAATGTAACTTATTTAATTTTTAGGTATAAAATAAAAATCCTAAAAATACTAACATTTTCGTTAAATGAAAAGAAATTTCCCCAAACCCCCCCACTTCCTAATCACACCCAACCCACTTCTTCCTCTCTCTTTTTTAAAATACAAATTTATACTATCTTTATTTCTTATAATATTGACATACACTTCAATCAAAATTTTAAAAATGATGGTCATCTTTGCCGATATTCGTCTTTATAAATACACAATATTTTGAGACAAATAGAAAAATCGACAAATTTATTAATACTTTATTTACTATGCTTCAAAGATTTTTTATTTTAAAAAACTTAAATAAATTGTTTGATAAATCTAACTAAAGTAAACACAATAACCATATTACCCCATCACTTATTAAATAGAAACCAAAATCCACAATCATTACAAAAATCCAAATTCAACACAATTCCAACTCATCATCCTATACCCACCACTTTTATTTTATTTTATTTTATATTCTTTATTTTTATGATCAGTAAAATTATTATTATTATTATTATTATTATTATCTTTATAATTAAAAATAAATACTTCACACTTTTAATTTTTACTAAAAATATATTGAAAAAAAATGAAAATTAAGAAAAGATAATTAAGAAATTTATATTTAAAAAAAGAGGGTTTCTTTTTCTCTATCCAAATCAAATGAAAGAAGTCTCTATTTAAAGAGAATTATTTTTATGAATTTTGGTGTAAAAATGTAAAAAAATTATTATAAAATAATTGAGGGTAAATAAATCGGATGTAAAAAAAATGTGAAAATTCAGCCAGCCAATCAAAGGGCGACATGTGTCAAAATTCTAAAAAAAATAAAAGGAAAAAAACCCTGCATAAACGCACCGTAGTGGCGCGTGAAGTACACGCGCTGCAGAAATGTCGAAATTGCCCTTCCACAAACGGACGACACGTGCCCAAATAAATGGACGCCAAGTGTCCCATTAAAAAAATGCGGTTGCATACACACGCTTCTATATACGCGTGTATGGCACCCGTCACTTTTCAGGCAAAAATATATAATTAATATAGTAGTACTATTTCCTCCTTCCCAAATATATAATTAATTTTCATTTTTTAAGAAATACAATAAAGAGTGTTATTTTTTACATCCATGTTGATTTTTTTATTTCTTTATTTTCACGTGAGAGTTAAGGCATATTTTTGTAAATATATTATACTTCTAAAACATTAGCTAAATATATAATTAATATTCATAAATTATATATATATATATTTATTAAATTTGTCATATACTTTTACGTACGTACTTTTGACTAAAATTTATTATTTTTTAAAAAAATCTATTATTTAGATGGGTTGTATACAAAATTGTAAAAAATATTTAACTAAACAACTTAAAACAAAATGTTTTTAAAATATGGCTTATACATATTCAACATCATTTCAACTCATCATCCTAAACACCATCACTTTTATTTTATTTCATATTCTTAATTTTTTTCATTAGTAAAAATATTATTATTATTATTATCATTTATAATTAAAAAGCATGCTTCAAACTTAATTAATTTTCACAAAAAAAAGAAAAAATAAAAAAGTAAAATTAACAAAGAATAATTAAGAAATTTATATTTAAAAAAGAGGGTTTTTTTTCTATGTCCAAATCAAATGAAAGAAATCTCTATTTAAAGAGGAAAAAAAATTATGAATTTTGGTGAAAAAAAAAATAAAAAAAATTTGTTTAATATATAATAATTGAAGTCAAAAAAATCGGATAAAAAAAAATTTGAATTCCTTCCAGCCAATAATGTCTTGACACTTGTAAAGATTTAAAAAAAAAAAAAAAAAAAAAATGTAAATTCCCCCGCAAAGACGCGGCTTTGGCGCGTGTAAAGCACGCGCCGGCGAAAATACGATTTTGCCCTCCTTTTAACTTCCGACACGTGTCCTAAAAGCTCAAAAAAATAAAAAAAAATAAGAAAACCAATCAGATCTGGCCATGTGTCGTTTCAGTTGGTTTTTTTGCAATTTTGCCATGGTATGAAATGACCAAAATGCCCCTCTAAGCCCTTCTATTTACCACAATCTCATTATTATATATAGATAGATATAGATATAGATATAGATATCTATCTATATATAATAATAAGATCTTGGTAAATCTTTGGCCAATGAGGGGTATTTTGGTAATTTCACTAGGTGGCAAAATTGCAATTAACAATGCCACAATGCCATGTGGCAATTTGTAATTGGCTGGTTTTTTTTTTTTTAAAAAAAAAACCAATTTGGACAAGTGTCAGTTGGTTGGGGAGGGGCATTTCGGTCATTTGCCTGGCGCGTGTACCACACGCGCCGACCAGGGCACGTCAATACAGGTTGTTTCTTTTTTGTTTTTATTTTTTTTTACTTTTTGCCACGTGGCGCCATTTTATTCGCTGGATGGAATTCAAATTAAAAAAAAAATCCTCTTTCTTTTACCTCAATTATTTTATAATAAATTAATTTTTTTAAAAAAAAAATTTACACCAAAATTCATAATTTTTTTTCCTCTTTAAATAGAGACTTCTTTCATTTGATTTGGACACAGAAAAAAAACCATCTTTTTTAAATATAATTTTCTTAATTATCCTTTGTTAATTTTCCTTTCTAATTTTTTAATACTCCCTCCGTCCCAATAGATGCTTCCCATTTTGTCATTTTGTGTATCCAATTAATAACTTTCACTTTTCTTTTTTGGCAAAGGAATCTTTACTATTTCCTCCACTCATTCTCTCTCCTACATCTATCTATATATAATAATAAGATAGTGGTAAATTGTTTGCCATTGAGGGGTATTTTAGTCTTTTCACGTTGTGGCAAAAATGCAATTAACAAGCCAAAAACGTGAGGTGGCAATCTGTCAATGGGTTTTTTTTTTTTTTTAAAAAACGAATTTGGACACTTGTCGGTTAGTTGTGGAGGGGCATTTCGAACTTTTCATTGGCGCGTGTAAATCACGCGCCGACAAGGGCACGTTAATGCAGTGAGTTTTTTTTTTTTTTTTGATAAATATTGCCACGTGGCGCTCTTTGATTGGACGGAAGGATTTCAAATTTTTAAAACAAATCTCCTATTTCTTTGACCTCAATTTTTTAATAATAAATTAATTTTTTAAAAAAAAAAAATTACACCAAAATTCATAATTTTTTTTCTCTTTAAATAGAGACTTCTTTCATTTGATTTGGATACAGAAAAAAACCCTCATTTTTAAATATAATTTTCTTAATTATCCTTTGTTAATTTTCCTTTCTCATTTTTTAATATATTTTTAGTTACAAATAAGTAAGTGTGAAATATTTTATTTAATTCTAAATGATAGTAATATTAATAATTTTACTAATCTTGAAAATAATGAATGTAAAAACAAATAAATAAATATATTTTTGATTGGCTGGAAGAATTTCATATTTAAAAAAAATTCTATTTCTTTTACCTCAATTATTTTATAATAAATCAATTTTTTTTAAAAAAAAATTTAATTCTCTTTAAATAGAGACTTCTTTCATTTGAATTGGATACAGAAAAAAACTCTCTTTTTTAAATATTATTTTTTTTAATTATCCTTTGTTAATTTCCTTTCTATTTTTTAATATATTTTTAGTGAAAAGTAATTAAGTGTGAAATATTTTATTTAATTATAAATGATAATAATATTAATAATTTTACTAATCTTGAAAATAAAGAATATAAAAGTAAATAAAACTGGTGGGGTATAGGATAATTAGTTGGATGGGATAATATAAAATGACATAAAACTGGTGGGGTATAGGATAATTAGTTCGATGGGATAATATGGTTATTGGGTTTATTTTATTTCGATATATCAAATAATTTATTTTTTTTTAAAAAAAAAACTTTGAAACATAGTAAATAAACTATTTATAAATTTCTTGAATATCTATCCGTCTAAAAAAATTGTGCATTTATAAAAGCGAATATCGGGAAAGATGGCCATCATTTTTAAAAGTTTGATTGAAGTGTAAGTCATTTCATATTGTGGCATAACTAAAAATAGTTGAAGCAAATTTGTCGTGACATGCCGTGATAGGGTGAAAATTGGGCGTGTGCCGTATTCGCGTCGAACGAGGTACATTTACGCAGAGATATTTTCCTTTTAATTTTAGTGAAAAGTAATTAAGTGTGAAATATTTTATTTAATTATAAATGATAATAATATTAATAATTTTAATAATCTTGAAAATAAAGAATATAAAATTAAATAAACGGTGGGGTATAGGATAATTAGTTTGATGGGATAATATAAAATGAAATAAAGCGGTGGGGTATAGGATAATTAGTTGGATGGGGTAATATGGTTATTGGGTTTATTTTATTTCGATAGATCAAACAATTTATTTAATTTTTTAAAAAAAAAACTTTGAAGCATAGTAAATAAACTATTTATAAATTTCTTGAATATCTATCCGTCTAAAAAAATTGTGCATTTATAAAAGCGAATTTCGAGAAAGATGGCCATCATTTTTAAAAGTTTGATTGAAGTGTAAGTAATTTCATATTGTGGCATAACTAAAAATAGTTGAAGCAAATTTGTCGTGACATGGCGTGATAGGGTGAAAATTGGGCGTGTGTCGTATTCGCGTCGACCGAGGCACATTTACGCAGATATATTTTCCTTTTTTTTCCGAACACTTGGCGGCGTTTCATTGGTTTCTTGAATTTCGATTTTTTTTTTCCATTTCTTTGACCTCAATTGTTTTATAAAATATTATTTTTTTTACACCAAAATTCATTTCAAATAAATCTCTATAAATAGAGACTATTTTCATTTGATTTGGACACAGAAAAAAAAATCTTTTTTTAAATATAAATTTCTTGATTTTCCTTTCTAATTTTTCAATATCTTTTTAAATATAAATTTCTTAATTTTCCTTTCCAAGTTATTTAAAAAAAAAAATTAAACTTTGAAGCATAGTAAATAAAGTTTTAATAAATTTGTCGAATTTTCTATCCGTCTCAAAAAATTGTGTATTAATAAAAACGAATATCGGGCAAGATGACCATTTTTTTTTTAATTTTGATTGGAGTGTATGTCAATAAATGATAATAATAATAATAATAATAATTTTAATAATCATAAAAATAAAGAATATAAAATAAAACAAAAGTTGTAGGATATAGGATGATGAGTTGAAATGGTGTTGAATTTTTATGAATAAAATCATTGTGTATTTATAAAGTATATAGGGTTATTTAATATAATAATAATCTATATATATATATATATATATATATATATATATATATATATATATATACTCCCTCCGTTCCACACCATTTGATACCAAAAAAATGGGCACGCGGATTAAGAAAAGGTAAGAGACATAAAAAGTGGAGAGAGAATGTTGTGAGTGTAAAAGTAAAATAGGAGAGAGAATGAGTGGGAGGAATAGTTAGGAGAGAGAATGTTATGAGTGAAAAAGTAAAATAGGAGAGAGAATGAGTGGGGTAAATAGTGAAGATTCCTTTTCATTTTGGGTAAGTATCAATTGGTGTGGGACGGACCAAAAAGGAAATAAGTATCAATTGATGTGGGACGGAGGGAGTATATATTGGGGAGTGTGATGAATGTGGGTTTCAGTTACTATTTAATAAGTGGGATGGGATAATATGGTTATTGTGTTTATTTTAGCTCGATATAGCAGACAATTTATTTAATTTTTTTACAAAAAAATCTTTGAAGCATATTAAATAAAGTATATAGGGTTATTTAATTATAGATTTTTGGCTGAAAAGTGGCGCGTGCCATACACGCGCGCGTACGAGCAGCGTCTACGTAGGTTAATTTCTTTATTTTTTATTTAAATGGGACACTTGGTGTCCGTTCATTGGCCGATTAGATTTCAAGGTATTTGTATTATTGTATTCCTTTTATACTATGACTATTAATAAATTTCAAAGGTCAATATTTATTCATTGTTGGCCTTCTTTTAAATTGATAGTATGTCATATGTCGTTTTCAATTATATTTCACATTAAAAAAAATTCACAATCCCAATGGTCAGAATATATTGATATGTAATGATGATCTTCCTTCCTCTTTCGAAAGTTGCTCTAACAATGTTGTCTTTTAAAGCTGTGTTTCACAATGTATAAAAATGTTTTTCTCATTTAGTCATTTTATTTAATTTCCGTCTTCTTAAGCATTAATAATTTTCTGTGCATCGCACGGATATATCACTATATTTATTTTAGTGTCATTCAATCTGATATTTGTATTGAGAATATGATTTTTGAATAATTGTTTTACAATGTATACAAACATCTCTATTTTCTTTTGTATTTATTTCGATAAGTTATTTGTTAATAACTGCCCGTGCATCGCACGGGAGTCAAACTAGTAAATAGTAAAGATGGGTCAACTGTCGTACTTGATCTGTATATTTTCTCCGTCCTAGAGTAAATTAAATTTTTTATATTTTTTGTTTGTTTCTTCTAGAGTAAGATTATTAGTTTCGATTTATTTTTTTAAATGGACAATAAGATATACTTGCTACATTCATAATAACAACTTATTTACTATTTTATACCAATTTTCTCTCTCGTATTTTTCTTTATTATCACAATATTTTTTATTTTATTTTTTATAATTGTGCAAAGTCAAATTCAAGAACATATTGTGGGAAAGGAGTAGTAGTATCTAATATACAATACAGGAAGGGGTAACTGCCTCTTAGCTTGGGATAAGTGGTGGCTAGGATTAAAAGTTGAAAAATGGATTCGACGGCTAGGATTGACTCTAAGAAAGTAACTTCTCCACGCAGGTTTCACAAGCAACCCTCTCCTCCCCAAACCGCCCGCTCAGTTTTCTTCTCTCCGGCGTCTTTGAACCTCAACTGAAGTCCTGCGACGTTAGGGGAGGAAGAACACTCTCTGGACTCTCTTTTCCATCGAGGACGAGAACAAGTCCTCTACAAACCTCGCCAACGCCGGCCCAGTTCTCAAGGATGAAGGCGACGAAAACAAAGAAGAGGAGCTTGAAGAAGTTGAGGAGGAGGAAGAAGAAGAAGCAGGACAGGAGGAGCCTATCAATTACATCAACAACAACATCATTAAATTAGGGTTTGCGAAGACGAACCCAATGTCATAACTCTGCAAGTTCGCGCCTCCACAGTCTTCTGGCTTTGGCAAGCCAGCAGTTCCGGCCTTCGTCAACTGCTTACCCGGATTCCGGGCATCCCTTTGAGGTACAAACCCTTGCTCAATTATAGATTCTCAGCATTTTGATTTGGGATATTTTCTGTGTTTATTTGCCAGTGTTTTTTTTTAATTATCAGGTTGCTCCCCCTTTGCCATTAATTTTTTGTATTATGCATTGTTGCCATTTAAGTTAGGGTTGAATTTGGGGCATAATACGTATTACAGTTTGGATTCAATGCAATTTGTACTATTGCATTGCCTGGCTTTGATTCTATTTTTTTTAGAACAATTGATTATTTGTTGTTTAAGACTATAGCTTTTTATGCACGGTTTCCATTATGAATTTGAACACGATAGCTTCTAAGAGGATTCACTTTGTTATTTGTTATCTGATGGATTAGGAGTGGAATAGTAGCTTCTGTGCTTTAAAATATTCCATCTATCCCCTTAAGCAGATTTGAAGCTTCAATCTTGATTTCAAGTACAATAACAAAGTAGATCAAAGCTAGGCAATTAGATGATTCTATTTAAATTAGTGCATTCGTAAATGCCAAAATTTAAGAATTGGGGTTTTATACTCTATAAATGTATGCATTTTTTCCTTAAATAATAAGAAATACAAATAAGAAGGGGTTGTGTTTCAAACTTTCAACACTTCGATCTCTACAGCAAGCCAGTCTGCATGCATTAGTTTTTGGTAATGGGAACATCTGATCTACCATCTTTCAACAATATTTTTCATGTGCACCGAATTGAAGATGGAAGCCTCAATAACACAAGGCACTAATGAGGATGGAAGGCACATCCATTTACATCGGTTGATAATCAAAAGTTGCATTAGTTAATAAGAAAAATATTCAGAAGTTTTAGACTTCTTAATGTTGTATGTTATATGTTAATCTAGCTCAGATTTTCCCAAATATTGCCCTTTTTCTATTTTAGTTGTTCTCTCTAATTTTTATTAGTTTGTGTTAATTATAGGTTCCAATAAGAGGATGTTATAGGCTTATAGATAGTCCAATGAGGATCTTTATCTGTAGTGGCATTCTGACTCGGTTCAACTTTAATTCCTTGAATTGTCATATAGTTCGTACCTGCTTTCGGATAAATAGCGGCCAGTAATAGTCCATCCAACGTCCTACATTTGACGATTTCTGCCGCATCCCCTCTTCTTCCTCAAACAAACGACGACGCAGGGGTCTTTTGATCCCCTCCAACCCTCTATTAGTTAATTGTTGTTAACTACTAATTGCTAAACTACCCACTACCTCTTTCCTTTTACCACTCACAGTAGTTATTCATTGTCTTTTTTTTTTTTGTGTGTATTTGGATGAGAAGGCTCATGTTTGTTTTTGTGTTAATATTTAAGTTGTAAAATGCCCTTAATTGAACTTGAATTCCAATGTTTTCCATTTACTCTCCCGTTGGAGAACTGCCCTTAATTGATTTCAGTCTTTATGTTTTGCTCCTTATTTTGATACATGAAATATAGTTGTTTTCCTTACAAAATTTTCATCTTCCTGCAGTGGCACATCATTTGGTGTTGGGACATGATGCATTCAATACATTATGTGTTGATTTCTCACAATTTTCAGCTTCAGTTTATATTGTTATTTAGATTCTTGGTGGAAATTAGAAAGAAACAATCAAAGATTAGTCCTTGAGCGTGACCAAACTTTAACGCTTTATCTGAAGTCTGTAGCTTTATTTCCATTAACCCAATAATTTTTTTTTATTTCAATTTTCATGGGTTGTATTCTAATTCTTTTCATCTCCCATGTGGTTAATATTTTTGGGTGCTTGAAACCGAGAAATAGAACAACAGAAGAAAAAGAAAACACAAAGAAAAAGAAGAAGCTGAGCTATATGATTGCGTAATTGAGAATGATTTATATGAAGTGGGAGATATATAGCCTCGATTTTTTGCTGCCTTTTAAACAAACATGTATGTCACCTCTCTCTCTCTCTCTCTCTCTCTCTCTCTCTCTCTTCGTTCTCTATCTCATAGACTATTGTATGACTGTGACACATGTGAGTTACCTTCTCTGTGATGCAGGTGGATTCAAGAATATAAGCTGAAGAGCAGATCAATTTGACAATTGACTGCTAGACCTTCTGAATTAGCGCAACAGATATCAACTTCCAAAATAATACACTTGAAGTTTATGAATATGATAGGGACTCAGAAATTTCAAGAGGTATATTGTGCTTTTCACACCTTAAATTCTTATATTCCTTGGGCAGTGTAATTAGTCAGTCATATCGTGGTACATATTTGCGACTTTCAATTCCTTTGATTCAAAGCGTTCTTCTTTTATTAGTTAATTGTTGTTAACTGCTAATTGCTAACCTTAACTAAGTGTTGTACATTTCTTTATTAATAGCCATCATTTGCCTATTAAGTTAACAACCTGTTAGTTTCTGCTTGATTAACTTTATTCGTATAATTTGAGTTCTGTTTTGTTGTTGTTGATCAGAACTAATGTTTCTTTACATATACTTCCTCCGTCTCAAAATGACCTTCCTAAATTTTTTATTGTTAACACGTAGGTACATTAAGCAATAATTTTAAGTTGATTTAATTATTCGAATGAACATCTAAAAATTGCTATTGATAGTATTTATTATGGTGTATCGATAACAAGTTTTACATTTTCATTAGAATATTTGAATCAACCTAAAGTTATTTCTCTACAGAGAAGATCATTCTGGGACGGAAAGAGTATGTCATTTTCTTGCAAAAAAAGAAAAGAAAAAAGAAAGTGGATCGAGGACCCATCAAATCCAAATACCACCTTATCATGGAAAATTATTAATGGTGAGATAAGTCATGCATGTTAGGCAATTTTATATCTCTCTCAGTAGTTTTAGTTTTATTCTGAAGTAGAAATTGATTTATGTGTAGGGAATGGCTTGCTCGGCAGTATATTACAACATCCTGGTGGGAAATCAAAAGAGCGAGCACAAATAGCTAATCGATACTCCAAAACTGATTTTCCAGCGTACTTCTGTAAATGCACGAGCTTAGGTATTAAATCGTTGCCGAGTGCGGTTATGTATTATCTTTTTTTTTTCTATTTTTTTTTCCTGGAATGTTTTATCTTACTTAAAGACATGGTTTGTGAAGGTCTCTTTATTGGTGGCATCGGATATTAAATTGTAGCCTAAATTTAGTTTCAGGTCCTCCCGACTTTTCGAGGCGCAGATCCGCAGCTTGGGGACACCCTTTTGTCATTTTCATTTTCTATTTCATGTACTTGCATTGTCATGATTTCTTAGTAGAATGTAATTGAATCTTTGTATTTCTGGAGAAATGAATATGATTTGCCCTTTTATTTTGTACTTTTTTAATGATTGTTATTGATTGTTGGGTAATATTTCTATCGCTTAAGACTTGCACTTTTACATGACTTACCAATTTCATACTGACCCGTGCCATTGGCACGGGCACGAGAGTACTAGTCTATAATACAATAGAGGGGGCATATAACCGCCTCTTAGCCCCCCTATAAGTGGTGGTCAAGATTGATTCTTGGAATGTTGATCCAAGGGCTGAAAATCATCCCTCCTCTTTCAACCAACCGTTTATAACTTCCCTGAAACTCCCGCAGCAGTTGCGTACATCTTCCTGGGTCTGTGTTGAAATGGTTGCACTGCATTTTAATTGGAATTAAACTTCATTTGGTGCTTGCAGTGGATAGTGCATTGATTGTTCAAGAATAAGTCAAAGATCAATTCTCTTTGAAATGTTCTTTCTCTTTACTTTTTGCACTGTCTTCCGAGTCCCCACCTGTATTGTTGTTAAACCATGATTGATCTTTGAATGTTTAATATGGAGACTTTTGTTATCATTACTCTGTTGTTGTTTTATGCAGGAAACAGGAAAGAAAGATGTGAGGTTCAAGGTATTGTTTACAAAAGTGTAGGGGAGAAATGGGTTGATTATATTTAACTGTTGCATGCAATCTGTGAAAATTCTTATTATTGCTCAGGGTCTTTAAGGTCTTAAAGGAGTGGATTATGATTGATTGTTTTCTTTGTCATGCAAGATAACATTGTTTCATTATCTTCGACTGTTTTTCGCGATCGACATGCAAGGAGATAAGACAATGTGTTCTGGGAATTTTCAGATTAAGGCCATTGCACAATCACCTTAGAAGGTAAACAATACTACTGAAGTTGGTGTTATGTATGGCTTCAAGATTGATGATATTGCCCTTAGAACTTTTATCAACCAATTGCCAGATTTGAGCATGCTATTTGCTGTCGTCACAACTATATTCCTAGCAGTGGAGAAGCAATGGATGATGCTTGAATGGAAGACGAAAAGGCTACCAAATAAGACTTTGTTTTATCAAATATGAACAGGTTCATGCATTACATATATTTGGAGTATATAATAAGATCAAGATTTTAATTTGTTCATTGTCAATATGTCATAGCTAAGAAATATATATTATCCTCAAAGATAAATTAATTGTTAAATAAGTATGACATTTTATCCATGCAAGGAAGTTGATGCTTCGTATTCACCTATTGATTTCAGACAATATTTTTGAGATGTATTCAGCTTTCTTTCCTTTCTGTCTCTTTGGGGAGGAGGACAAATAAGGGAAGAATATAAAAAGGATTGAAAATGTCCATTGCTGCTGTAAGGATTCGATGGACACCCAAATGGTTCAAATAAGAAAGCGAAAAGGGAATTTTTCGTTAGATTTTATTTGATCATGGTTCATTGTTGTGGTAATTTGTGTTTGATATAGAAATGTTTATCTCTCTGGTTTTGATTTGAGGAAAAGTTTGGTTATGGCCTTATGGGTTTTTGGTTTTCCTTGACTGTTCGGGGGTTTAGAGAGACATTGAGAGCAAAACTTGAAGAACCCATTTTCATTTTTCCTATATACTGTATTTCTCTTTATTTATTTCTTCTTAGAAGAGAGATTGAGGACTAACTTTAGTTTAAGGTTTTTGCAGTATATATTGTTTTTCATGGATTTTAAGGTGGTGCATGTGATACGTAAAAATATTGCCTCTAAATTCTAAATGTTTTGTTATCATTTTTTTTAAATATTCAAGCAGTATATATACATACTGATTGCAAAACTAAATATTTAGAAAATGATCATCTCTACCGTTATACTCCCTCCGTCCCAATAAGAGCTGCCCGTTTTTTACCTTGCACGCAAATTAATAAAATGGGTGGAAAGAAAAAATTATTATTATTATTTTATTAGTTTTCTTTCACGTAAAAAATCATTTGTTACTTAAGTTTTCGTTTTCAACCTTGGGTAAAAATAGGATAGGGGAGAGGGGATGGGTTCTGGATTATAATTATTATTTAGGATCATTTATTTAAGGAATGTATCTTAACATAATAATTACTATTATATATAATGAACGATTTTGGAATCTTTAAAAAAATGATTTTAGAAAAATATTTGTACCTAAATCAATTAAAAAATCATTCGTTACTTAAGTTTTTGTTTCCAACATTGGGTAAAAATAGGATAGGGGATGAGTTATGGACTATAATTGTTATTTAGCACCATTTATTTAAGGAGTGTATCTTAACATAATAATTACTATTATATATAATTAAGTTTATAAACGATTTTGGAATCTTTAAAAAAATGATTTTAGAAAAAATGTTTGTAATGCTAAGGACCACAAGAAAGTTAAAATACTAGAGAAAAAACTAAGACAAACCCGACAGAGATTAAGAGATACTCGCAGAGAGTTAGAGACAGACCGCAGAGACTTAGAGACATACCTATACTTTATGAGGCGAAAACTAGACCGAGCTGAGAAATGGGGAGAGTACATGATGAACCAAGCTAAGCAATTGATGAATGCAGGGAAAATTGAGGAAGCTCAAGAGGAATAAAGAAAGCCTAAAGAAGGGAGAGTTTGATAATTAGATACTCTTTCTGGATATTTGCACTTTATATATTTGTAACGGTTTAAAATTACATTTAAAACGTCATATAGTTAGCATGCGATTTCAGTTTCCCCACATCTTTCTCTTTTCATACTGTCTCCCTTTCTATACTGACCCGTGCCAGTGGCACGGGCATTTGAGTACTAGACTAATATACAATACAGGTTGGTATAACCGCCTCTTAGCCTGGGTATAAAGAGTGGCTGTGATTAAAAGTTGGAAAATGAATTCAACAGCTTAGATTAAATCTTGAAAAAAAAAAACTTCCCACTCCCCCCTCATCAGTCATCACACGGATGTGTTGAAGGAATGACCTTTATTGGTCTTCGTCTTCTTCGAACTGTCGCGGCCGCCGCCAAGAAGACGTTGATGAGGAGAAGTCAGGCCATGAGGGGGTTCCGGTAATACATTTTTTTCACCATGTACTTCTGTTAGCCATAAAAACGCTCTCAATCTCAAATTCTCAACCCAATTCCCAACGTACAGAAATGATTCAACAGTGATTTTTTGGTTTACTGTAGCGAAGAATTCGATTTTATGCAGAAAATCGTTAAATGTTGAGGATTTTTTGCTGCTTTAATTCGTCAATTAATGGGGGAAAATGCAAATCCAGCAGCACCTGATCAAATTCAGCGTAGAATCATCATCGGTGGTGGCGGTGGTGGCGGTGTGATTGCGTCGAGGAATCAGAGATATCCGGCTGAAGAAGACGACGGAGGCGGCGCCGGAGGTACGATCAAGTGTACAGGTAAGTCGTGCAGGTCGTGCGCGGGCGGGTTGATCGCTGACTGTGTGGCGTTATGTTGTTGCCCTTGCGCTGTGGTTAACATTTTGACTTTGGCTTTTTTGAAGGTGCCATGGATGATGGGGAGGAAGTGTTTAGGGTTAGGGAAAAATAATAAGAAGAAATTAAAATCGAAGTGTGAAGAAATTGATCGTCGTCGCGATTCAGGGTGGGGGGAGTCGATGATGATGGAGATGGAGGACGTAAATGGAATCTCAAAAAAAGATGAGGGCACTTCGGGAAATGTAAACTTTGAAGAGGGGTTTGTGGAAGGTAATTACAGTGCAAGGTTTGAAGCTGAAAAAATGTGGTTGGAATTATACCAGGTTGGTCATTTATCTCTTGCATCCTTTGCAATACATTGATTCTGTGTTTGTTTTACTCTCTCTCTCATTTGGTTTTGTACATAAGACATGTTTTAGAAATGAGCTCTTCAAAAGAGGTTCCATGGGTGATTTTTATCCAGCTTGAAAGCATCTTTATGATGATCACATGCGCTAATTCTAGCATGACAAAGTTGAAAAGTATCAATAACATGTTGCGTTCCAGGTTCCTTCTCCTTCAATTGTTGTTCATGTTCATCATAGAATATGATGAACATGAATTTAGTATCTTTCCCGAAAATGACATTCCTTTAGAGACAATTTCTATTTGGAAAAAAAAAATTATGAAAAAACATTTGTTTAGGAACGGAGAAAGTATTACTACCTCTGTCCCAAAAAGAAAAAAAAAATCGAATTTATTCTTCATCAATCAATTAAGAGTAAATTAGAAATTTTTTGGTCATTCATTTCGGAAAGAAAGTATTGGTTTAGGAACGGAGAAAGTGAAACAGCAAGCAAAGAAGAGATTGGGGGAAGATAGGCTGAGGCAAGTAAGGTACTTTCTCTCTCCTCATCTAACTTCCCGATTTGCTTCTCTGATTACTTCAAATTCTAGGGTTTTGATTTGGGATTTTAGTGTTTTTCACATTATGAAGAGATAAAGTCCCATCTATTTGATGTCGATTTAACAAGTATATGTGAATAAAATTATATTGGATCCAAGTAATTAGTTCAAGGGCTTATTTGTATTTTAAGTTTCAACTTCCTGAATGTTTGTTTAACAGGTTGATTCTGGCGAATGTTTCAGAGTTTTCGACAATCCGAACATCACTGTTCACTTCAAATTCTAGGGTTTTGACTTATTCCAGCTTCCTTGATGATGGTATAGATTGCTTGGACTATACTATTACATAGTTACAGTTTCAAGCTTTTTGAGATTCTAATTGCTCTTCTCTTGCCAAGTTAAAACACTCTCTGAGGATTTGCGTGTTTTCGGAAAACAGGATTTTAAGTATCTCTTAAAGTAATGAATTATTTTTCTTTTCATTCCTATTGGAAAGTTTCTTTGAGTCCATACTGGGTATTCATGTTTGATTTCTACTTCAGGTGGCGTATGCATATAAGAAAGGCATTATCTCCGTCAGAGAAGGCTACTGTTAAACCTGCGGAGGCTGAAGCCATGAGCCAATGAGGATGAGATCGTACTCAATGAAATGGAAGAAATGACCTATGCCATGGAGCGTAAGAAGAAGCGGGCGAAGAAAATAATTTCAAAAAGACGAGCCAAGGTTCAAACTTTATATCTTCTGTTTTTGGCTGCTTTTCTTTCCATTGAAATCTTTCCCCCACCCTACCCCCTTCACATCCCTACAGAAAGAGACATAATGTATAAAAGACAGGAATAGTTACCCATATTGTGTTGTAGATCTGTTTCTAACAACATACATAACTCAGCTGTTTTTCTGGAAATCACTATTTTGAAATCCTTAATATAGATCTAGAATCGTAGTTGCACCTTGAATTCTTTGCTGTTAATGCATAAACGGAATTGAGCACAAGTTCATAACTGACTATTTTTGGTGCAAAATTATCAATTTACACTCATCATTCTTGATCAAACATAAGTTTAAGTGAAGAAAAGGGAGAAAATAATAATAATAATTATGTTTTAGCCTTCTGTTTCAGGATATGTTTTTCTTTCTTGGGCCATTTGTTGCAGAATTTGATCGATTTGATTGATAATGTGAAGCTTCAAGAATTGTTTTAGAAGTTTGGGAATATTTATCAGAGAAAGGTAGGAGATGCCTTTGATATGTATATGGAATTGTTATGAGCCACAATTTCTAGGGTACAAATAATGTTGAAGAAGAGGATGACCAAGTATTGTAAAATTACTCAGAAGTAGTATGGTAATGTGACCTCCTCCATTCCACTCAAATAGTGCCTTTGAAATGACAACTGTTTGGGAGAAATCTCGCTATCTTTGAATTAATGATAGAGATGAAGTTAAAATGCTATTGGAACTTTAAAATTGATAGTATTCTTTGAAAAAGGTGGGCTATTTTTAAGATCTGAGGCGGAAATCGCTGTCTTTCTCCTATGAAGCTTTGTGAGCAGCGACAGTGGAGTGTCATTAAGAAATCTCTTGCATCCTTTGCAATACATTGATTCTGTGTTTGTTTTACTCTCTCTCTCATTTGGTTTTGTACATAAGACATGTTTTAGAAATGAGCTCTTCAAAAGAGGTTCCATGGGTGATTTTTATCCAACTTGAAAGCATCTTTCTGATGATCACATGCACTAATTCTAGCATGACAAAGTTGAAAAGTATCAATAACATGTTGCGTTCCAGGTTCATTCTCCTTCAGTTGTTGTTCATGTTCATCATAGAATATGATGAACATGAATTTAGTATCTTTCCGAAAATGACATTCCTTTAGAGACAATTTCTATTTGGAAAAAAAAATTATGAAAAAACATTTGTTTAGGAACGGAGAAAGTATTACTACCTTTGTCCCAAAAAGAAAAAAAAATCGAATTTATTCTTCATCAATCAATTAAGAGTAAATTAGAAATTTTTTGGTCATTCATTTCGGAAAGAAAGTATTGGTTTAGGAACGGACAAAGTACTACTACTACTACTACCTCTCTATCTCTCTCTCTCTCTTCTCTCATTCTCTCTTTTTTCACTCACAGTTTCAGGGATTTATCATGGATTTAGAGATGAGAACCGATTCACCAACCTAATTAATATAGGATTTCTGGAAATAATCAACTTGCTCTTTCGATTTGTTCTTAATTTCGCAATTTGATCTAACTTCTGTTTCTTTTTTTCCTATGAATTCAGGCACATCCGTTATCTTGGGTTGCAATGACGTAGTGTCTCCCTAATTTTTTTGTCCATGCAATGGTCATTTTTTAGATTATTAATTATTTTTTAAAATTTTTTTTGTCTATGTTGTAGAATGTTTTGATGTTTATTGTTACTTATCTTACCTTCATGCAATGGCATCTTGGTGGCTTTTACTTTTGTATGCTTTTCCAATCTAAATTCTTTTTCTCTTTCGCTCGAATATACTAGGTGATATTTAGCGCGTAAGAGCAGGATTTAATACAAGCACTGGAATAGATGAACAGATTAAAGAGAGATTTAGGTGGTATCAATTGAGGTATCTGTAGTAGCTTTCCTCTCTAATTTCAATGTGTAATTCAACAGTAGCTGAGAACTCGAAATACACAATTTTTTGGTGCATCAGAATATTCTATTGGAAATTAAATATGAATAAAAGCGCATTTGGTTGGGGCTTACAAGAAGAAGGGTTATGATTGTATACTTGATTGTTCATGACATTGATATGTTTTTGTAGGTGTGTTAGTGTTTATGAAATCAAAGACTAAGAAGGGAGGTGAGAGAATGCGGAGAGAGATAAACTGGGGATGAGAATTGAAGTTAGTAAGACATGTTAAAAATAAAAAGAGGCAGGGGAATAAGGAGGAATGTTGGGTAGGGGGGAGCTAGGGTGTCCTAGAGGGAAAGAAATTAAACTATTTGCTCTCAAGATTAAATATGAATGTTTTTTGGTCGTTTATCATGGGACAGAGGGAGTACGACATAACTGATGTACATTGGAGTGGCACGGGACGGCTTATAGATATAAAAGCAGTTTTTTTCGAACTTTCATTATCCCCATTGCTTACCTTTTTGTACTGACCCGTGCCATTGGCACGGGCATTTAAGTACTAGTCTATAATACAATATAACTCATAAATAACCGCCACATAAAGAACGGTTGAGATTCAATTTGAAAAAAGACAAAAAACGACTAGGATTGAATTAAAAAAACAATTTTTAACTCCTGCTACACCGGTACCTCTTCTCCAAAAACCTTCTCCTTCTCCTTCTCCGTTTCAAATTACGCACCTGATCCGACGGCTGTGAGTGCTCTTAACCTCCACGTTCTTTCCATCTCCTCGGCAGTTCACGACAGTAATTCCTCTCTCTCTCTACCTCTGTCTGTGTTTCTTAAAAACCAAAATATAGCATATGGAATTTCTAAAAAATTATCCTAAATAGTTAAGTTCTTCATTTTTATTTATTGTTTTTGATGATTCCGTTTGTTTAGAGTATGCATTTTTAAATTTTGCTTTGATTCAATTGAGAACCATGAAATTGGAATTGCATACTTCCTGCTCTTATATAACTTTAATTAGGGTTTCATTAGAAAATTTTCTTTTCGGTGGATCTAATCCTGGGATTTTTAGCTTTAATTTCCTACTGCTCACAGCTTCTTGAGTCTTTCCCAATTTCAAACCTTAAGGGTATGTTTGGCTACTAAATTTCAAGCTTTGGATTTGTAATTGGAAGAAATCTGTGGATTTAATTTGTTACCTTCAATCCCAAATCCAAAGTATGGAGTTGAAGTTGCCTAACACACTCTAAATTGGTTTCTGAATATCCCTCCTCCGTTTATCTCAGAATTGCATCTTTAGACTTTCTTGCTTTTTAACTGTTTGATAAATTGTCCATTTGACAGAAGCACCAGAAACTGAGGAGAAGCCTGCTGCGGGTTCTATCAACAGAGGTATTTTCTCTACCATCTCAATTTACACTACTTTTCTTTTGCCTATACCTTTGTAATTTAAAGCAAAGATTTGATGCGTTCTTCCTTTGTTCAGACGCGGTGCTTGAGCGAGTAGCGACAGAGAAGAAGGATGCACTGGTCAGAGCTTGGGAAGAAAGCGAGAAGTCAAAAGCAGAAAATAAGTAAGAACTTTCTTTAACCTGTGGTTGTAAGATCTCCCATGTGCTACTATCTTTTTCACTCTAATCCAACATTTTTGATTTTCAATATCTATAAATTATCTTCAAACCCAAATGAAATAAACTTACATGTAATGAATTTGTTAATAGAGCTGAGAAGAAGCTATCTGAAATCACATCGTGGGAGAACAGCGAGAAAGCATCCATAAAAGCGGAGATTAGGAAAATGGAGGTAACAGTTTTAGATCAAGTTTTTATTTATTTATTTATTTATTCATATATATATATATGTGTGTGTGTGTGTTTTCATCCTCACTTGATGGATTATTTGAGCTCTAATGACATATTTGGATGTGAGCAGGAGAAACTAGAGAAGAAGAAGGCCGGATATGTGGAAAAAATGAAGAACAAAGTAGCAAGCATCCACAATTGGTAGTTCATTACTTTCCAGGTATTCCACTTCTCCATCAATTCCCACGATGATGGCATGGGTTACTGTATATTGAAGTGGGTTCTAATAATATAGGGTTTCGGCTAATTTGCAGACCCAGGGCATTCCGCTCAAGTGGCTTCTTTTAAACAGCATGCTAAATCATCAGCACTTCCACCAATGCCCGCAAGGAAATCGAATGGACCTTCTGGGAGGGTTGAGACAGAAGAAGAGAGGAGTTTGCGAAAGAAAAAAGAATTTGAGAAGCAAAGGCAAAAAGAGAAACATCGGCAACAGTTGAAGGATTCCCAGAATAAAGTGCTCCATCTTTCTCTTACCCTATTCATATTTTCTATTGTGCCTAACCCTTTGAAAACTCTCTCTTGCAGAACCTAAACAATTTTTGATGTTTTTCTGCAACCAGCAAGCCATTTGGTTCCCCGTGAAAGAAACAATTATGGTGAAGAAAGATGGATTTTGGTTTGCAATTTTTTTAAAGCAGTCTCACTCTTTTTTCCAGCTTTTATTTCTTTATAATATTTGCCTTTTTATTTTATTTTTATTATGATGTAGGCATTTAGGCTTGATTCTGATGTTGATTTTTGTTCCATCCAATTTAATGGATTATTTTCTTTTACTTTTAGTTTCGATTTTGATCTTGATGGTTATGTTAGTAGTGGTGCTGGAGGTGTTAATGATGGACAAAGTGGGGTTTGTGAAGAAGCCGATGGGTAGGAAGGCATGGAGTTTGCCAAAGAAGCATATGCAGATTGAGTAGCTTCTAACGTCCACACTCTCAATAAGGTCTTTCTGATTATAATATTGTCTCCTACGCATTCATCCACTTTTTATAATTTTTTTATTTATTTATCGAATCTTCCACGCATTCATCCACTTCCTATAAATTTTTGATTTGTTTATCGAATCTTCAAGTACTCCCAGTAGGGATGTCAAAGAAAAAGCCTCTACCAAACCAGCTACTAGCAAAACTTTGAACCTTGAACCCTTGACCATTTATGAAATTTCATGCTTCTTTTTGTTTACAATTATCTTCACTACACTTTTGTCAGTCTCTCTGTATCAAAATAAACGTCCATATTTCTCAGTATCAATAACAAGAAAAGTTGTCCCTTAATACTTATTTTCAATTAACTTTGGGACGAAAGGAGTGTGATAGTTTGTTTTCGTAATAAATTTTTCATCTGACTTTTGGGATTGGGGCAGTCCTATTACACAGATTGTCACTAAGGTGGCTTCTATAAAGATAGACTTATTATAAAATTACTACTCCATCCGTCCCTAAATAAATATTACTTATTTAATTTATTTTTCACAAGGAATAATGTGCTTTATCTTGGGACAGAGAGAGTAATATTTGTATGTTCAATGTTCACTATTGCTTTCCTTACAAATTTTGATGTTACATTGAGTTATCTTTAAACAAGGTTGTATAGTTCTTTAAAAGTGTAAACTAAGGTCGAGATCCTTGATGGCCAATTACACAAGTTCGTTAAATCATTGACTTATCTGAATGCCATCACATTATCCATTTTCACTTTCGTTGCAGTTAAAGGAGCTTGAACATGGTGTTCTAGAGCTGCTGGAAGCTCAAGAGGAATAAGGACTCAATTGGAGGTACCGTGTGTCAAAAGCTACTGTGATTTTCACCTTTCATCAATGTTATATTTATGTGCAGTTGTCAAGCTTAAAATCATCACGAATGATGTTCCTCTCTCTCAATTTGTTAACTCTGTTTTTATTTTGTTTTGAATTTATGTAATACAAATTGTAAGCTTTTATATTTTGATCAATTTCATGATATTGGTGACGTTTTAATGTTATTTATTTATATATATATTTTTTAACTTTATCGACATGTATACCGACCCGTGCCATTGGCACGGGCTAGAGAGTACTAGTAATTGTGCATTAAAGTTTAGCATTCTATATATTCCTAGTTTGGATTTTCTGTTATAATAAATTTTAAATGATTAATTTTTTTTTTATTCGATGGGAGTGGGGAGTTGTTAAAAATAAATTTTAAATGATTAAATTTTTTTGACCCGATGGGGGGTGGTGGTGGGTGGGGTGGCGGGGTGGTGGTGGTGAGCGTGGTGGGAGTGGGGTGGGAGGCAGTGGGTGGTGGTGAGTGGGGTGGGTAACGTGGGGGTGTATGAAAAGTTAGGTGTGTGAGGGTGTTACCATTTTTCGAAAAATATTTTACTTAAAAAAAATCTGTAAGTCATTTTACGCCGAAAAGGGCGTAAAACATTTTTCGAAAAATATTTTTTTCATTTTTTCGAAAAACTTTTTACGACAAACAAACGGAGCCTTACCAGCTTATTATTATGGGAAAAAAAAAGTTGATGCATGAACAAGCTAAAGGAGGATCCAAATTGGTGCAACAGACAATTTATTATTTGTACGAAAATTAAAAAAAAATGTTAGTCGAGATGGTGTCGTAAATAAAAAAAGTGAGGTAAGAAGGAGAAAGTGAGGTGAAAAATAATAATTGAATTATTGTTGTAATTATAATATGTGTTTCCTATTAATAAAAGTAATAAAATATTTTTATTTTATAAAGTGTGTAGTTTGTCGTGAGAGACGTCATATGAGAAAATTTGTAATTTAGTGGGACGGATATATATATATATATACTCCCTCCGTCTCACACCAGTGTGGACCATTTTTTTGGGTACGGGAATTAAGGAAAAATAGAAGAGAGAAATAGGTGAAGGAGGTGTTTGTGAGTATGAAAAATTAAATAAGAGAGAGAATGAGTGAGAGAAATAGTTAGGAGAGAGAATGTTGTGAGTGTAAAAGTAAAGTAGGAGAGAGAATGAGTGAATGAAATAGTAAAGATTCTTTGCCATTTTAAACAGTTCACACTAATGTGAGACGTCCCAAAAATGAAATAAATTCATATGTGAGACGGAGGGAGTATATACTCCCTCCGTCCCATTAATAACTTCACTTTTTGCCAAAATAGGTGTCCCGTTTAAAGCTTCACCTTTTCTAAAATGACAAAAAATCTTTACTATTTCACCCACTCATTCTGTCTCCTATTCTACTATTACACTCACAACATTTTTCAAATTTACTATTTTCTCAACTCATTCTCTTTTATATTTAACTATTACACTCACAATATTTTCTTTACTCACTAATATTCTTAATTTACGTGTCAAAATCAAAATGATGAACTTATTATGGGGACAGAGGGAGTATACCCTTTTCCATTTCACTTCCTCTATTTAAAATGAAAAAAAAAAAAAAAATCAAAAATGGATGATTGATTTTTTAAAAATTTTGCTCATAATCATGAAAAGATTTGATAGTTTTTCAATTTTGGTACAATTTATTTTGATTTTAGGACAGATGTATAGTTAGTATGAAAAGGGTCCGGGGATTTACTACTCCTACTAGATAAATACTCCCTCCGTCCCGTGATCTTTGGAAATTTTGAAATGACACGGAAATTAAGGAATATTATTATAGTATTAGGAGAGAGAATGAGTGGAAGAAGTGTTGTGAGTGTGAAAAATTAAATAGGAGAGAGAATGAGTGAGATGAATAGTTAGGAGAGAGAATGTTGTGAGTGTAAAAGTAAAATAGTAGAGAGAATGAGTGAGATAGAAAGAGTATAAAAATAATAAAAATTTTCTATTTTGGGATTTCTTAAGATTAGCGGGATGCCCAAAATAGAAACTTTTCTTAAGATCGGTGGGACGGAGGGAGTAAGTGTAAGTACCATGTTTTATGTTTTTGCTGTCCTAAATACTCCCTCCATACTCCCTCCTTCCCAGAATTGTATAAATTTTTTGGCCTGACACGAAAATTAAGGTAAAAATTGATAAAGGTAATGTGTTATGAGTGTAAAAGTAATATAAGAGAGAGAATGAATGGAGAGAATAGTAAATTTAAAAAGTGTTGTGAGTAGAGAGAAGTAAGTCCCATTTCTATTTTAGGAAAGTGTAGATTATTGTGGGACGCCCAAAAGGAGTCTTTTTACGTATTATTGTGGGACGGAGGGAGTATATGGTTCGGTTTGGTTCGATTTGCGCCAATTTATGAATAGAGCCATTAGCATCGCTTTGAAAAAATCTCAAATCAAACCGAATCATTAAAAAATTCAAATCGAACCGAACCAAATCGTCATGGTTTGTTTCAGTTTGGTTCGAACCGCGATTTGATTTTACGATTCGAACCCCGGTTTAAACAACAATTCAAACCACGGTTCAAACCATGAAATAGAATATTGCTAAAACCATTAATTAAAACATGGTTTCAGACTACACAATTTATTATCATATTTGTTTGAATTTTTTCAGACATAACATAAATAAGAGATTCAGTATTTAAAAACAGCTTGAAATTGTGTTTCAATGCTTATGATACCAACATGTCATTTGAGTATTTGTAATGTGAAAATGAAAAATATAGAGTATACGATTAATATTGAACGGTTTGATAATTTATTTTATTGGTTTAATTTGGTGGTTCGATCACGAATCGGGGTTTATGGGTACAAATCACCAACAAATCGAACCACACAATGGGTACAAATCACCTATCGAACCAAACAATTTGATACTCCCTCCGTTTTGGTCGAAGTGTCTCAAAATGAGTTCGACTCGAAAATTAAGGAAAGTGATGTAAGAAAGAGAAAAAGTTTAAATGTTGTGAGTATGAAAAATTAAATAGGAGAGAGAATGAGTGAGAGGAATAGTTAGGAGAGAGAATGTTGTGAGTGTAAAAGTAAAGTAGGAGAAAGAATGAGGGGGTGAAATAGTAATAAAAAGTTTCTTTTTTGAGTTGAGATATTTTAAATGAAATGTCCAAAATGAAAAGTTGAGACACTTTGACCGGGATAATTTTTAAAATCAAATTAAACCAATATTATTGATTGAAAACCGAAATAAACTGAATGATTTGGTTTATGCCCGTAGTGGACCACACGTCTTCCTCGTTTGATAATTCAACAAAGATCTTGAGACGCAGGAAAACCAAACAGTACGGCGTCGTTAAGGTGGTAAAACCCACAACCCCCCCCCCCCCCACACACCACGAAATTGGGAACCCTAATCCAGTTATTCGGACCGCAGAGAGGCGGCAAACCTTCTTCCATCTATATTTACATTCACATGTTTCCTCCTAATTCTCTAATCTGTGTATGCCGACAACAGATTCTTATTCCAATTCCAATTTCAATTTCAATTTTAGCTCAGAACTTCAAAAATTCCAAATCTCGAACCCTAATCCATGGCCACAAATGCCAAATTTCAGAACCCCGACCTCATCCCGATCCCACAACCGCCTGATTACCACCCGAGCGTAACCGTATCGCCGGCGCACGACGGACTCCACTTCTGGCAGTTCATGATAGCCGGCTCTGTTGCCGGCATGGTTGAACACATGGCCATGTTCCCCGTCGATACAATCAAGACGCGTATGCAAATCCTAGGCTCCTGCCCTATTAAATCTGTTGGGCTACGGGAGGCTGTGCAGTCCATTCTCAAGTCCGAAGGTCCTGCCGGGCTTTACCGCGGTATTGGCGCTATGGGCCTCGGCGCCGGCCCAGCTCACGCTGTGTACTTCTCCGTCTATGAAATGTGCAAAAAACGTTTTTCCGGCGGGAACCCTAATAATACGGCGGCGCACGCGGTGTCCGGGGTGTGTGCTACTGTGGCTAGTGATGCAGTGTTTACGCCTATGGATATGGTGAAGCAGAGACTGCAGTTGAGTAATAGTCCGTACAAGGGGGTTTTCGATTGTGTTAGAACGGTGGTTAGGGAAGAAGGGATTGGGGCGTTTTATGCATCGTATAGGACGACTGTGTTGATGAATGCTCCGTTTACCGCTGTGCATTTTGCTACTTATGAGGCTGTGAAGAGGGGATTGATGGAAATATCGCCCACCAGTGTTGATGATGAGCGGCTGGTTGTTCATGCTACTGCTGGGGCTGCTGCAGGAGCTCTTGCAGCTGCTGTTACTACACCGCTTGATGTGGTGAAGACTCAATTACAGTGTCAGGTATTGCTTATCTCTTCTTGCCAAGATAAACTTTTGATAAATTGAATGAATAATCTGGTAGTATATGCCAACTGTTGTTTAGCAGTTTTGAAGTATTATGAAGGAATTTTGAGTTCATATTAGGTTGCCTTTACGTGGATGGAAAAATTAACTGAGTTACTCAAGTTTCCTGGCTTAGATAGTCAAAAGCTTTAATTTTTACCGTTGGTTTATATCCTGAACTTGTGTATGACTTGACATAAAGGAGCTCCCCTGCTTTTGAGCGGAATGTTGTGATCAAGTTTTTGATGATGTTTAGTAGCCCTGTGTCAACAA
Source organism: Adenophora triphylla var. japonica (assembly GCA_022495995.1). Classification (NCBI taxonomy): domain Eukaryota; kingdom Viridiplantae; phylum Streptophyta; class Magnoliopsida; order Asterales; family Campanulaceae; genus Adenophora; species Adenophora triphylla. The sequence goes on along the minus strand of JAFEMH010001257.1, from coordinate 143,821 downwards.
GGAAAGTTTTTGTTGTAACCCAAATGTCATTACGATTGACAAATCTTGATGGTGCCTTAGATGATTTAATTCCTTAAGTAACTTGTGTTTTTTGTTGTTTGGAGTTGGACGGTGCTCATTCTCTTTTCTTTTGTTCTAGTGGCATTTATCCTCCTGGACATCTTATGCATATTTGAGAGTCATTCATTTTGAATTTCTTTACTTCCCCGAAGTTTCTTTTCTAACCAGATGTTCTTGATAATTTGGATTAATACTTCTAGGTGGAGCCTACTAAAAGTTCTCATTCTTGTTCCCAACTCAAAGTAGTACGTGCAAAATCTGAGATCCAGTATGTCGGGTTACTGGTGGAGTATATAATACAGTGGACTTGCCTTTCTTACATTCTTTACTTGAACCCTATATAATCCTTGAATTATCGATATTATTAATGTGGCTGGTCACCTTGCAATGCTCTTTCTGTCTTCTTCAGAAAGTATAGTAAATGTTGTAGAACTAAAGAATATGAAAAAAAAATCTGTAAACTTAAACATTTTCTTGTGTCTCAAATTTGACTAAATGTACACTAGAGGCCTGGGCAACGGAAAAGAGGGATACTATCTCTGTAAAGAAGATAATGAGATAGTACGCAACACTAGGACATACTGCATCCTAGTGTTGTGCACTATCTATTTCTTATTATCCTTTTCCAAGTTAAACGATGGTCCGTCATGAAAGTGAGGACTCTGTAGAGAGTAGTCCTCTATTTGGGAAGTGCAACTGGCAGGTGTAGAGAGTTATGGATGTCTAACGGAAAACTTATTTTGTAATTAGTGGTGTATGAAGGAGATGCTTTAGATACTCTATGTATAGCATATTAATTTGGCTTCTGATGTATGGAACACTCCTGCGATTCTCTTTGAGGTGATCAAGATACAAAAAGGAATAGGAAGTAGGTAAGTGAAGCAGTTTTTGCCTTTTGGTACATAAGTGCAAGGAGAATTTGTAGTACATAGTGATGAAAGCCTTTCTTAAGGGTTGATATGTGAGCTCCCCTGCTCACCTGTTTTGGTCATTATTTGTTGCTTTCAGATCATAGGAGTTTCCTTGGATGGGATGTGGCTACTGACACGTTGGGTTAGATAGGATATATTTTGGTGCTATCAAAGAAGTATTATCACATCAATGTTTCCTGCATGATAACAACTTGACCAATGTTATATTTCACTTGGAGAAGAAGCAGGACTAACAACTTTTATCAATGTCAAAAGCAGTATTTCACAAAGAAAACCTGGGAATATAGTTGAAGAAAAGGAATGTTAAGAAGAACGTAAAAATGGCTGGCAAAAGCGTGAAGCGTCAAGATATAACTTGAGATCTCTATACATTCCCCTTAATGGATTTAATATTTTCAAATAGAGGATAAAATTTAATCCTGTTCTCCCTCCGTCAATAATAGGGGCACAAAATTGGCCTTGCACGGGAATTAAGGAGAGTGTATAGTGGAGTAAGTGTTGTGATTATGAAAAGTGAGGTAGGAGGGGGAGTGGGGTAGGAAATAGTAAGTAGATAGTTATTGTGAGTATGACTAGTGGGCCCATGAATAAAGAAGTATTAAAAAAATCCATTTGGGGGTGTGCCCTTTTAATTGGGACACCCAAAGAGAAATTTTGCCCCCTATTATGGGCCGGAGAGCTATTCTAGTTTCGTCTCTTTTCCTTATGTTTTTGTTGGTTGCTTACTAGATCTGCAACTGATTCCTAGTGCGAAGAAGAGCTACACAGTCTTTATCTTGTGGTTTAATTTGTGCAGGGCGTATGTGGGTGTGACAGATACGTAAATGGTTCAATTAAAGATGTTCTAAAAACAATTGTGAGAAAAGATGGGTACAGAGGGCTTGTGAGGGGATGGATGCCAAGGATGCTTTTCCATGCTCCTGCTGCTGCCATCTGCTGGTCCACGTACGAAGCTGGAAAATCTTTCTTCCAAGATCTAAACAACACTAATAACAACAACAACGACAGTATTACCTGAGACTTGAAAAAAAATCGATTTTTTTCCGTCTCTCCCATGAATACCGCCTTCATATGATGTCTGAAGCTTATATACAAGGAGATTAAGCCAAATGCTGGAATTGTTTTCAGGCTTGCTTGCGGTATGTGTAATTGGCCGATGAGCATACACATAGGTGAGATAAGTATTTATTTTAGTTGTATTATATTCATTCATGTCAGTTTCAATTAATTAGTCATTGGGTAAATCTTTTCTTGGTCATAATTTAACTGCAACTTTCTGGGATCCTTTTTTAGAAAGTAGTGGACCAGGTATTGTTAGGTTGAGTTAATCAAGATGTAAGGTAGGAAATTTTGATTGTTTACCGATGATCAATTGACCATAACATAAGTGCTATTGCTGCCAGTTGAAATTCATATTGCTATTTGTTGCAATAAGCTTATGCTGAATACTTATATTTACAAATCTTGTTAAGTTTGTTATTTTTGGCCCCTTTTCCCAATGTTGGAAGGTGGCAGAGGCATTTGAGTTTATTATGTACTCCCCGTCCCAAAATGAATGTTTTTTTTTTTTTTTCGTCCCAAAATGAATGGTTTTTTTTTTTTGTTTACCTGATACGCAAGTAAAATTATCATATGTTGAATATGACAAGATAAAAAAAATGAGAACCCAAATATTTGTAGCTTGATTATTTAAACTGGACTTATTGAATGAGACTTTAAAAAAATGGGGATTATTAATATAACGGAGGTATTACATGCTTGCATAGTACTTGGCGAATGAATAGTAATTATGGGTGCTAATAATTCTTCATTTCTCTCAAATTTACAGTAACGATCTTGTGACAAAGAAGAATAATATATTCCAGCTGTAAAACAGATTTTACTTTCCACTAGATCGACTTTGCTTCAGTTCATCCAAGAAATCTCTACTTTTTATGAGCTTATCACTTGACCAACAATCACAGTTATATCATCAAGCTTCCCGCCTGCAAAAAAATAAAAAAGATAAAAATTACTATTATTCTCCTCTTCCCATACTAAATATCGCACTTTATTTTTTGTCTCGTCTCAAATTTTAGACAAGGAAATACTCCCTCCGTCCCAAAATGAAAATTCAAATTTCATTTAGGAGACATTTTGAAAATGAATTTAATGGTAAAGATATTCTTCTTATCCAACATTTAGGGACAATTTTACAAAAAGACATTTATTTTGGTACATAACTTTTTTGAAAATAGACATTCATTTAAGGACGGAGGGAGTAGTATTAATGTAATTTTACCATGTACAATCAATCTATAAATGTAGATAGAGCACATTTCTTAAAAATGTTAGACAAGCCAAATGTGAATCTATTATGGAACGGATGGAGTTGAAAGTACAAGAAGTAGAGAACAAAAAAGAGTACCAGGGGAAGGTCCTTGAACTCTTACCCGTTAATTTCATTCCCATAGCCTTTTTCCACAATGGAATATCAATACCCTGGTCATCAAGATAAATAACAAGTTAAAACCGTTGCCTATAAATTGTTGACTACGTCTTGACTATATGGAAAAGCCAGTATTTATAACATTCAAACAATCATATGTCTAGTTCCAATGTTGTAAAAGCTGGGTTTTCCATATTGCTATGGAAAAACTGGGTTTTTTATATGATTTTGCTCTAAATTGTCATGAATAAACATCATCGTTAGAAAGTGATATTACTCTGGCTCTGGCTTCCATCGAATAAGGGGAGTCAAAGTAAAAATCCACTGAATGCTTGTAGGCAAGATCAGCTAATGCCTTTGCTAGCGTTGAAACAAAAGTCCTTACATAAAAACATTAGAAACTGGGTAATATATTATAAGCACAGGGGCAGAATCGAGCCAGATGAACATACCAGCCTCTGCAACATCACTATTTTGAGCCGTTACCGAGACGATTTCATGGTCAAATACATTGTCAAAAAGCCCATCTGAGCCCATTACTATGATGTCCTTTTCGGTCAACTTCACACTACTAACCTGTGATTAGAAAAGAGCCACAATGTGTGACGCATATGCATAGAACATACTCTCTTGCTTAAAATGAACATCCTAACATATGAAGTGTTTGTGGACCCACTACTCATTAATTAAATATCCAATCAATTAATGTCAACTGTGCTTGTGAATAAAATTTTGTGTCATTTTTTGTGCCCCTAGCATTGCTCATGTATAAAACTTCTTACCGTGGCGTCTAGGTAGGTTTGACTAACCACCTCTGAGCTCAACTGGTATGGACAGTCAAAATAGTGTTCTTGAGGAATCGTGGAAAAGATTATTTGACCTACGAGTTCAGAAGTAAGCTACACAATGTCATTTACTAACATAATATGGATCACATAAAACGAACAAATATAACAAGGGGGAAAAAAACTTAAATCTGAGTAAAGCTTGGATAATGAGCAAAGGCATCACCACATTGAGCATTACCTTTGCGAATAACTCGTAATCCACAATCCCCAACATTGGCAATCTTCAAGATTCCATTTTTCTCCAGCATAGAGACAATTCTGCTCAGTCAAAAATGCCAAGATAAGAGAATGAATGCATAGGCTTCAAAATCTCATGGGTTACAACATGCCCACTTGTGAATTTGAAACCAGTTATCAGATGGTGTTAATGAACCTACACAGTAGCTGAACCTTCGGAAGAGGTGGCAGCATGTGCTTTTCTAACAAGAATTTGGGGATCATAATTAACCTGTCAATTTATATCAAACATACTTAGCCGGAAATGCATTCATAAGCATAATGCTTCCTCCGTCCCAAAAGAAGAGTCCCATTTATTTATTTTTTATGTCAAATTGATTGAATTTTGACCAATAATGTATGCCAAATTTAAATTATCATTATAAAATTCTAAAAAACTTCATTGATAGTATTTTTAGTGGTGCATCAATTACAAACTTTTAGAACTTTATGAGGATAATTAATTTTTTATAACCTATTGGTCAAGATAAATCAAGTTGACTTAAAAAAAATAAATTAAATGAGAATCTTTTTTGCGACTTTGCGAGTACTAATGATAATAAGGGTTTTGCAAGAACGGTAAAACCGTTAGTTGGTACACGTCTTATGTGAAGAGTTTCTGTTAAGTCAATTAACTCACCAAGACAACAAACCTATGTGTTAGTAAGTGTTATGCTCATAAAAATTGGATATGAAGAGAGAAGAAAAATAAATGAGTTTGAAGCTTTTTGAAAGGAATACATACCTCTTCATCCTCCACTAAACGTGAAGCTTTAGCCATCAGCTCTCGAGAGAATAATGAAGGATCCACATCCCGTTCAGCCCACCTGCCGAGCATGAAAATACAAATTAAAGAAAACGAAAATGTTTTAGCCCCACAAATGATTAACTCTACATATCCATATTGATACATGGCCAACCTATGAATTATAGGATCTTAAACACAAGAATATAAAAGGATTTCTCCAATGTTTTTTGGTTGTGAGAAGTTCATATCAATCTAGGTTTTATTTGACAAAAAAAGAATAAGGTTCAATGTTAAGCTAAACTCTTTACCCAGACACGCCATCAGCAACAGCAATAACTCCACCATTGTAATTGCTCACGAAAAAAGCATCTTCCCCACCTTTCTCAACCTTCAAAGAACTCAAACCAACCCAACGCGGGAATCCAGCAAAAACAACATCAAGGAGCAGTAAACCAAATCAAAAAAACAAATACAGGAGTGAAAAGAACTCAAGAAAATCAGCTAATGCCAGAAGTACCTTTTTCGGATGGGGTATTAGACGAGTTCCAACACTAAAGCACAATTCAGACCTAGAAACAACATAAAAATACGAATCAAACGCCTTTCAGGCCGGATACCAATTTCATTTCCCCAAATTTACACAATTCCATAATTTGGGGGAAGAACATGCTCATATTCAATCCAAAAACTGTGCGATTCAATCCACCAAGTTTTGATAAATTGAGGCCATTTTGGACCAACCTAAAGGATTAAAACTACCAATATTCTCACAAAAAGCAAGCAGCCCTAACTAGTTTATTCAAAATTGAATGCAATGCAATTTTAGATGAGGGGTTCAATAAAATTACCGAATAGATTGAGCATAATAGACCTTCTTCTTCTTCTTCTTAGCAGCTACGTCTACACAAATTGGACTGAAATTTGTAGAGAATAAACTGTTTGAATGAGCGACCGAAGACCTGGAAATGGAAATCGCCATTTCCCGCCTGTTCTCTCTTTCTCTTTCTCTCTCTTTTCTTTTCAGTTATCAGTGGCAGTGGCTCCCTTCTTCTAACACAGCCCCATTTTGGGCTTGTCATTCTTCCACGTAGGAAACATTTCCTTGTATTTAAAAAAAAATAAAAAAAATGTTGTCTATTAGATTTTTGAGTATTTGCCTCTCTTTCTCCTTCTCTCTCTACTCAAAACAGCCCTTGACGAGATGCGAGAATCATGCCCTTGACGAGATGAGGTCTTCATTATTCACAATCTCTAATTCCAAATAAAATGTTAGCCCAAAGTCGAGGAGATTTAACAAAAGTCAACTGAAATCATGCATTGATGTTGTCATATAACTTTTATTATATATTTTATGTTCAGAAAATAATGAACAAGAAGCACCAGTGGTCTAGTGGTAGAATAGTACCCTGCCACGGTACAGACCCGGGTTCGATTCCCGGCTGGTGCATTTATTTTTTGATTTTTATCTTTGACAGATCAAATCATGTTTTTTTTTTATGAAAATAACCAGATTGATTTCTCATTTGTAATTGGTCGTATGTACTAACAAAATGAATGTCCAAATTAACTAAATATTGACTATTGATGGACTTCAAAAATTTTGAGAGAGAGGATAAATGTTCGTCAACATGAGAGGTCAGAATTCTGACTCCACCAAATGCAATTTCTAGCACTTTGAAGTACGCTCTTGTAATAGATTAAGTCACACCTAACGACACAAAAGTACATCAACAACTGAAGCCATTTGCTAAAACTCTCCAACTCATCCCCTTTGATATAATTCACATGCCCAAAATTGAACTACGCAACAAATGCTTAACAAGGCTCGTCGCGATTATTGAAATTGCAATCGATGAACCATACATATCTCACTCTCCTCAAGCACCGATATTCTCAATGTGGGCAGTCTTGTTCACTCTCTTCACAATACCAGCAATAACCTGACACAAACAAAGAAAAGACTCCCGTTAAAGACATTTCGTTTCTTTTATAACTATATACATATGCACACGTGTGTGTGTGTGTGTTTGTTTATTTATGTGTTCATCGGCGGACCCAACACCTTTTTTTAGTGGGTGCACACAAATGGAAATTGCGAAAAAAATAATGATGGTTGAGGGCATAAGCTTGAAAACTTAGCACTTAAACCCACTAAACTAGACAAACATGTATAATTTGTTGGTTGCACTTGCACCCATATGAATATGCCCAGGTCCGCCACAGTATGTGTATGTGTGTGTGCACCAGACTATTTTCTTACCTTTCCTGGTCCTAATTCATAGCTCTTCTCCAGACCTTTAGATAGAAGAGTCTTAACAGTTGTCTCCCATTGAACAGGTGAAGTCACCTGATATTCCAAGTTAAGAATTGATCAATAATCTATCCATATCCCAATTACGAGCAGTCACATCATTAATCGCTTACCTGACTGGCCAAGATTTTCTTAATCGTTTCAGGATCTGCATGTGGCTGCGCATCAACATTGGATATAACAGGTATTCTTGGGGTTCTAATTACTGTTGTTGCCAAAGCAGCTTCCAATCTTGACACGGCTGGATACATGAAATTAGTGTGGAACGCACCAGCAACAGCAAGTCGGACCTGAAAAGTGTAAACTTTGTTATCAAAAGTTTACGCATAAAGTTCTAAGAAGTGGCGAAGCCATGAATTTTTGAGAAGGGTTCAAGATTGTTTGGTGAAAAAAATATGCTTAGCATATACTCCCTCCGTCCCACCCGAATTTGGACAAATTTCCTTTTTGGGCGTCCCATCCGAATTTGGACAACCCAAAAAGGAAAGTTTATAATAATAAAAAAATGGGCATACCCCACTCACTCATTAACTCCACTCATTCTCCACCATACAATTTATTCAACCAACCACTATTAACTCCACTCATTCTCTCTCTTCATTTTCTATCACACATTTTTATTATCTTATTGTTATTTCTTAATCTCCGTGTAAAGTAACTTTGTCCAAATTCGGGTGGGACGGAGGGAGTAGGCATTTGGAATAAAGAGGGTCAAAAAGATATCATACTAAAAAATTTACAAAAAATAAAGAGGGTCATAATAGATAATAACTAAATTTTTAGTGTCCTTTTCCAAAATTTAAAGGTACTAAATGATATTTCTCAGAAGTCAAGGGGGGTCGAGTGACCTCCATCTCTTCTAAGTGTCTTCGCCACTGGTTCTAAGATTAAAAGTTTAGGATAATGAATACCGTCATTCGAGCCTTGAATGACTTTGCTTTTGCTTCTACAGCTTCCACTCCCTTTACACCTCCAGAGACTGCATAATTACCCTGTGTAGTAGATTCTAAATTTCCATATTTACAAAATGATAAATTACCTAGTTAGAATACAGAGTTAAAATAGCATATATCAGCCTTACAGGGCATAGGAAATTTGCAATTTGAACTTTCTCAGTTTCATCAACTTCTTCATTGGCTGCATCACAGAGCAGTTGAACCTTTTCTGAGTCGAGCCCTATGATACTAACCATGGCACTTTTTGCAGCATCTGCAGCATCCTGCAGGTTATAGCACCAAAATACTTAATAAATTTCATGTGGTAAAAATATAGAAGTTTAACCAAGCTGTGGATGGTTACCTGCATTGCTTCACCTCTTAATTTAACTAGCTTAAGTCCATCCTCAAAACTGGTGAGCATAAAGGAATACGTAAATAAGGATAGATCAGAAGAAAGACAAAGTGAAATGAAAGAATGTTGTTTCAGATAACAATTACAAAAATCTATTCATGAAGAGACTGTGAATAGCTTCGATTCTTACACAACCTATCAACTGATGCATCATGCGGATGGTTATAAAAAATTAAATGCAACACTAAAATGCTAATATGTACAGAAATAGTTCAATTATCATTTGCTATAAACCTAAGATCCAAGAGCTGAAAATATAGTTCAACCTAAGAAACCTCGATAGGCTTTTTAAATGTGATGGTACTTTTTAGTTTAGGCAGTGCTCAGATAAATGAGAAAGTGGGCTGAGGAAAAGTATGGCTTATTGGAACATCAATTACATGCTTCCAACAATGATAATGGAAATCATAAAATTGAATTCACGCTACCCAAAAAGAAAAGAAAAAAAACATAATAAGAACAGTCAAAGCTGGGATCACTCACCTAAAAGCTCCAGCAAATGCGAGAGCTGTGTATTCTCCCAAGCTTAGACCACATGTAACGTCCACTGAATCAATTATCTGTTGACCTCCATCTCGAGCACGAAGTATTTCAACAGCAGCCAGGCTTGTAACATATATAGCTGGCTGCAAAATGACAAATTAAATACTAATTGAAGACCCAAACTCAAATGAAGTTCGCAATGAAGGGCAAGCCTAGGTTGCATTTGACAACAGCCATAACTCAATATATGCATTTTTAATCCCTCTCTACTGGCTATGTACCAAAGCTCCCTGGTCAAGTTTATCTCTCCATTTGTAAGTGGAATCCACATGTGAGGAGGATTGTTGAGGCAAGTATTTTTTTAAAGGAGAATGCAGGCTTTTAATCCTGGATGGAATAGGTGCATGGCCCATAAAAGTTCATCTGTTCTTGAGAACAATCCTTTCTACCAAAGGTGAGAGATTCCAATATTTCGGATTGGTTAAGTACATATTAGTTTTACTAGAAGAACATGAAACTGAAGAAATGAGGAATATGAGGCTTACCTGACTTAAAACAGTGGAGTCCAACTTTTCTTTTGGCCCATTAATACAAACATCCAAAATGTCAAACCTTCAAACCAAATATCGCACGAATCAGAAAAGCTACTTTGAATATCGAGATTCCAAAAAAAAACAAATGAAGGCACTTTTGAGTTGATCTTTATTAAAAACTGAGCTTAAAACATTAGTACTTTATACAAATAAGGATCATGAAAAAAAAAATTCTCTTCAACCCACCCTAAAATGTCATTTGCTTTCTTGTACAATTCTGCAGCAGCAGGCACCTTCTGAGCCTCTATACCCATTCCTACAGTTTGTGCACCCTGCACCAAGAAGATGGAAGTAAGAAATACTAATATTCTTAATCGTGAGAAAACATAAAAACTGCACAATTAATCCCAAATGATTATGTGATACTTATATACTGTAATATTTTGCTTGCCTACTCCGGGACCACATGTTTCTGATACGAACACCAGCAGATAGTCTCTAACAGCAATTAAGAAGCTCAAGCTATTAAGAAGGGCCTACATGCTTCTCTTCAAGAGGAGTATCCATACGAAACACTGACTTTGACATTGCTCCAATTACTTTGGGCCATTAAATGAATCATTTTTTTTTTTTCATTCTTCTTCACTCCAATGCAGGATCAAATGCAAGATTGTCACACAAGTAGACAAGTGGCACTCGCCCGCCTATATACTTCTTGATTATTGTTAGAAAAAACTAAAACTTGATTGAAAGGATATTGAGATGGCTCAATTTATATCTACTTCATTCTCGTCCGAATCAACATTTAACCATGTCCCAAACACCAACTTTGTTCTTTAAAACGGAACTACTCCAATCAATTGCCAGGTAGTGGTCATTTAATAAAAGATACTCCTTCCATTGCTTTCAAGGAGTGGTCATTTAATAACAGATACTTACAATTACAAAGTTAGAATATTCTTTCATGAGGTAAAACATGACAGCAGAGATATTTGTTGTATCCGACTATCTAAACTTCTTCCGACTTATAAGTGGTCGAATAAGATTTCAGTTCAATTGCAAGCTTACTGGCTGCAATACGGCATAGAACGTACAGCAACGAAAAGTAGGATTCCTTAAGCAGAATGAAAGAGTTTCCTATTAGAAGGGGTAAACAAATCCATTATAAACCCCGAAGCAAATGTAGCCTGGTTTTAATGAGAAATTAGAGCGTTCAACATTTATTTACTTCAATTTTGTGACACGCTTCAAAATAAATGTTTCAACTGTCATTCACTACACTTACAGTAGCCCGTTTGTGAAATAATCAAAAACAAATTAGCAACATAAATAGGGAATCTTCTTCAACTTAAGTCAAAACCAATGGCAATTCGATTCACGAAATGAAACCAATTTAAAAAAAAAAAATGACAAACCAAAATGAGGATCAATTCCTGACCTGGCCAGGAAAGAGGAAAGCGGAAGTGGGCTTATAATCCAAAAACAAGGCATCATCAACGGCAACTTGAGATCCGGCAGACACGCTCATACAAACCCTAGATTTGCCCAAATTCCTAGTGCCGAAGCTTCGAATTCCGTGCTTGAAACCCCCAAAAGAAACCGAATTCGAGATCTTCGAAGACGACTCCGGAGCATCGAAAGAGAGGTGGTTTAAAGAAATTGAAGGGAGAACGAGAGAGGAAGCAGCAGCAGCCATTAATGGGGATGGAGAATGACGGAGGAATCGAGACGGAGAAGATGAGCTGAATCGAATGAGAGGGTTGTGGAGAAAAGCATGCATTCACAGTTTCCACCTTATATAAGTGTGTGTGTGTGTTTCGATGTTTAGACGGAGTTTACGAGGGTGTCTGATGATAGTAAAGTGTCAAAGACAGTAGGAAATGGCGTGAATTTCCAACATTACCGGTCAACCGCCAAACCTTCAAGATCAAGTGCTTGTATAATTTTATTTTATATATTCCCTCTCTCTGTCCTAGTTCAATTGAGATCAAATTTTTGGGAGTGATAAAAAAAGTGGAAAAAAATATTGTGAGTATGAAAAATTAAATAAGAGAGAGAATGAGTGGAAGGAATAATGATTTGATTGATGTTATGAGTGTAAAAGTAAACTAAGAGAGAGAATGCGTGAGAAAAATAGTAAAAATTTTCTTTCATTTTGGATAGTCTCAATTGGGCGGGGAAGGAGGAAGTACTTACTTTGTCTTAAATCTCAAAATAAGTGTCCATTTTTATGATTTTAAACTATCATTTGTACATTTTTAAATTAAACTAAAGCGCTTGTATTCCAAACGATTTTTTTTTTTCAACTCAAATAAATTTAACATCATTTTTTTTTAGAAAAATGTAGCTCGAAATATTTGTACATTTTTTGCTAAAAATCCATGCAAGTTTCTTTTGTTCCCATATAATTACTCCATAAAAAAGAACAAAAAAGTCCTACAATGTCAAGTACTACAAAACTATGATTGGTATATTTTGATTAATTTATTTCAACAACAAGGAACCATCCATCGCTCCCAAATATTTGCCCCTCTCCTTCTCCCAATGGCTACAATGAAGCCACATCCCCTTGCAAGAAGATCATCAGACTCAACGTGGGTCCCACATATGTTCAATAATTTCCGACCCTTGATTCATGAGGGGAGATGGCTTTATCATGGCCACTGAGAGTAGGTGAGTGGCAAATATTGGGGAGCAACAATTCCAAATCCATTTGACAAATCCTAAGAAGGATGCAACCAATTTACAACTGACAACAACTTTGTGCCAAATATCCATATGATTCTCCTGAGAGTATGTATAGTATTACTCCACCAATGTTACATTCACATTCCAACTTCTATACAAATGTTCAATCCCGAGTCAACTTAAGAATATTTGGCTCAGGTCAATCGTTAGTTATACTAACGTTTTCACTTGTATTTCAAGAACTAGGGCTAATATATACATATACTTTTCTTTAGGTTACAAAATGGTTTATTATTATCTCATAAATTAGTATGGGATATGCACATGCATGCACTTGGCATGAATCTACCTCCAAAAAGACAGTTTCAAGCTTGTTACCGCCTTGGTCATTTCAAACAAATTCCTGGCAGATACGTTCGGGCCATAGCTAACCAACTTCATATCCCAAAGTATCCATAATAGGCACGGCACTACTGAGGGATCTCTCCTGTATGATCGTGATGCTGAGGCAAGCTGTAAACGATGTTTGATCCAAGTTAAGACGAAGTCCTTTTGAACAAAGGATTCTGGATTGACTGCGTAAATGAATAAGTGGAACGTTGGGCAAAAAGGTAATTGTACCTTGTGGTCTTTCTGGCTTATGTATAATCAGCAGCATGAAGTTCACTCAATGTGTCCCATTTGCTCCTGATTGCTCTTGCTTTATTGTCTCTTATTTCAAGAACCTGATGAACAATGTCAAACTTTATCATCATATACCAATTTGTGAAAAGGACATCGAGAAGCACGACCTAGCCCTAAAACTCGCAGTTGACAATTGAGATTTTAACAAAACTCGGTTATTTTGGGCAATACATTTCCACATGACACTTTGGTATATATTCTGTATTTTGTCGACTTTATGTGAATATATAAGGCCACATTAGAAACTTCTAAACAACATTTTTTTAAACAGGACTTTAAAGTGGAACATGCCAAAAAAGAAAGGACGCTTTGAACACAATGCAGGGAGAGACTTGTATAGTTGTATTTCTAACTTTTGGCCTTTAATTTGTAGTGATTAAGGTTTATAAATAATGTATAGCGTGTTAAGCTGTTTGCAACAAGGCAGACGTTACCTCAGGTCTGGAATCAAGAACTCCACTAGACATTCCCACATCAATGCGCCATATGCTACAATTGTATTTACTGCAGCGCAAGACACGAGTAAGAACACCGAGACACAAATTTTTTTGAGACGGTATTCATTAGAGACGGAAAATAGCAGGATTGGACTTAGTTAGAAACAATTATGTAAAAAATACTCTAAAATAGAAAAACACCAAGTTATTAAGATCCCCACCAATTTACTCCTGTAGTTTGTGGAGTATGCCCAACAACCATTCCCTTTGCACCTAGTCCTTGCAGTGTCCTTTCAAGAATCGATTGGATCTGGAAAAAAGATTGAACATTTAATTTAGTCACAAATGAAGTACTCGAAGTAATCAACTGAAATAAATCAGGCAACTACACTCGGTGTATTAACATTGCTTACTTGATAGTCTTGCAAATCTGGATTGTCTCTTGAGTATAAACGATTCCACACAACGCTGTCATAGCCTCTGGTAGCCATGAAAGGGATTTCTTGACCATTCTCACTCTCGCTGCGACCACTCATCCAATTTGAAACCTCTTTATTCATTTTGTCTATGCCGTAGGCAACTGCACAAGTGTCAAAAATCCATTGGTCCTTCAAAAGAAGATCATGAAAGGAAAATAGAAGCAGAAGCATAATGGATTAAGGAAAATTGAATTTAAACTGATAATAAAGTCAAAATATGTAGTACAATATTTACCATGGCGTGGAAGAAGGCCACCATGGCAAAAGACCCAATCATCAACCTTAAGAACTACAGGATGTCGTGCCAATTCAGACGCCAGTGGACCACCTGGTCTTAGGAGGATGGATCTAGCAATCACTCCCTTTTGCCGCTGTCCTAGTAAGTGATAAACTAATCAGAATGCTTGCAGATAAGAACAAAGGAAGGAGTTTGTTTCTCATAAATTGCTGTCAAATAACAAAGCATCCTAGAGGGTTTTAAATGAACATATCAGGTACTTTGAAAAAAAAAATGCACCTCTCATAGCAATAAAAATGATTGTAAGAACATTATTATATTACAAAAAAAAAAAACTTCTCTAAGAGAAAGATTTATCTAAGTTGAAGAACAAAGCTAGATGATGAGTAATGTACCTTGACTAGATTCCATGGGCCCCAATGACTTTGTAATGTTTTTTGGTCTTCTTTCCAACTTTCAGAGACACCAACCCAACCAACAAAAGCTTCTTTCCAGTTATGCTTGCATTCTTCCAAGTAGTCCAGGAAGTTTGAACACTCATCAAATGCCCCTGAATCAACAAACCTAAAATCCCCTTCCACATTCATTGTCTCATGATTCCCGTTAACCTAAGAAAGAACAAATAGAAGCAAAATCCCATACGATCAACCAATTAAGATTATCAACTTCAAAAGTTAAGTCTTATCAGTGAAACTCAAAGCCCAATTTCAACAAGTGCGTGCTAATATTTTCTCTATTGCACTCAAAGATGCCTACTTTCCTTGGTTGGATGCTCTGCTTATAGAGGCATTCGAAAATTAATTGCTACTACTCTAATTGCAGTAAACTTAAATTTTTCTTCTTTAGGGTAGTGAGAAAAACTATTACTTCCTCTGCCATGTGGAGTGGGCTTCTTAATTGAAAATGCAATCAAAACAAGGCTAAAATGGTAAGAAGAAGAAGAAGAATATCGAAAGCTAATTAATTCAACTATATTTGTACATTTGGCATTGATGCTCCCCATTCGGGAGTGGGCCCTTGAAACCAAGTGAATCAGGTATAAAATGGTAAAAGTGTCCTTCCCATATTTGAAGCACAAACCTGGAACACAGCTCCACCATTAGCTCTTGCCTGGATTTCCAAAGAGTTCAGTAATGATAATATGGCTATTTCATCGTCACCTCGATCAAGTATATCTCCAAGCTGAATTAATACCTGATTAAAGACATAGATAAGTATAAAATATCAAATTGTTTAATGTCTCATCTTTCTATTCTTGTTTCATTAAATCTAGAGGTGGCTTTGAAGTAGGGGGTTCCACATTATGTAAATACAAGGCTTACCGTCTCTCGCCCAGTCCATAAATCTTGACCATCAGGACTCAAAACGCCAGCCAACTCAAGAGCGGATCTTGCTTTGGCAAGATCTCCGTGCAGATCCCCTACTGCACATCCAAGTTGTATAAAGGATGCAATAAGTTAATGAATCGAAAGAAAAATGGAAAAATGAAGAGTGAAGAGAGATTAAAATGCAGAGAAGGAACAATGTCATTAGAAGATATTAAGGATCAGTTTGTTTTCACTCAACATTAGTAGGAATAAATTTTATGTCTATAAATTATGGATTTTCTTAAAAAGAAATAGCACGAAAAAGAGTTGTCCTTCTAAAGTAGTTGTCATTGGTTCCGGTGGTGAGGCTAGGTGTAAGCTATGGGGGTCATTCAACCACCTTCAATTACGAATTGTGTCAATATTAGCACTTTCAATTTTTTAGAAAATGACTTTTTACTCTAAAAATAATAGATTTATACATTTTGACCCCCTTAATTTTGAGAAACTTTTGCACTAAAGTAATATATTGACCCCATTGGATACTAAATTTGAATATCCCAACTATAATAGCTATCCCAAAAACAACCTTGACCCCCTTTCCGAAAAATCCTGGCTTTGCCACTGATTGGTTCCGGTAGCTTACTACTATTTCAATCAGCTCAAGGTAGCTTTCCCACTTTGTTACTAATAAGGTTGTACATAGTCAGGGTTTATTATGTAAATAATTGTATTGATAGGACCTAAGTGTAAATAGGGCAGTTAGACAGTTAGAGAGTTAGCTCAACTTGTTAGGTTGTTAGAAGCTTAGTTTTGTATATAAGAGCATTGAGATCTCAGTAATACACATGAGAGAATTTCCCAGAACTCTTTTCCAGATTATGATATTCAGAAATGTTCTTCTTAATCTCTTCTATCATGGTATCAGAGCCATCGATCCGATGGCCTGATGACCTAAACTTTTTGCTTCCACTGTTCATCCTATCTCGATTCAGGTGATGTTTCTCATGAATTACGCTTGAATTCCTGTTGAATTTGTCAGAAATCTTTGCATCGTGTTTGATCTATGAGCTTGTGCGAGTACATCTCTTGAATTTGTTCATGAATTCTTTGATTCCGATGGCTTGTTATCTCTGATGCGATAGATTGTTCGTTCTCGTTGATCTGTTTCTCTAGTTTTTCCTTCAAATTTGTTCTTATCTGCATCTGAGCTCGGTTTTGTGCCCTAAATCTGCTCTCGCAATCTGCGAATTGGTTCATTATTCATTGCGTTACCTTTGCTTGATCTGATTTCTTCAATCTAAGTCTTCAATGGCTGATAATACTTCCTCTGACTCAAGTGATTCTGAAGTTGATCCTTATGAATTAAGTGAAACTATAATTCAAGTCAATCCCAATCATCCTCTCTTTCTTCACCAGAATGATCATCCTGGAATGAAACTCATCACACATGTTCTCACTGATTCTAACTATTCTCAGTGGAGTAGAGCTATGACTCTATCTTTGGAGTCCAAGATAAAATTAGGTATGATCAATGGTTTGTCACCTAAACCTAAATCATCCTCTAAATTTCTCCCTCTGTGGAATAGATGCAATAGCATGGTAATTTCATGGATTACCAATGTTTTGTCTCCTGAGATTGCATCCAGTATTGCCTATTTGCCCACTGCTCAACTTGTGTGGGATGATCTCAAAACTAGGTTCTCTGTCTCAAATGCACCTAAGGTGTTTCAGATTCGTAAGGATCTTTCTTCTTTCTCTCAAGGTCATTTGTCCATCTCTGCTTATTACACAAAATTCAGAAGCATGTGGGATGAGTACCATGAACTCACACATTTGACTAGTTGTTCATGTCAATGTACATGTGGTCATACTAAAGCTCAGGAAGAGAGTTTGAGTTGTTGCACAAATTGACTCAATTCTTGATGGGGCTCAATGATAGCTTCACTTCTACAAGGGGTCAAATTCTAATGATGAAGCCTCTCCCTACTGTTAATGAAGCTCTTAGTATGCTTCTCCAAGAAGAACAACAGAGAGCCGTCCACAATTAATCTGAATGTGTTAGGCTCTGAAAATTCCATGTCTACTGCTTTACTTAGTAGAGGAGGGAATACCTACAGAAATAATCAATTCAAGTCCAAACCTAGAGGTCAATACTCCTGTGATCACTGTCATGGGGATTCTCATACCAAGGACAAATGCTTCTTTCTCCATGGCTATCCTGACTGGCATCCTCTATATGGTTCCAAACCTGACATGTCCAGAATGCCCAAACATTTCAAAGCCAGACCTGGGAAGAATACTGGTAATTTTTATCAGTCAAGTCACAATGTTGCTGCAGTTTCTACTGATCATACCAACAACAATTCATTAGCTGATTCTTCTGGTGATGTTTTCACTGCAACACCTACACCCTCCATTGGTAATCTGACTTCTGGACAATTGCAACAACTTCTGCAGTTTCTTAAGCTCAATAATGCCTCTACTAGTGACTCTCTATATGCAGGTATACACTTTTCTAATACTTGTACTGTGCATCCTTTTAGCTTGACCTCCTTCTCAAAAGCAAATCCCACATGGATATTGGGCATAGGAGCCACTGATCATATCACTTCTTCATTTGATCTTCTTCATAATCCTACTCCAGTTACCTCTCACATTTACTTACCTGATGGTCACAAGTCTCTTATCACTCATAAAGGCACAATTTACTTGACAGAACATATTACTTTGCTCAATGTTCTCTTTGTTCCTGATTTCTCATTCAACTTAATTTCTGTCAGTAAACTCACTCATGATAGCCTTTGCTCTATTCTCTTCACTGCTGGTGATTGTTTCCTGCAGGACCAAGTGGTGAAGAAGCTCAGACTGATTGGTAGGAAAAAAGAGGGCTTGTACAATCTGATATTATCTAGTCATGTATCTAGTACAGTTCAGAAATCTTCATTTCCTGTTTCTAGCTCTCATAATTGTTTCAGTTCTTCTGATGTATCTCTTTGGCATCATAGACAAGGCCATTTTCCTTTACAGAAATTGAACTACATTTCAAACATATCTTGTAATGCCAATCATAAATGTAATGATTTTCAGTGTGATATTTGTCATTTCTCTAGACAAACAAGATCTCCATTTCCTCTAAGTCCATCCAAAAGTACTACTCCTTTCTCTTCTCCATTGTGATTTGTGGGATCCTTATAGACATTTAACTCATGATGGTTTCTCCTCATTCTTAACCATAGTAGATGATTTCTCCAGAACTACTTGGTTATATCTTCTAAAGTCTAAAGATCAAGTTCCTCAAATGATTCTTAACTTTCTTATTCTTGTCAAGACTCAATTCAATGGCTCTGTTCAAGTAATTCATTCTGACAATGGTTCTGAATTCTTTAGTAAGTCTGTGTCTTCCATTCTTACTCCTCTTGAAATACTTCAAACCAACATTTGTACTGAAACCCCTCAACAGAATGGAAGGAAACATAGATATGTTTTGAAAATAGACAGGTCTCTTAGATTTCAAGCCAATCTTCCTCTGATATTTTGGGGAGATTGTGTTATCACTGCCACATATCTCATCAATAGACTTCCAAGCTCAGTTCTTCACAACAAAACTCCTTTTGAAGTTCTTCTTGGTCACAAACCATCTTATACTCATCTCAAAGTATTTGGTTGTCTGTGTTTTGCCTCTACTCTTGCTCATAATAGAGACGAATTCTCTCCCAGAGCCACTAAGTGTGTGTTTCTTGGCAATCCTCCTCATAAAAAGGCTTACAAGCTCGATGATTTACAATCTCACAAAATCTTTTACAGCAGGGATGTGAGATTTTGTGAGATTTTATGAATCCATCTTTCCCTTTTCTTCTAATGAAGTCTTACATCCTGTCCCTTCTCCCATTCTTCCTAATACAGACATTGAGTGGTTAGATGTTGATCCTACTTCTTCTCATACAGATTCTCCTTCTTCATCTTCTCATACAGATCCTCCTCCTTCTTCTTCTCACTTAAATGATTTTCAGTCTTACACTATCCTTTCTCCTAACTCTTCTTCTTCTTCAAATTCTTCATCTCCATCCATACCCCTGCCTACTGTCAGACCTGTAAGAAAGAAAAGTGTTCCTGTGAAATATCAAGATTATGGCAATCTCCCTAGTTCATTTACCAATCACGGTGCTTCTCTCATCACAAGGTATACTTCTCCCTATCCTTTACATGATTTTATTTCTTATGCCAATATCACTCCTCAGTACACTTCTTTCTGTCTAAACATCTCTTCCTCCCCAAAAGAACCATCCACCTATACTCAAGCTATTAAGAGTCCTGAGTGGTGTCAAGCTATGAAGAATGAACTGGAGGCCCTGGAAAGTAACAATACTTGGGTTCTTCAGAATCTGCCCAGAGGAAAGCACACTGTTGGTTGCAAATGGATCTATAAGTTGAAATATAATTATGATGGTACTTTGGATAAATACAAAGCCAGACTGGTTGCCAAAGGGTTTACTCAGGTGGAAGGTCAGGATTTCTTTGAAACTTTTGCACCTTTTGCAAAAATGACCACAGTTAGGACCCTTTTAGCTATTGCAGTCTCAAAGGGCTGGTCCCTTTCTCAAATGGATGTCTCCAATGCATTCCTGCATGCAGATCTTCATGAGGAAGTTTATATGGATGTGCCTCAAGGTCTAGTCATCCCCTCTCATCTGCAATCTGATTCTTCTACTCCTATTGTGTGCAAACTTTTGTAATCATTGTATGGTCTCAAGCAAGCCCCTAGACAATGATTTCATAAGTTTTCAGAGGCTCTTGTAGACTTTGGCTTCACTTCTACTCATGCAGATCATTCTCTCTTTCTTCTTCAGACACCAATTCAATGCACAGCTGTGCTGGTGTATGTAGATGATCTCATTATTACTGAAAATGATGTTGGAGTTATAAATGCAGTGAAAGATCACTTACACTCTAGGTTCAAAATCAAAGATCTTGGGCAGCTTAAATATTTTCTTGGCTTGGAAATTGCTAGGTCAGAAAATGGTCTATACTTGCATCAGAGGAAATACATCTTGGATATCTTGAAAGATACCAAGTTGGAAGACTGCAAACCTGCTAAAGTTCCCATGGATGCTCACCATACTCTGGCAGCTGATCAAGGCATTCTTCTCTCTGATCTAAGTCCCTACAGAAGATTGGTTGGTAGGCTAATCTACCTCACCATTACTAGACCTGAGTTATCTTATCCAGTTCACATTTTGAGCCAATTTCTCTCTTCTCCAAGAGAACCTCATATGGCTGCAGCCCTTAAACTTGTGAGATATCTTAAGGGTAATCCAGGTCAAGGGTTGTTCTATGGCCCTTCTTTTCTTACTCTAAGTGCTTATAGTGATTCTGATTGGGCTGCCTGTCCTACTTCTAGGAGATCACTATCAGGCTTTTGTTTGTTTCTGGGTACATCCTTGATTTCTTGGAAATGTAAGAAACAAACAATTGTTTCCAGGTCCTCTGCTGAGGCTGAAAACAGGGCACTTGCAATGTTTGCTGTGAAATCACTTGGCTTCTATCTTTACTCCAGGTCTTTGGGATTTCAAACCTCACACCAGTTCCCTTATACTGTGATAACAAGGCTGCTCTTCATCTGGCAGCAAATTCAGTGTTCCATGAAAGATCTAAGCACATTGAGATTGACTGTCACCTTGTAAGGGATAAAATTGTTCAAGGCATCATCTCTCCTCATCATATTTCCACTGCTGACCAACCAGCTGACCTATTTACAAAAGCTCTTACCTCTGACAAAATATCCTATTTTCTTTCCAAGATGAATGTGTTTAACTTGTTTCACACATCCATCTTGAGGGGGGGGGGGTAATAAGGTTGTACATAGTCAGGGTTTATTATGTAAATAATTGTATTGATAGGATCTAAGTGTAAATAGGGCAGTTAGACAGTTAGAGAGTTAGCTCAACTTGTTAGGTTGTCAGAAGCTTAGTTTTGTATATAAGAGCATTGAGATCTCAGTAATACACATGAGAGAATTTCCCAGAACTCTTTTCCAGATTATGATATTCAGAAATGTTCTTCTTAATCTCTTCTATCAGTTACTTTCTCTCCTTTCTTCATTGCATAGTTCCCTATTTTCTTCTAAAGCAGTTGCCATTGGTTCCAATAGCTTACTATTATTTCAATCTGTTAACTTCTTCTGCAACTACAAGAACTCCCACTATGTATGTGTGGATCCAGATAAAAGTCAGGCCTCCATGTGCTTCATGTAGACCGCCTTCCATGGCTCGAACTATGACCTCCGAGTCACAGGGCATCAAATCCAAGGCTCCCCTCCTAACTTCTTATTTAATCAAAAATTCAAAAGATTTAAGAAAGAAAAAAAAATATTTTTTTCCTTCAATTGAAATGAGTTGAAATTGGATTGTGCTAGCAGCTGTGAGATTCTAATCCAAGTAAATTGATTTTCTTAGAACTCAATTTCATTATGGCTATCACTGAAAACATTCGTTCAATAACAGGGAGGCTAATATAATTCATGAACTGTTAGCAAAAAACCCAAAAAGATCAACTAGAACACAAAAGCAAAAAGAAAACGAACCGGCGACGATGCGACGGCCGGGAGCGGAGACGAAAGTGGGTGGGTTGCCATACACTACAATGGGTTTTAAGCTGCTGGTACTGGTACTGCTACTGCCGCCGCCGCCATTGATTAGAGTTGAAGGTGGTTGTTTACGGGAGCGAGAAGGTGGTTGGAGAGGGAAGGATTTTGGGGAAAGTGAAGACATGGAATGCGGAACAATGGCAGTCGCTACGATGCCAGCCTTCCATTCTTTGGGGATTCAATTTGATGAGGTTCACAAATATTGTGTCATCTAATTCCCACTTTTACCACAAAAATCAGGAAATAAAAATAGGACTTTTCTATTGTGTGCCCATGGGCACATGATAAGGATTAAAGATTCTCTTGTAATGTGTATCAAATTAATACTTGACACACATTACAAGAGAATCTTTGAATAAATCTTTTAAAGATTCTCTTGTAATGTGTGTGAAATTAATACTTGACACACATTCTGAGAAGATATTTAAAGATTCTCTATAATGTGTGCAGTATTAATTTGACACATTCTGAAAGTAATCTTTAATTGCTTATCACGCGTAGGCACACAATAGAAAAGTCCATAAAAATACTCCCTCCGCCCCAATTTAAATGTCCCAACTTTTCTTTTTGGGCATCCCATTTAAAATATCTCAATCCAAAAAAGGAAAGTTTTTATTACTATTCCACCCACTCATTCTCTCTCCTACTTTACTTTTACACTCACAACATTCTCTCTCCTAACTATTCCTCTCACTCATTATCTCTCCTATTTAATTTTTCATACTCACAACATTTAAATTTTTTCTCTTTCCTACATCACTTTCCTTATTTTTCGTGCCGAACCCATTTTTGAACATTTAGATTGGGACGGAGGGAGTAGTCTAAATTATCATTTGGGCTACCTGACTTTAGCACAATACTCTTTCCGTTTCAATAGTAGCTTCACATTTTGTCATTTTGGGTGTTCCGTTAATAGCTTTCACTTTTCTTTTTTGGCAAAGGAATCTTTACTATTCCATCCACTCATTCTCTCTCCTACATTATTTTAATACTCACAACACCATTATAATTTACTATTCTCTCCACTCATTCTCTCTCCTATTTTCAAATTACACTCACAACATTTTTACTTTTCCCTCATTTTCTTAATTTGCGTACAATCCAAAAATTGGACAGCTACTATTGGGAAGGAGGGAGTATTCACATAGACCACTCACATCCCAAAATATTTAACCATGTCACTCAACTTTACCAAATTATTCATGGATTTTGTTATGATATTCAAATAGGAGTATTCTAACAAATGACTCATTATTTTTAGACAAAAATAGCCCTTATTTTTCAAAATAACCATATGTATGATAGGAGCAAAATTGTAATCATCAAAGAAAGAGATATACTAACTCTCTCTCTCTCTCTTATTTAATACTCTCTCTCTCTCTCTCTCTTAATATTAACTCTCTCTCTTTATGATTACAATTTTGCCCCCATCATACATATGGTTGCTTTGAGAAATGAGGGACATTTTTGTCCAAAAATAATGAATCACTTGTTAGGATACTCCTATGGTGTGTATCCTAACAAAACTTATCTATAGTATAAATTAGGGATGTTCACCTCAGCATGAACAGTTCTATGAATATTTTCAATCTTCGAAATTCCCATTTTGCCCTCACTATTTTGTCCCTTTCCCATTTTGCCCTTAAAAAATTTAATTAAAAAAAAAAAAAAAGGTGTCCTTGGACACGGGCTTAAGAAATAATAATGTGTCCTCGAACACGGGCTTATTCTAGTTATTCATATAGTGGTTAGGAGTAAGGGCAGTGGTTGAAAAAGGTGGGTGGGCGAGGTTGTTAAAAATATTTTTTGAAAAATGAAATGCGTAGGAGAAATTCGTAAGTCGTTTTATTAAGGAAAACAAACTTATTTTTTATCAGAAATTTTTTGGGGGAAACCTGTTTCTCTATAAGTTATAAAAAGTCTTGTTTTAAACATATCGACTTGGAGTTTTAAAGCATAAACTCACTGTTTTAAGGCATAAACTCGCTATTTTATTTTCTAGCTTAAACTCACTGTTTTAACGCCTAAACTCACTGTTTTATTTTCTAGGTATTTTAAGGCCTAAACTCAATGTTTTAAATTCTAAACTTGATATTTTTAAAGATGAAAAATGGAATTTTTATAACTTATGGAGAAACGGATTTCCCCTAAAATGTAATCATTTTTTATTGAACCGAAAAAAATTTACATCAACTTTATTTTTATGTGTTTATCAAATACCGAAAAATTAAAAAAATTGTTTAGAAAAACATATTCCCCTAAGGCCTAAACAACGGAGCTATTTGCCACAAGTAATACTATGCAATATGCAAAATTAATTAGTTGGGCTTGAAAGGCTGATCGCAAACCATGGTTTATCTAATGGACCATTAAAATAATTTTCGTAACCCGGGCTGAGGCTCGGCCCACGATCACCCTCTATATATAGTAATAGTGTTGATAGCCTTTTTTTTTTTTTGTTTAGGTGAACCGTATATAAAACTACCCAAAATCGTATACTAATGGTTGATATTAATTTAATTTAAAATGAAGAGTGCGTCTGGGGAGAAACACGTTTCTCCATCGCGTATGAAGAAACGGGGCTTATTATGTCGCGCGACGTAAGTAGCCAGTTTCGGATATCACTTCTGAAAGCACGGATATCAGGAAGACTTTGAAATGGATAAGGAAGCTTTGTAAAGGATATCCAGAAACCAAGTATTTTTCCGGATATCCTTTACAAAGCTTCGATATGAAAGTTTGAAATGGATATCCGGAAGCTTTGTAAAGGATATCAGGAAAAAATATTTGGTTTACGGATATCTTCAAAACACATTATCCTTCGAAACTACGGATATCACTTTCTACGGATATCAGGAATCTTGTGAAGTGATATCCAGTTTTTGTGGCTAGGTATGTCGCACGACATAACAAGCCCCGTTTCTCCATAAGCGACGGAGAAACGCGTTTCTCCCCAGATTTTGTGTAAAATGAATTTTATTATATTAAATTATACTAGTTATACACTCATCAAATGGAGAATGACCACTTGTACACCATAAGATAGGCTGTTTTGAAATAGACCTTGCGGGGAACATACCCTAGCTCATAAAACTAGATATTCAATATATAGTGTATCATAAGTAATTCAATATTTGTAGTTATTAAATATTTGAATCGAAATCGTCTTGATGTTATAAAATATATAGCCATTGGATTATAGTCTTAGATGATAGTGACAAATAAAAGTGATATACTCCCTCAGTCTCATTAAGTTACTTTTTATTGTTGAGGACGAAAAATAAGAAGTGAATATATATAATGTTATTAAAGCAGGAGTTGTGATTAGGTAGGACAAAGAAAGTGGGGTAGAGAATAGTAAGTGAATAGTTGTTGTGAGTATGACAAGTGGGTTCCATAAATAAAGAAGTATTAAAAAATTTTCTTTTTAGGAAAGTGTGACTTTAAAGTGAAACGCCAAAAATAGCAAAATTGATAAAGTATTATGGGACGGAGGGAGTAGAGTTTATTGCCAAATTATCATACTACATACTAATTAAGGATGGTCAATGTCATACACGTATTTTCTAAAAGTATTTTCTAAACCTGAAATGTCAAATGCATATTTTACTTTTGATTCAAATTATATCACTTTTTAACACATGTTATAAAATTAACGAATCAGTAAAAATATTTTTATCATATTATAAATTAAAATTAAATTATTAATTTTAAAATAAGTCATATCCCCTTCATTTATACTTAAAAAATATTTTTTTTACAAAAATAATTAAATTATTAATTTTATAATTATCGATTAAAAATCTCTATCATCAACATCTAGAGTCGTCAATTTGGGATGAGCCCGTCGGGCCACTCCGACCTGCCATTCAACAGGGGTGGGTTTGGTTTTGAAAACTACTAACCCAAATAAAAGTGGGTCAATTCGAACTGACCCATATGAGTGTGGGCCAAAACGGGTTCAGGGCGGGGCGGGGCAGGCATACCCACTATATTTTTTATTTTTTCGTCACAAAACGACGTCATTTTTAAGTGAAAATTTAGTGCTATATCGACCTTATGCACTGAATCCGTAAATCGTGAATTGAGAGAGACTCGAGAGAAGTAGAGAAAAAAACAGAGAAACCCTAAGTATACGTCGCTGCCCTCGTCGTTGTTTCCATCGTCGTCGTTGCACTCAACCATCACCACTAATTTGTTGTCGCCGTTACTGTCTCTGATCCACACACACATCTCTCTCTCTCTCTCTCTCTATTTTTATTGATATAAATCTTTATTTGTGGGATCATAATTTACCTATCATTGTTTGTAGCAATTTGCGCAAATTTTACTTGTCTTACCTGCGTTTTTATTGATATGAATATTTGTTTGTATTTGTTTGACTATTATGATTTTTGGTATATTTTGAGATATTGTGTTTTATAGTTTGTGTTTGTTTGACTATTATGATTTTTGCTTTTTTTATATCAGTTTATACACAATTTCAGGCTCATATTTCATTTATTTGATTAGTCCGCATTACTCACGTGGCCCACCAACCCAAGATGGGTTGGGTTGCAATGACGTATTTTCAGCCCGCCCTGTCCCGTTTAATGACAGGATTTGGCGGGTTGAACCCACCCTGCCCGTCAACCCGTATTGACAACTCTATCAACATCCATCTCTATCTCCATCTCCACAATCAATCTCCAACTCCACAATCAACCTTCATATCCTCCACAATCCTCAAAAAACCCGCCATGCCCGTATTGACAACTCTATCAACATCTATCTCTATCTCCATCTCCACCATCAATCTCCAACTCCACAATCAACCTTCATCTCCTCCACAATCCTCAAAATCCTTGATTATCTCAATTTAATAAACATACACACAAAATAAAACAATTACTGAACACCCATGTTTCATAATCAACAAGCCAAAATCCTATTTCCATTAAACCCAAGATTCATACCAACACACCCACATAAAAAATTGACTAAACCCAAAAAGCAAAACAAATGCTTAATTAAATGACGAAAACAATACAAATCCGAACATACACACACATAAATCAGCATTATTGTAGACACCACAAACACTAAAATCACCAAGACGCACACGAACAGAGGAGCCGGATTAAGAAGTAGGCTGGTGATGAGGAGGGTTATGACGGGGATGGGGGTGGGTAGGCGGATTAAGAGAAGATTGGGTTATGTTTATAGAGGGTAAGATTAGAGGAGCCGACATTTGTAGAAGGCGGCGTGTATGGCAAAGGGAGAGGGGAGATTTGTTGGCGAGTATGAGCGGTGGGAGTGGTGGTGGTGGTGGGAAGGTGGGAAGCGGGTATTGTCCGCTAAGGAGAATTAGGGGCGTAAATGGCTTGGTTTGGTTCGATTTTGGGGAATTTATGTACTGAATCATTAGTAATCAGTTTGAAAAATTTTAAATAGAATTAAATCATAAAAAAATTCAAACCGAACAAAATCAAACTGCTATGATTTGATTAACTTTGGTTCAACCCGCGCTTCAATTATTTTGTTAAACCGTGGTTCAAACCACGATTTAGATCACAATCCATTTACAAATTTTTAAATTTTTTGTGATCACGGAGGAAAAATGAAAAATGCGAGTGTTTAAGAGACTTGAGGAAAAGAGAGGTCGAAGAAAGAAAAACACTATACAATGTCGATCGTTTAGAGAAATTGATTATTTATTTGTTATAATGAAGATAACAAATGATGAAATTAATATTAAATAAAATATAAAACGGGGTTAGGATTAGAATTAGTTTATGTAAATTTTAATAAAGATACATAAATACTAAATAAGATACAGAATAGGGGTTAGATTAGTTTTTGTAATGTGGTTTAGTCTCACGATTCGATTTGGTGATTCGATTTCTCGATCTTAAATCGCGGTTTGATTTGGTTCGGTTCGATTTGGTTTAGTTTGATTTGGTATAAGAACGTCAGACCACAAATCAAACTAAATCATGTGGTTTGTCAATATTTAAAATCGAACCAAACCTTTAAAATTTGAAAACCAAACCAAAATACATGTTTAGTTTGATTTGGGCGTCGTTTGAATCGAACCGGTTACCCAAAAAAGGAGAATGGAGAGAATATGACCAAGGTGGGTTAGGGACATAGGCTTAAGGATAGATCAGGTTATTAAGTTTTAAAATATAAGTGGGTCTTTAACTTACATTTGAGCATCTCTAGTTATAATTTGATCACTTAGACCCTTGTAATTCTACGTAGTGAAAATTAATAAATATGAAGATGCATAATGCAATTTCAACTTTCATGTTTCAATATTTTTTATTTTTTTGATTCACAACCTTTTTACTTATGGAATTTCAATAAACCCTTTTAAAGAAAAATCAACTTTAAACTAACTGGTCTGTTAAATTGATAACTCTCATGAACTGATTCGTTAATTTAATAACGGGTGTTAAAAAGTGGTCTGATTTAAATTAAAAGTAAAGTAAGCAGGTGACATTTTATTTTTAGGAACTACGTATGTGACATTGATTATCCTCAATTAGTACGCACAACAATTTGACAATAAACTCAAGTGATATAAGAGATTAAATATCCAAAATTTGTAAAGGTGCTATAAGTACTGATTTACTTCATTCGTCCTGTTTGTTTAAAATTTTTTACTTTCCTTTTTATTCTGTCTCAGCTCAAGGTTTTTAGTTGCTTTATTACCTAAAATGGATAATGAGACTCACTTGTCAATCTCATACCAAAAACTTCACACCCATTTTCTCTCTTCTAGTTTAATTTGATGCTCACAATATTATTTTTTTCTCAATCTCCATGTCAAGTTAAATAAAAAAATTACATTAGGACTGGGAGAGTATTAAATTGTTGAATTGTACAAATAATTAAAAATTAAAACGTGAAGGTGAAGTTTTTTGTGTGAGCAATGCATAGGAAAAAAAAAGGGCCGGTCCCCTACCCCAAAAGGCAGAGGGCTGAGAAGGAGAGGCAGGTTGAAGCGGCTGATCCGGGTCTGGCGCAAGGTGTGATACCAGACCTGCGACAGGGATGGAGTGGGTAGATTAAGAGGTGTCGGCTTTGGGGAGGGGGGTCCATTTACATGCGGGTAGGTTTTCAACTTCCACCAATTATAAGTTTACTAGTAAAAGTTCGTGTTCGAGGATACATTATTTTTTTTAATTAATTATTTTTTTTTATTTTTAAGGGCAAAATGGGAAAGAAACAACTTAGTGAGGGCAAAATGGAATTTGGTTTATGAAACTGTTCATTGTGCTGTTCATCCCCTTTGCAATTTATACTATAGATAACCCGCACATGGGGATTTGGCCTGCTGGCTTGAGTTCATGGGTTTGATCCCCCCAGAAGTTAGAGGGAAGACTTTCTCTCCCTAGGATTTATCTTCTAGGCGCTTCTGTGCGTGCATGTGTGTGTGAGTAGTGGAAAAAAAAATTAAGGAGAAAAAAAAAGTTTATAACCTATCATTTTCCAAAATAAATAGATTTATCTTATTTTGAAAATTTTGTTTCTAAATAAATACTCCCTCCGTCCCACCTTAATGTAGACTAAGGTGGTGGGCACAATAACTAAGGAATATTATTAAGATAATGGAAATGTGTGGTAGAAAATGAAGAGAGAGAATGAGTGGAGTGAATAGTAGGTTGGTTGAATAAATTGTATGGTGGAAAATGAAGAGAGAGAATGAGTGGGTGGGATAGGGAAAATAAAAAATAATAAAAAACTTTCTAATTTTGGCAGTCTACACTAAGGTGGGACGGACGAAAAAAGAAAGAAGTCTACACTAAGGTGGGACGGAGGGAGTATATTAAATAACTTTGCCACAGTTATTTTTTTTTTTTATGTTAACTCAAATGTGTTCTTCATGTTTTGTTTAGTAACCATTATTCTAACATAAAATAAATAGAAGGAAAATGAGGTTTCTACTCCCACCGTAACAGAGAGTAAGATTTTTTACTTTCATTTTCATTTTGTTTCAAAGTAATATTCTTAGTTTGCTTTATCAATAAATGAACAGTGAGAATCACTTGCTACATTCAAATAATAATTCACTTAATATTCTCTACCAACTTTCTCTTCTTTTTTTTTTTACTTTTCAAATCATGACATTTACTTTTTCTCTCTGTTCTAAAAGACCCCGCCTAAGGGCGCCTAGGCTTCGCCTAGGCGCTAGGCCCCTCTCCAACGCCTAGTTCTAAGCCCCGCCTAGGTCCTGACTAATCTCGACTAATTCCGATTAGTCCCCGACTAGTCCCCGCCTAGGCGCTAGGCCCGGCTCCGCTGCCTAGCATCCGCCTAGCGCTTTTTAGAACCTTGTTTTTTCTTAATAATCGTGTATAGTCAAACTAAAAACCTTATTTTAGTAAGTATGGAGTAGTTCGTAATTTGAACCTCGGTTTCTTGTTAGGATTGCGACCCCACTTTCATTACACATTAAATTAGTACAATATTATTCGCTTTATACATAGATCATACAAATTTATTTTTGGACATCTCCAAAAAGGTCTCATACTAATTTAATGAAATGGATGAATACAATTCTTTTTTCAATTGTCAATAACTTGGTTTGATATAGCCAACATTTATAACAAGGCGTAAAATAGAAGGTCCTAGCTAAGGTATGAGTTAATTTTTTTTTTTCAAAAAAAACAAACATAAACATTTCATTAACAGCAATAGCAAATGTTTAGCAGTCGGCTATTCACAATCGACGAAATCTCGATCCAAATCGTGAGGCTAGCATCTTCAAAAGCTCTCCTAGAGAAAATGTTCAACAAGTATTGGATGAACAAAAAAAGATATCGATCATCGTCGAAATCCTTTATGAGCACAGCCTTACGCGGCTTTCAAATGGATGACATGCACTTCCGTAAAAGCCCGAATATGATCAAAATATCAGTTGAAAACATTCCTTTCAAACACAAATCTAATGTGTTGTTTTTTGAATAAAATGCAACCAAATCTGATGCCAAAAAAAAAGTAAAGAAGTCAACGAAGGTAACACGAGTAAACTCTTTAAAGGATAAACAACTTAATATTCAAAGGAATTCACCTAACAAAATGAGTCAAATCACCACCCGAATGCACCCAATCTAAGGGATAAGATATAACAAAATGATATCTATCTTCTTAAACAAGTCAAAGACTCAATATATTTTATATAACTCAACTATATCCATCACAATTGCATAAGTAGGATATTTATAAAAGTCTTGAAACAATCCTCCAAGTTAGGATAAGCTATATATTAATTATAAATAAATGAGAAGGCCTAGAAATATGAAAAACCAATAGCATTGGTCAAATTCGGATGTAAATGTCCATGTGTGCAACCCTTGATAAAATGGTTATAACTTATTATAGAAAAATCCAAAAGACGATTCGAAAATTGCGTTGCAAACTAGACTCGAAGATCATTCTGGGGATATGTAATTCAGCTGCTAAAAAATTATGTATAATTACCAGATTGTCCTTGAAGTGGACCTAAACTTCTGGCATTTATTATTTTAGACTTCAATATCAAACTGATCTTTTCAATAGTTTCTTGTACCGAAAACCAACTCCACCAACAATGAATTTTAATGATATCAAGGTGGTTATTTCCCGCATCATTCTCCCTTGGTTGGAGAAAATTCGTACTCGAATTTTGAAATGTAAAAGAATTTTCCCAAAATCAAATTTATGTTAAATTAAGATGACATGATTGCCTTGTACAAAGGCAAATGAATCATGTTTTTCTGCATGAAACCAGTAATCTGAAAGTTTAAACAAGCTTACCTTCACACAATTGTTTTCGTTAATGTCGTTAGGCACTTCAATCTCTTCATCGTAAGTTGGATCTTCAAGAACACTAATAAACTCCTCAAGTTCTTCGTCGTATGTTGGATCTTCATCATACATCGGAGTTTTATCCCAATCAAACACAATTTCTTCACTTGTTGAATGTGAAAATGGTCATTCAAGATTTTAAGAAATATCATCATCATAAACTTTTTGGAATGTAATGTTAAATCGATAATCAAATCTATAAGAAGCCTCTTCAATCGACACCTCGTCAAAAGTGTGATTGGAAAGGGAAATTTTCTCACGATCACTTGTTATCAATAACTTTGAATCATGACACGAATCATCATGTTTCAAAGTCTCATAGCATGCAAGACGATGCTTGAGTTGCTGCACTTGTCTTTGTAGATCTCTCACCATCACTTTTCGGTTTGCATGGTAATGCCGCTGAAGCATATCGACAATAGCTCTAATACCACTTTGATGCCTGAAAAAAAGTGGAGAAGTCAACGGAGGTAACACAAGT
Organism: Adenophora triphylla var. japonica; assembly: GCA_022495995.1. NCBI lineage: Eukaryota > Viridiplantae > Streptophyta > Magnoliopsida > Asterales > Campanulaceae > Adenophora > Adenophora triphylla. The sequence goes on along the minus strand of JAFEMH010001257.1, from coordinate 111,118 downwards.
GAACTCTCTAAAGGGTAAACAACTCAATATTTAAAGGAATTCACCTAAAAACATGAGTCAAATCATCACCCGAATGCACCCAACCTAAGGGATAAGATATAATAAGAAGAAATTCATCGTTTTAAACAAGTTAAAGACTCAATATATTTTATATAACTCAACTATATCAATCACAATTGCATAAGTAGTGTATTTATAGAAGTTTTGGAACAACCATCCAAGTTAAGATAAGCTATACTCCCTTCGTCCCACGTGAATGTAAACCAACTTTTTGGGTGTGGGAATTAAGGAAAAGTGATGTAAGAAAGAAAAAAGTTAAATGTTGTGAGTATGAAAAATTAAATAGGAGAGAGAATGAGTGGGAGGAATAGTGAGGAGAGAGAATGTTGTGAGTGTAAAAGTGAAATATTTATTTCCATTTTGGGAAGTTTGCATTTACGTGGGACGGACCAAAATAGAAATAAGTTTGCATTCACGTGGGACGGAGGGAGTATATTAATTATAAATAGATGAGAACGGCTAGAAATATGAAAAACCAATAGTATTGACCAAATTCGGATGTAAATGTCAATGTGCGCAGCCCTCGGTAAAATTGTTATAACTTATTCTAGAAAAAATCCAAAACACGATCCGAAAAGTGTGTTGCAAGACTCGGAGATCATTCCGGGGATATGTAATTGTAATTCAGTTGCTGAAAAATTATGTATAATTACCAGTTTGTCCTTGAAGTGGATTCAAACTTCCGTTATTTATTATTTTAGACTCCAATATCAAACTGATCTTCTCAATAGTTTTTTTTAATCGAAAACCAACTCCACCAACAATGAATTTTAATGATATCAAGGTGATTCTTTTCCGTAACAAAATTGACAATTAATTCATCATCCTCGCCATGCAGTATATTGAGATTAGCCAACAAAGATAAACAAAAAATCCTTAACAACAGAGGGAAATTATAAGTCCTAAACAAAGTAGGAAAATCATAGGCTCTCATATATACTGAGAAAATCAAACGAAAAATTAGAAAAAAAATATACATATTTAACATAAATCCTACTTAGAAAAAGATTTGAAGAAATAAAAAAATAGATCTGAACATACCAAAAGTGTCGAGTTGGGCCAAACGAGTAAAGTTCAATTACAGACAGCCTTGGTCTCCACATTCCCAATTAGGCTGGTCCAATCAAAACAAGGCCCAAAGCCCATCTCAAGTATCAGTCGACTAAGCCCATGGTCCGACCTACCTGTAAGTACTCCAATTTGAGCTTGTTAGAATTTTCGTTAGAAAATTAACGAAAGTTATAACATTTCTAACAATTCCTAACAATCCTAACTTTTCTAACAAAGTGAGGGTAAAATGGGCATTGTTATTTAAGGTTAAACCTTAAAAAAGAATCTCAAAAAGAAAAACAAAAGAAGAAAACCAAATATAGCAATCTTTGGAAACATAAGCTATTTGCCTAATTTGAATTTCAAAAAGAAATATTCTTCTTGTCCAAAGCTGGAGCTGCATTTAATGAACAGTGCACGCCTACTGGATCCATCCGCGCGGATACCTTTGCATTTTCAGGAGGGCTATAAATTGAGCCCTCCAGTCACAAAAATAAGGAGGAAGAACACATTTTGCACCGAACCTCTGGCGAAATATAGAGAGAAAACAGTGAGAATTCTTCAAGAATTGTCACCTTTTTCTCTCCAATCTTTCCCAACTCATATTCATCCACTCACTCTCATATTAAATCCCTAAACACTCATACACTCAAGCCAAACACTCAAGAACACAAGGAATATTGGTAAACCCTCCTCCTCCTAACCCTAAATCTCAACCATGCATGCATCTTCAAACTACAAAATGTAGTTCTTTCATCTTCTTTCTCTAGATCTAAGAAGATCACCATGGAAGACCATCTCCATGGATGATCTTCTACAAAGATCAAAATTATTTTTAAGCTTTCTTATTTTCTTGCAAAGAAAACTCATTTTCAAAACCCTAAAAACCATTTTCAAGCATAAAATCTTGATTTCAAAGGATAAAATTCCCCTTCCCAAGCAAATGAAATGCTTAGTCCTAATGTACCCCAAGGATGGTTTGGTATAGTTGATTCACCACTAAAATGTCTAGTGATCACTAACCAAAACCTAGGGAAATGGGAACAAGTATGGATGCAAAACCCCCCTTAAAATCATATTTTCTTTCTTGAGAAGTTGCTGTCCAGTAGCAATTTTCTCAGACCTCAGTCCATGGTCTTAATTTTTGGACACAGATGAACTTGGAATTTGGTGTTGACTACAAAATACTTTTTGTAGCCAACATCCAGAGCTTTCCAGACATATTTTTACCTTATTTTTTGGGTGAGTAAAACTCCTCTTTTCAAATTTTCTTTCAGAGGCTAGTTCATCAGCTTCTGAGAATCCAGATCTCATATCTGAGGTTTCCAGAAGGTTTTGACCCCTCAAATCTTCTCCAAAATGGAAAATTCCTTCGCACAAACTTTATTTAAGGTGTCTAGAACAACTTTCATTCTCTGAGTTTATCCAGATTATGAAGTTTTAAGACCCTTGAATCCCTTTTAAAATCAAAGGTCCACTGCCTTTTTCATTCTGGCAGAAATGGCTCTCAACTTCAAAAGGTCTTTTGAGTACCAAATCTCAATCCAAAAATCTTCCAAAAAATCATGGGATCAGTTTAAAGTCTTAAAAGATATCCCAATTTTTACTTTTCTGAGTTTCAACTTATTTTGGCCAAAACACACACACACACACACACACAAATGATTTTCAGCTTGGAAGACTCGTTTTACGAGGCGCGTCGGGTGCACACTAACGTCCTTCCCGACGCGTAACATGACCTCCGAACCTAAATCTCTGATCTCGGGCTTTTTCAAAGTTTTGGCCCTCAAAATTAAAATGGCGTGGCGACTCCGTTTTCCGGTTTTATTTGGTTTTTCAAAGAAACGCAAAAATCGAATTTTTCCCGCGAATGGCAACATCATCACGGTGGCGACTCCGGCGGGGACTAAGCTTTTAATAAAAAATGGTATTCGGTATATTGGTGTAAACCACTAAATTTCCCGTTATCGCCTCCTAACACGAGTCGGGGATAAATTGTGGTCTAACAATCCCACGTACCGGTATCACCGTTTTTAAAAAAAAAGCTTTTGAGGGTCAAGCTTCCGTCCAGGCTTTGAAAATCATTTTTGTGTGTGTGTTGATTTTTGCACGGTTTTCATGTTGTTTTGGCCGCCTCGGAGAAAGTCAAAATTTTATTTGTCGGAATAATGTCCCTAAGCTGTCGGAATTTTCGTGCTTACGTGCTTATGTGCTCATAAAAAAAAATTCAAAAAAAAGGGATTTTCAAAAAAAAAAGAAAATTTTCAAAAAAAAATCATGCATCATATTTTTAAGACACATAAAAATTTCTATTTTACTCGGAAAAGAATATAGGCTGCTTGCACACTACGCGCACGTGACCGTACACGCACACTACGTCCTTAACAGGGAAATCCTTGTCGCGGTCCGTTTGGTCTTATTACGCCTCTCGGATGAGCACGGGACTACCCCAAACATCCCATGGAGCCTCGTGTCGACCATGCACTTGTCCGTGACACACTTTGTCAGAGACCGGTTGGTTTTTAGTGCAGTGCGTGTCATGCCTGTCCGTGTATAGACCTTTCCTTTCAAGCCTTTGTCGGCATACCGACTCAATATCTTTCGGGTCCCTAATCGGTCGAAGTTACGCGGTTTTCCGCCGCGAGACTTTGACAGATATTGGCCAGGCGCCTTGACTTCGGCTCGGCGGCACAAATTATACAACGACTCCCGGCATTGACCTTTGAGTCATCAAGGATTAATGACTATTCCATGCCTAATTACGGCTTAGCGACGACAAGTCAAGATCAATCGTGGACGCTTATCGGTCAAATCATGCCGACTTTTTGTCGAGCCCTCGGACATGATCTTGACTTTCGACGTCGGCTTTGTCCGTAATTTACATCGAATGCTCGTTAAGACTCGATTACCCGCCGAGACTTTTAGGATCGTTTTCTTTCGGTCGGTGGGACCCGCTTGCCCTATAGGACCCTCGCCGGGGCATCCACCTGGGAGGTCGAAATACGGGTGGAATACGAGGGGCTTATAGACGTAGTGACGGGGCCAGCTGATCCGGGAATCGAGTAGTTTGCGAAAAAGAAGAGCAATCTTTTCCAACCGATTAGGTTAATAAAACATGTTTTAAGTAAACGTGAACAAATAAGCGCATGTTGCATGAGCCTAAAGCGAAACACCTACCCTCCTTCCATTCCCGGACATACGAACCTTCATGTCCTTTCCCCGTGACTCCGCACAAAGCTTGGTTTCGGGCACGGGTCACCGTTTGATCGGTTGGGAAGAGTCAGCGCGTCGTCGGCTTCGCCGTTTGTTAGACTCGGGTTTGAGAATGTACGCATCGGCCGGTAATGATGGGGATAACGTCACTCCGCCTCAGGGACCCCTCGAGACGAGCAACGGTGGAATCGGTTAGCGAGAACGAGATGAGGTTACGACCGAAGCACGGCTAAACGGCCTTATGGAGGCTATTAAGAGTCACGGTGCGGCCGCCGGCCTCAATCCGGATGGCACCTTCACCGTGGAAGAAGACGAGGATGCCAACCCCACTCTCGGTCGCCACGATTACACCGGGATGCCGCCACCCACCTCCTATGGTGCCACTACGAGAACCCATGCTCCTCGATTTTCGGGTCGGCCCGGCTCCCGGCCACGAGACCACCGGATCCATGCGGCAGAAGCGGCCTGAATCGGTGGGGGCAAAATCGGTACGGAATGTCTTCTCATGGTTGGGGCTATCTCGGAATGCCACGGCTAATCGGGATCCCTCCTCGGTTCGGAACCGATCAATCAGGACCCTCGCGGCAACGGCCGCGGTTCGGAATGCCGCCACAACTTGGTTACGGGCCACGGTCGGGAGCCCCTCACCGAACAGTACTAGTTGTTTGCTCCTCACACAAATCCATTCCTCACTCGAGACTTCTATGGGTTACCAAGCCTCCATCCGGTGTCATCAGAATCACCGGGACCGCAGTACCCAGGGTTACACACCTTCACCACAAGCGGCCACGCAATTCAACAATCAGGGACGGCGGCCCGCACTCGAAGCCTACTTACGGGCCCCACTCTGGAAATCCAAGTTATCCGGCCACATCGGGGCTGCCCCGCCTACTTTGCCGGTTGAAAATCAACGGCAAGCCGCGAGTTCTATCCTTTTGCTCGAGGCTCCTACTCATGCTCCCCGGGGTAACTCGGCCGGGACGGGTTTTCACCTACGTCCGGACCGGCCGTTCCCTCCGCGATCTGCCTCCGGTGGTAGCTCCTCTCTCTAGCTCGGCCGCTAGCTTGAATGCCATGGTTCCGCCACAAGACCCTCATCGGCACAGTTCATGGAACAACACGAGGAAATGAAAGCGCGGATCGCGGGCGGCGCAGAAGTACGCCTTCCGGCCTACGGGCCAGGACTCCATTGTTCCTCTGCCCCACAAATTCGTGATGCCAAATCTGGATCTCTTTGATGGGACCGCATGTCCCAAAACCCATTTGGACACATATACCTTGGCGATGAAAGCGAAAGGATGTACCAATCGGCGGTTGGTGACTATTTCGATCTATCCTTGAAGTCCGGTGCCTTAAAATGGTTCTTAGTTTGAAACACGAAGCCGGGGCCACATGGGACAGATTACCAATGCCTTCACGAGAGAAATATAAGGCCAACTTGGAATGGGAAACAAATAGGGTTGACCTACAAACAACGGTGCGGCGTCTGATGAGAATGTTGGGGACTTCTACAAGCGGTGGAATACGAAACTCGGTGAAATGGCCATCCCTCCTTAGAAGAGGAACAAGCTGGACATCTTCCGGTCATGCTTGAAACCACATGCGAGAGCCTCCCTCGGTCACTTCCCATACTCGAGACTTGCGGGCCATGGTTAACTCTGCGGCTAAGTTTGAAAAGGCCTACAATCGGCAGCCAGGCTGCTTTGCTGCACCTACGAGATATCGGGCTCCTCCTGCAAACACTGCCCCTGCTCACTTGCTAAAGGCAAAGAGACGATTAACTATGCGGGACGGGAATGTAATAACACGACTCCTTTTGCTCCCGGGGAAACCGGCGAGCCCGGACCAGCGGGTCATAAATCTCGAAAACTTTGGAATGCCCTGAATGACATCTTTAGGGGTTTGGTGAAAGAAGGCTTCTTTGCGGCCTTTGGAGAATTTCCAACCCGAAATCCGAATGCTCCCGTGGATACTACAAAGTATTGTGCCTTTCATCAAGCTCACGGACATCGGCGACAGTTGCTTTACTCTGAAAAAGGCAATTCGGGGGCTAATAGAGCAAGGAAAGTTGGAAGGCCCCGAGGGGCCTAACACGATCAAAAATCCATTGCCACGGAACCATAATCGAGGTGAATATGATTGAATGCGGAGAATCTTCACACGCCCGGGAAGATGCGATGAAGGTCCCCAAATACCGTGGCCAATCTCGTCGAGGATCACGAGATTCGGATTCCCCTCGGCCTCGAGGATATCGAGCGAATCAACCCATCTTGGTCTCATGTCGGAGACTCCTTGCAAGAATACGAGGCCCGCTATTTTTCGGGTGAAGGGAAGGCCGATACCGAAGAAGCTGGGGCATTCCGCTCGAGAACATGAAAGAACTATTTATACAAGATGGTTAGAGCAGTCAAGAAAGATTGAGCAAGAAAGTTTCCGGCGAGCACCGTCTTGGGGCTTATCGGCAAAGAGTAGAAGAGCATGCGGAGCTAGTACACTTCTGCAAATTGGCTTTGGGAGAGCCCGAATATGATCCAGAGAACAGTGAAGAATCGGAAGAGGAGGATTCCTTCTATATCCTACACAGTGTCAAATACGTGCCACCCCCTCTCACTCTTCCCCCGCAATTTACGGGAGGAGAAGGTGAGTCACAATTGCCGCTTAGGGAATGGGAACATATGACAACTTTTGCGGTTGCACGCACCCATATTCCCCAACGGGTTTGACCGGCGTTCCCTCTCGGTAGAAATCCCGGTAGATGGATTAGATGGCAGCGATGATGATGATGATGGCGAGTGAAGAGTCGGCGAGGCCCGGATCAGGAAACAATGCGGAACGATCATGCAGGAAATGAGCCCATGGGAGCCGAGGCGCGATGGTTGGTTATCGGCAAGCGACGACGAAGAAACCGGAAGACGAATATGAGACCGAGGACATGAAGGCCATGAAGTTTCATGGATGCGAGCACGTGGATGTCTTAGAATTCAACACTTTGCCTACCATGCTTTGGGGAAAGGGTTTTCGGGTGTCGATCCGGTGATAGTCGAAGATCGATCGAAAGAGGAAAATTAACTCCCATCCGCCCAAATGAAAAGATAACCATGGTTAGATCAAATCCTTGAACAAAGTAACACTCCTTGTCGGGGTTACCCAGAAGAGGTCACCTTCCCGAATGTATGTCGGCTTTCGGAGAAGTCCTAGAAGCGGCATGATGCGGATGCGCCTCCCGCGCGAACGCTATAATCATCTCCAACTACGAGTATTACGGAAGGGAATCGGAATGGCTGCACTATCTGGGATGAGATCGAAAAGCCGTAGAGTCAGACAATAGCGACTCTTGTTGCATGATAACTATGAGCAAGGCCGGCCATGAGAGTGAATCGGAGGACGCCCTAGCTCGTGGGCCATCCGAGGGGCAACAACACAACCCCCAAACCCGAAAGCTTTGTGACTTGGGAAGCGGTTATAAGGGCCGCCCGGGAAGGAGCCGATCTGGCTCGGCCCCTGCTGTCGCTAGACTCCGTCGAACTTGATGGCCAATAGCGAAAGGGCTCCCCATTGACCACTAGCGGCATTGAAGAAATCCGGTCGAGACGGCGATGAGGAAGTTAATCTGTTGACCCGATGCAGGCGAGATCTTCCAAGGAAATCCCAAGGCGAGATAAGAAGGCCGCGAGACCCGAAGCACGAAAGAAGATCGCCGCCCCTATGCTAAGGCAGTGAAACTCCGGACCACGAAAAAGAGGATCCGTGCTCACCCGGTTGAAGCAAACACGAGCCAACATTTCCCTCTGGTCTCTACTCACCTCGTCTTATCCCATTAAAATTTGGAAAATTTGGAAGAAAGCACAGCTCGCGCTCTCGTGCCTATTGATGCTACTCCCGATGATGTGGTACGGTGATTGGAAACATCCACTACGGGAACATAATCACTTTCACGAGATCTCGACCTCCCTCAATTTGGAGTGATCATAATGAGCCTCTCTTCATCATGATCCAGTGGATGAACGACGCCTCCCTCGGGTCTGGTTGATAATGGGTCGGAATGAACATTCTTCGGCAAAGATCATGAGCTTGCTTGATATCAAGACTACTGAGACTTGAAGCCTTCTTCTCTCGCGATCAAGCTTACGACTCAACATCGGCGAGTCCTCGGAGTTGCTACTTTAGACCTCTGGTTTGGACGAAATTGATACTGTGGAATTCCGGGTTATCGACATCCCGATTACTTTCAATGCCTGTGGGAAGACCTTGGCTGCACCAAGTCGAAGGGTCGCCTCGAAGCCTCCACCGGTGTGTGAAATTCGTCTCGAATGGGGATCGACGACCATTTACGGGGATTTAGTCACTTTAGAGGGCACGGATACGGGCGGAATACCTATTACGGAAATCAAACATGATGAGGAAGGTCACATGCTAACGGGCTTCACGGTCGAGCCTCCCGAGGCCCAAGTGTGCAACATAGATCGACGGTCACTCGGGATAAAATCCCGCGGTCTTGAAAATGATGAGAAAAATGAGCTATCTACTGGCCTCGGTGCAGGGAAGCGCCAACAAGGAACTTTCAAACTCATCGAAGTGAAAGGACAAAATACTCGCCACGGCACAGGATATGAGGCCTCCCAGGTGGACCTTTGCAAAGGGAAAAAGATTTGAAGGCTGCCACGGGAAAGGTCCGTGACAATCCCAAATCTCTCCCCTTCGGTCCTAATTTGGTGACTACTTTGTAAAGGGTCCCACACAACCGGGAAACATCACGAGCCCGCTCCTACGGCGGGATGGCTAAAGCTACGAGGATAGCCTCAACAAGTTCGGAAGGAACCAAGGCTAACCCGGTCAGTAGAATGTTCTGGACCTACCCAAGATACACAGGGCTACATACCATGAAGAGTGAGTATACCTTCGGAGCGTGCGACACAGTGGAACAGGTTCGAGAAGCTCACAACCACTATTCCTCTTGCCCGGGGAAGATCAGAAACACGAATTCGGGCGACGGTGCCAAAAGCTAAGGCCACGGAATTTCCCTCGAGATGATTGGGATGGTGCAGTTATGCGGCAATTGTTCGAAGAAGAAGTCAGTGCCGGACACGATTGATCTCGGCTCGGTCCAAGAGATGATAGCGGCAATTGAGAAAGGAAAACAAAAACGGCCACGGTTCAGAGTCATGAGGCCACAGCAGCGATGCCGCTAAAGAATTGGGAAACTCTCTCGGGCCGTCCGCGACCAAGGAGGAAATGATCACCAAGCTTGGATTGGTCCCCGATCCACTTTGTGTCAATCTAGGACAAGTCCTCCCGATCTCTCTGTTAAGATCGAGTCTCTAGGGTCGTCCAGATGGCCTTACGCTGAAGACTACGAGTGCAGCAGCAAGCTTTGTATTCCCTTTCGTTTTCAATGAAATGACGAACCTTTACGAGTATCCCTTGATTGCCACTTTAACTAATGATGAATTAAAAAAAAAAAACTTTTTAATAATAATTCATTAGATAAAAAGCGAGACACATTAAACGAAAAAAAAAAAAAAAAAATCAAACAACAAAAAAAAAAATCTTTAGCGGGTTGTCAGGAAGAGGAAAATCGAGCCCAAGCTTAGAAGAGATTTTGACGAGTGTGAATTTGGGAGCTGCGGAAGAGCCTAAAGAGACGCGAGATTGGTGATTTCTTTGAAGGAATCGGAAAGGATGCTCTGCAAAGTCCTACAAAATCCTCAATTCAAAGAAAGTAGCCCTCTTCATCAAAGAAAACATCATGTGCGGATACGGGTTGCCAGTAGAAATCATCTCGAGATAATGGATCCCACTTCGAAGGGGAATGTGAAAAAGCTTCTTTGGCGGAATTCCGAATAACCCGTCACAAGTCATCTCCCTACGGGCCCCAGGCCAACGGAGCCGTCGAAGCGGCAAACAAGACTCTGGAAAATATCATCAGGAAAATGGTGTAGAGGCGAGAGATTGGCAGAAGTTACACTTGGCACTGCTGGGGCTCTGAGACATCGGTCGAACGGCAAGCGGGAAACACCTTTTGCCCTCACATACGGAATGGGCCGTACTCCCAATCGAGTGGAAATCCCCTCGCTCAGGTATCTTCTTTGGAAAGCCGGATCAACGAGGTCGAATGGCTCCAGTCGCCATGATGAATTGGCCACTACTAGACGAACAGCCGGCGAAGGCCATGGAACACATCCGAGCCTACCAAGGAAGAATGGCTAGAGCCTTCGACAAGAAAGTAAAGCATCGGGAGATCAGAAGGTGATCTCGTTCTAAAAGAAAAGCCCCGTCAGTATCAACCCTCTCGGCAAATGGGAGCTGTATGGGTCGGGCCATATGTCGTCCGAGAAGATCTTCTCACGGAGGAGCTCATGCAACTTGCGGACCTCGACGGGAATCCCTTTGTACACCCGAGTGAATGGTGACAAGGCTGCGCGAGATACTACGCGTAAAAAAAAAAAAAAAAAAAAAAAAAAAAAAAAACAAAAAAAAAAAAAAAACAAAAAAAGAGTGCTAAAAGAGTAATACCCAACTAGGTTAGAAACCCGAAAAGGGCGGCCTAGGTAAAAAACGGGGTTGCACCAAAAAAAAAAAAAAAAAAAAACAAAAAAAAAAAGAGTGCTAAAAGAGTAATACCCAACTAGGTTAGAAACCCGAAAGGGCGGCCTAGGTAAAAAACGGGGTTGCACCAAAAAAAAAAAAACAAAAAAAAAACAAAAAGAGAGTTCACCGGGTTGAACTACGAAGACTGAGCTCCTGAAAATGAGGGAACGTAGGCGGCGGAAACGGTTCGGTCTAAAGCACGAATAAAAGCCATACTTTGGCATCAATACAATTGATCGAGACCATGAAAGCGTCTCGAAAAACTCTAAAGCAATTCAAATATTCATTACAAGTTAAAAGCTCTTTGATGAGTCTAAGCCCGATTCATTCCTACAGCGGCAACTTGCTAAAGAAAACTAAGATACATAATCAAACTAATGTGTATGTCATGGCAAGAAAGGGATACTTGGAAACCTCGAGTCACTCCAAGCCACTCGTCTTGGCCTCTCCCTTCTTCTTCCCCTCAGGAGTCTTTCTCTTACGAGCAGGAAAAATGTCGGTATTCCTCCTACCAAGCTCTGGTATAGGAACGGGGTCTATCAAACCGGCCTCTGTCGGGGCCTTAGTAGCCACTAGCGTCATCCCTCATCTCCTGTAACCTAGGCGGTAACATAGGAGCCCTCCTCTCTGTCTCTTGACGTAAGCCTCATAATCGATCACGGCGTCTCCGCTCTGTCATGAGGTTGGCCCTCGCCTCGGCCCTCCTCCTCTCGAGAGCTTGATCGGGTCCTCCGCGCCCCAATGGCCTCACGCGCCTCGAAAATAGCCACTGAGGTCTCTCCCGGATGCCCCTCGTACCAATCCAGTACCAAGTGGTCAAGAACACCGGTCTCGGACGCTTTGAGAATGACAGGAGGAAAGGCATCATACCTCCATGCTCGGGAAAGAAATGGAAACACCGAGGGATCATCCATGGAAACAGGAGCCACCACCTGGTGGCTATATCATCAAAACCCTCGAAAGGAACTGCTCCAAGCCAAAGCTGTCTCGGGACCGGAGCCGGAATGTAGAAGCTGGGTAGAAAGCCCGGAAGCATAACCACAGGATCCGTCTGAAGCACTCTGCGAGTCTCCACCACTTGATGAGGCACCAACCATCGATATCTTCGATCTGGCGACCCGCCATCCAACGCTCCCACGAGCCACCGATCATCAAAATCTACATCGACACCTCTCTGGCAAAAGTCAGGCACGATCATATCGAGAGGTTTCTAGAAGAACCCCAAACGCTCCATCGGCCCGCGGGGTCAAGAAGGAGCAGGGCTGCCCCGTGCATATACCGCCCGTCCAGGTAGCTAATGTCGAGAGCATGAAAAGTCTCCCCAAGAATCAAAGGAACGACATCTACGCCGGGCGACGGTGAACGACAACATCCGGCGAGACCGATGGCGAGATCCCGAAGGAATAGACCATGAACGGGGTGCAGACATACAAAGTGCAAAGGCATCCCAATAGGCATCATCCACCAAGCCTAGGCCCCTAAATCTGTCGGGAAGACCGGAAATATCGAAATGATCGGGACCGCGGATCATACCTTGCGCTTCCTCCGGGGAAAGATGAAGGAGGACGCACAATCTGTCAGCAAAAGAAGCCCCTAGGGCAAAGGGACCGCTATCTCTTCCACCTCAGGACCTCCAAGCAAGGCCCGAAATTCTTCGACAGTCGGAACAATCTCGTTGAAGGAAAGGCAAAAGACATGCCTTCTAGTATCCCAAAACAAAGAAGAAGCTCTTAAGAGGTCATAATCCGGAACCAATTCTTTGAGAGACCACAAGCATCGTACCTTGTACCTTTCTTCAAAGAATGATCTTCTCTCGTGCATGATCTCCCTACACCACTCCTTGAACTTTTCAAAGAACAACATTTGCCTTTCTTTGGACAATTTTGGAGAATTTTTGCCATTTCCATGGTTTTTCTCTCTTTCTCCCGAAAATGGTACATTTGAAATTTGGAGGTTGAAGAGGATATTTGAATTTGAAATAAAGACCAGTCCGAACAAATTAAAGGACAATGTCGGGAAACCCGACCCTATCCCAGCGCGGATACTGAAGTGTCATTACCAAAAAAATTTTGCAACAGTCAAGTTTGCTACACCAAAGAGGAATATTCCGTCCCGGTTGCTCGAAACTTGTGCAAAAACCTCCCAAACCGAGTCCATATACCAAACACCCTTGCAAAAAAAAAAAAAACCCGAAGGCTCAATGCAACACTGCATTCATATTGCATTGCATTCATAAAATAAAATCCTAAATTATTACATTCCAAAAAAAAAAAGAGAGTGTGCATAAAAAAAAAAACAAACAAACAAACATAAATAAAATCCTAAATTATTACATCAAAAAAAAAAATGTGCATAATCTGTACAAATCTAAATCTCAAAAAAAAATCAATCGGAGTCTCCAGCACCCGATGTCTCCCCCCGGCCCCTCTTGCGACTCGGGCCCGCCTCCTCAGGAGCCCTGAAAATCTCGGGCTCAGAATCGTCCTCGTCTCCAGAGAGAGGCTCGTCGGGACCAACCGGCACGCTACGATAGGGCAAGCGAGATCTGCGAAAAAGTCGTACAGAAGGTGAAGGCGTCGGACTCTGCACGTCACGAAGACGACCCGCCGTGCCGCCAAACGTGTCCACTGCCCGTGTGGATCCCGAGAATGACGTGATCCGAAGGCAACACCGCGCGGGGATCAAGGAGAGGAGACAAAGGAGTCTCTCGAAGAAGTCTACGAGCGAATAGGGAAGCCTCCCGCCCGACGGCGCCGCCGTGGTCGCCTCGCTCTAGCCTCGAGGAGCCCCACAAGCGACCATCCTCACGATGAACCTCTTGGCCCGATCACTTGCTTCGTCAGTGTCTCGACGACCACCTCCGAAAACTGCACAAAAGCAAAAGCGTCAAAAAAAAAGTGATGCTAGAGATGATGAAACAAAAGAAAAGGTGAAGCCATACCTTCATACCCGGACGAGGCCGGAAAGCTCGTGGAAGCCGCTCGGGCTGAGGGATCTGCACCCTCAATCGGACCCCATCCTGGATATAGGAAAATTCCGTCCCACTTTTCAAAAAAATATATATCCTAAACATACATACATCCCATATTGGCAAAATGCCCATTCTTTTCAAACAAAATGCATGCGTTGCATCATCATTCATCAATATCAAAATTCAATTTCAACAAAAAAAAAAATCATCATCATCATCAACATGCAATATTCAATTTCAAAAAAAAAAAAGAGAGAAATCACAATTCTTCGAATTTTCACATGTAATTTTCGAATTGAAAAAAAAAATGTGGCAAAAATGCCAATTCTTTTTCCCAAGCAAAATGCACATTTTGAGTTACTCATATACTCATTACAACATGCAAAGCATTAAAATCAAAATTCAAAGCCAAGAGCATCAATCATTCGAATTTTCAAAAAAAAAAATTTCAAAAAAATCACCCAAAATTTTCAAGAAATCAACAAAGGGATCAAAGGGTTTCAAAGTATACCGTTCGGAGATGCGGATCCGAAGCCCAATGTTGCCAAGCATCGGGGTAATGCTCCTCCGCAACCGATTGCGAAAGATTGTAATGCCCCCTCATCCGGACGAGCTCCAATCGCCTCTCCGCTACCGGCCACGTCCTTGGCCTTGAAAAGCGCCTTCCCGTGTTCCATTGCTCGAAAAATCAAGAAAATCTAAGAATTTTGAAGCTTAAATGGCCAAAAATGGCGGAATGGCAGTTTCTCTCTCTCTGCACTCGACACTTTCAAAAAATTGGACTGAGGAAGAAGAAGAAGCGTTGGCCCCTAATTAATACCCCCGACTTTCCATCCCTATCCGCGCGGATAGGATCGCAAGGGTCAAAATGACCCTTTTGCCCCTTAAAATTTCAGGACCGCATAACGAGTCCCAAACTTGACAAAGTTAACCAAAGTTAACCAAAGTCGGCCCCTTGTCACAAGAAAATCTCCCTAGCCAAACGTAAGATCGAGTGCCCCGAGAAAGATAACGGATCCCGTATCTTTCATCAAAATCAACCGGCAGTCAAACGTAAGACCGAGTGCCCCGAGAAAGATAACGAGATCCCGTATCTTTCATCAAAATTACTCCCCGCGATCAAACGTAAGACCGAGTGCCCCGAGAAAGATAACGAGATCCCGTATCTTTCATCAAAATTACCCCGGCGAGTCAAACGTAAGACCGAGTGCCCCGAGAAAGATAACGAGATCCCGTATCTTTCTTCAAAATTACCCCTAGCCAAACGTAAGACCGAGTGCCCCGAGAAAGATAACGAGATCCCGTATCTTTCATCAAAATTACCCCCGGCAGTCAAACGTAAGACCGAGTGCCCCTGAGAAAGATAACGAGATCCCGTATCTTTCATCAAAATTACCCCCGGCAGTCAAACGTAAGACCGAGTGACCTGAGAAAGACAACGAGATTCCGTATCTTTCATCAAAATTACCCCGCAAGCCAAACGTAAGCACCGAGTGCCCCGAGAAAGATAACGAGATCCCGTATCTTTCATCAAAATTACCCCTAAGCCAAACGTAAGACCGAGTGCCCCGAGAAAGATAACGAGACCCGTATCTTTCATCAAAATCATCCCCGGCTAGCCAAACGTAAGACCGAGTGACCCGAGAAAGATAACGAGATCCCGTATCTTTCATCAAAATTACTCCCGGCAGTCAAACGTAAGACCGAGTGCCCCGAGAAAGATAACGAGATCCCGTATCTTTCATCAAAATTATCCCTACCAAACGTAAGTCCGATCTCCCCGAGAAAGATAACGAGATCCCGTATCTTTCAATCAAAAATTACCCCTGATCAAACGTAAGACCGAGTGCCCCGAGAAAGATAACGAGATCCGTATCTTTCATCAAAATTACCCCTATAGCCAAACGTAAGACCGAGTCCCCCGAGAAAGATAACGAGATCCCGTATCTTTCATCAAAATTACCCCCGGCAGTCAAACGTAAGACCGAGTGCCCCGAGAAAGATAACAAGATCCCGTATCTTTCATCAAAATTGCCCACGGCCAAACGTAAGACCGATTTCCCGTGCACAAATACGTCTCGATTTTCCTCAAAGAAAGGCTAACAAAATCCCCAAAGAAAGTTAACTAATCTCAAAAGCCAACTAATCTCGAGTAGTACTCGAAATACGAAAGGGCTTCGATTCCCACTAGGGATACGTAGGTAGCCTATCATTAGGTCCACCCCTCGACCAAAACGGTCACCCTCTCCTTCGCAGCAGACGAAGTCCACCGAAAGGCCATTTCAAATTAAGGTCCGAGGCGCCTAAAAGGCCATCATCATCAAGGTCCGAGGCGCCTAAAAAGCCATCTTCAAGGTCCGAGGCACCTAAAAGGCTATCATCATCAAGGTTCGAGGCACCTAAAACGCCATCTTCAAGGTTCGAGGCACCTAAAACGCCATCTCCAAGATTTGAGGCACCTAAGACGCTATCAAGCGATAAATCGCAATCATCCCCTGAGAGACCAAAAATGGTCATTCCTATCCCAGCAGAGCGGATACCCATCGACCAAAAATGGTCATCTCTTATCCCCAACAGAAGTTTCTTTCCAAAGAAACGACCAGAACTCGCTCACCGGAGTTCGAGGCACCTAAAACGCCATCATCTCCGGGTCAAAGACCCGAACTACGACTCGGCTTGATTCCTCTTAAGGATACGTAGGTAGCCTATCATTAGGGTTCGGCCACTGGACCAAAATGGTCATTCCTATCCCCACAGAGCGGATATACAACCCTAGCCACCGGACCAAAATGGTCATTCCTATCCCAGCCAGAGCGGATATACAACCCTAGCCATCGGACCAAAAGGGTCATTTCTTATCCCCACAGAGTTTCTTTCAAAGAATCGACCGTAGAACTCGCTCACCGTGTTCGAGGCACCTAAAACGCCATCATCTCCTGGTCAAAGACCCGAACTACGATCGGCTTGATTCCCATTCGGGATACGTAGGTAGCCTATCGCTAGGTTCACCCACCCGATCACTCGATCATCCCGCCAAATATGGAGCCTTACTCTTATCGACGACCCCGCTTCCTTCGAAAGCGCCGTCGCCGAGGGCTACCGTAAGTGCTCCAATTTGAGCTTGTTAGAATTTTCGTTATAAAATTAACGAAAGTTATAACAATTACTAACATTCCTAACAATCCTAACTTTTCTAACAAAGGGAGGGTAGAATGGGCATTGCCAAATGAAGTTAAACCAAGAAAAGCATCTTAAAAAGCAAAACAAAAGAATAAAACCATAAATAGAAAGGCTGGAAACACAAAACCGGCCGTTAATTTGGTTTTTTTGAATTTTTATTCTTCCCGTCCAAGGCCGGAGCCGTAATTAATGAACAAAGGCACGCCTACCGACCTTGTCCGCGCGGATAAGTATGCATTTTCAGAGGGCTATAAATTGAGCCCTCCAGTCCACGAAATAAGTAGGAAGAACACAATTGCACCGAACCTCTGGCGAAATATAGAGAGAAAACAGTGAGAATTCTTCAAGAATTGTCACCTTTTTCTCTCCAATCTTTCCCAACTCATACTCATCCACTCACTCTCATATTCAAACCCTAAACACTCATACACTCAAGCCAAACACTCAAGAACACAAGGAAGATTGGTAAACCCTCCTCTTCCTAACCCTAAATCTCATCCATGCATGCATCTTCAAACTACAAAATGTAGTTCTTTCATCTTCTTTCTCTAGATCTAAGAAGATCACCATGGAAGACCATCTCCATGGATGATCTTCTACAAAGATCAACATTATTTTCAAAGCTTTTCTTGTTTACTTGCAAAAATGCACTTTCAAAACCCTAAAAAACCATTTTCAAGCACTAAATCTTGATTTTCAAAGGATAAAATTCCCCTTCCCAAGCAAATGAAATGCTTAGTCCTAATGTACCCCAAGGATGGTTTGGTATAGTTGATTCACCACTAAAATGTCTAGTGATCACTAACCAAAACCTAGGGAAATGGGGACAAGCATGGATGCAAAACCCCCTTTAAAATCATATTTTCTTTCTTGGGAAGTTGCTGTCCAGTAGCAATTTTCTCAGACCTCAGTCCATGGTCTTAATTTTTGGACACAGATGAACTTGGAATTTGGCGTTGACTACAAAATACTTTTTGTAGCCAACATCCAGAGCTTTCCAGACATATTTTTACTTTATTTTTTGGGTGAGTAAAACTCCTCTTTTCAAATTTTCTTTCAGAGGCTAGTTCATCAGCTTCTGGGAATCCAGATCTCATATCTGAGGTTTCCAGAAGGTTTTGACCCCTCAAATCTTCTCCAAAATGGAAAATTCCTTCGCACAAACTTTATTTAAGGTGTCTAGAACAAATTTCATTCTCTGAGTTTATCCAGATTATGAAGTTTTAAGACCCTTGAATCCCTTCCAAAATCAAAGGTCCACTGCCTTTTTCATTCTGGCAGAAATGGCTCTCAACTTCAAAAGGTCTTTTGAGTACCAAATCTCAATCCAAAAATCCTCCAAAAAATCATGGGATCAGTTTAAAGTCTTAAAAAGATATCCCAATTTTTACTTTTCTGAGTTTCAACTTATTTTGGCCAAAACACACACACACACACACACACACAAATGATTTTCAGCTTGGAAGACTCGTTTTACGAGGCGCGTCGGGTGCACACTAACGTCCTTCCCGACGCGTAACATGACCTCCGAACCTAAATCTATGATCTCGGGCTTTTTTCAAAGTTTTGGCCCTCAAAATTAAAATGGCGTGGCGACTCCGTTTTTTTTTTCCGGTTTTATTTGGTTTTTCAAAGAAACGCAAAAATCGAATTTCTCCCGCGAAAAAGGCAACACATCATCACAATCAGGATTCTCTCAATCATTCTTCCTCTGGTTTAATCAATTCATTCTAGTTGTGTGTGACCCAATAGGATTATATTATGTTGGCAATGAGCTCAATCATATCGACCCTCATAAGACATAAGCGAACTCTAGCAAGCCATTATGTCTACCCAAATAATATAACGTAAGAGTTCACGTTTCCAATGGTGCACTTCCATTTCTTCCTTTGTCTCACGATGTTATATTGAACACAAGTCATGGTCCACGTCAACTTGTCTTTGTTCAATGCTTTTTCGATCTTGAGTATAATGATAATCCAATCGTATTGGGGTATGGCCATACACTTTCATCATTATCACTCATCGAGGGGCCCAAGCATAACATCTCTCTTTCGAGGGACAAATTCCATCTTGACTTATCATCCTTCCCATCATGATTCCGATCATGCCAAAGTTAGTCTTTATAGATATCGTGTTAAGATATCGTTTGACTAAAATCAAACATGACTTTCATCATATGTAAGGTCATGATAATCTCAGGTCTAGGGACTAAATGAAGTAACCTTATGAGATTTAATTATGACATTTGATCATAACATAAATCTCAAACGGGTCAAGTCCAGTCACTTGTTCTCTAACAAGTACCCATAAATTTAATGTGCATCTCTATGCATATAATCATCATATGATTATTCATTAACATTTATACTTGAACATACCAAAGGTGCCGAGTTGGGCCAAGCAAGTAAAGTCCAATTACATCCAGCTTTGATTATCACATTCTCAATAGGGCTAGCCCAGTCAGAACAAGGCCCAAAGCCCATTTCAAAGATCAGTCGACTAAGCCCATGGTCTGGCTCACCAGGCCCCGACTTAACTTAGTCCGACCTCAGAATCCATATTATAACTCGGGTACGAACCATGCTCTACCCGACAGTCAGGTCGACCATTCCACGAGTGACGACCTCGACCTAAATCAACAAGTGACGACTTAACACTTGCCGGCTTATTTGGTTGAACAATCCTCATAACCACATCCCTATAAATCAGGGACCGTTATAGACATGTTCCCACGTCCAAGTAACTGCCGCTATAATCTCGGAGGACATGTCGCCTCCCCAAAAATACATCACTCTTGCCTATAAATACTTCATCACTACCAAACGGTGAAAGGTAACTGCCATTTTGTATTCTGAGTTCATTATTCAATACATTTTGAGCTATATACAACTGTTATCTTACTCTCACGCCCGAGTGTCTTCGCCGGAGACACATCCGGCTAGTCGTGGGTTCTGCTTTTCTGTGTCAAGAAGCCAGGTGATCACCCCGCCACGTGGAGGAAGATTGATAAGCACATTTCCCGGCAAAGACGCTTTGGTTCCATTGCCGGAACGTGCTTTTAAACTTGACCTCGAAACTTTTCTTAACCTCGCAACGATGGTGACTTCGAAGGACACGTATCCGAGGCTTCACTGGGCATGACGAAGTGAACAACAACAACAATACAAACGTTGGAAATGCAGATTTGCCTCCTCCTCCCCTCCTCAACGACATCATGCTAGGGCGACACGCTCTAACAGCGTGGCTGATGGCAGGGGATTGCCAGATGCAAGGAGAGAAAAGCGTCCTATGGAAGGACAGGGAGCTCCACCTCACCCAAAACGCATACAACCGGGCAGCGAATGTGGGAGCGGGGGCGGAGTCCCTCCACTAATCCCATGAGCAAGAAAGAAATGATGTTGGAGCGAGCCGCATTCTCGGCCGACTTGATAGCCATGGAGGAGGCGTAACAGTGCCGACATACGCCCGAGAGAGTGGCACTGCTCGTGTTTCTAATGGGCAACAGGCCAGGAGTGCTAGGCCAAATGAAGGTGTGGGGGCGTAATGGCGAGGACAGGATAGTTCGGCGAGCTCCTACCATTGTTCATGTGCCGAGTAATGATTTAAGTGGCTAGCCTCAATGTAAACAGAGAGCAGGAGGCTCAATCTCGATTTGAGGACTCCTGCTAACGGCCAACCGTAAACAGCATGTCTCTCCAGCCGCGAACGCAGAGATCAGATCCCATAGAGACAGGAATGGGCATAGGTCGCTGAGAGGGGAAAGGCGCAGTCGCCACACGGAGATCACAGGCGCAGTCGCCGTCTCGCCGCCGAGAGGCGCAGGTCGCCTCAAAGAAGTAATGTACATAGATCTCCAATAAGATCGAAAGGACCAATTCTCACAGGGACAAGGAGTAGGCAGTGACTCCCGGAAGTGAGGGCCAGAGGTCCACGCCGCTCCCTCCAGGAGATGAGAGACCCGATGCCGCAGAATGGTTGTTGATGAAAAAGAAATTTGAGCAATGGGAGGAGGAGAAGAAGAAGGATGCTTTGGAAAGGTCGAACGAATTGATTTTGCTCTTCGACCTCTATCCAAAGAAATCAGAGATAGTCGACCTCCTCCTACTTTCAGTTGCCTCTTCTCGGGAGAAGTACTGGGTCGACAAATGCCGGGAGCCACATAGCACATCCGGAAGCCACTATGTGTTTTGTCGCCAATGAGGATGACAACATGTGCAAAGCTCTCCTAAGCACACTTACCGGGGCAGCCTTTAACTTGGTTCAATGGTTTGGCCGCTGGTAGTATCACCACTTGGGCATGTTTCGAACAAAATTCTTAGACCGCTTCGATCGCAGAGCTCTAAGATAACCGTCATCGATCCGAATAACTTGGTGCAGTGGTAAGAATGAAAGCTCGATGAGCTATTTCACCAAGTTCAAAGAGATGGTTGATAAGATAGAGGAAGACCTCACGAGACAGGGGAGGTAATCAATTGCTTCCGAAGTGGTATTTCCTCGAAGACATGGACTACGAGCTCACGGCCCGAACGGTCACAACTCGACAAGAGTTGTTTGAAAAGGTGTATAATGTCGCTCCGCCGAGGAAAGAAAAGAAAAGAAGAAGGGAAAAAGCCCCAAGGTTGAAGTCACCGATGATAAAAAGGACTCCAACAAGAACTGGGGGAACAATAAAAATGGAAAGAATGTAACTAGGGCAATGCAGAAGGTGCCCGAAGCTTTCACTCCCTCACGGTGAGTCGAACCGAGATTTTGAATGCCGTCGAACCGGCTCCTCCGGCCCCAATGAATCCAGCAACAAGTTCAGGAGGGACAACAGCAAGTACCGCGACTACCACAAAGACACCGGTCATCTCACAGAGGATTGCTTGGGATTAAAGCGTATCATCCAGAGAATGGTCGACTGTGGGAGACTCGAAGCTTATGTGGAAGAGACCTCAAGCCGGGGAGGTGAGCAGCCACAGGGTGGGCAACAAGGACCTAGCGGCCTAGATCGAACCTCGGGAGTCATCACCGAACAAGCGAGCAACACGGCCATCAAGCACAAGATATTCCACTCAATAAGGCCCCACATGTGCCTCCAAGGAGAGAAGTAAGAGATGAGGCGATCGCCTTCTACCCCCACGAATTGGGCAACTAATATGGCGGCTAGGGAGCAAGTTCTCGTCATCCTGTGTCTCATTGATGGATGTACGACGAGCGTACTCTTAGTCGACACGGGGCCTGCAAGGATATTTTGTTTTACAAAACTTTCAAGGAGATGGGACTTAATGATGAATAGTTGGAGAGATATGATGGCAGTTGGAGGGCTTCACCAACCACCGAGTTGATGCTAAAGGCCGATAGCGCTCGACGTCGACCTAGGCCAAGACTCCCTCGTGGTTGTCTCGAAGGTACAATTTATCGTAATTGATGTAAATAGTGACTATGCCGCCATACTTGGAATTCCCGGACAGTGTCGCCTGAATGGTAGCATCAATTCCTCACCGAGTAAAGTTCCCCACACCCGCCGGAGTGGGTCATGCGTACAAGGCACAGCCGTGCTTATCTCGGATCATGTTCTAAGAGAAAGAAAGAAAAGTGGAGCTAGAGATTGAGACTCACGATGGTTACTTGAAGCCGTCTCGCCGGGCCACCAAAACTACCCGATCGTCAACAATCACCGACGTGGTAGAGTCGACCTATCGCTCAAATGACGAGGTCATGCTTGAGTCGACACGTCACTCTAACACCACCGAGGTCGATTCGTGATGTAGTTATGGTCGATCAAGTCGTCATAGGAGACCTATGCCTCCAGATAGACAATAACTCTGGGGCCACTACCAAAGAAGGTTGCAGACAAGCTTCGATGATATGATAGCCGAGGAGGCTCCACACTTGGGAGCCGAGGAAAGACAAAAGGTCGTGGAAATCATAGTGGAGACTCTACAATTCGTAGATGGACCAGAGCTAGAAGCCGTGGATGAGCTAGAGTCGCAATCACCAACCCTTCTTACCCCGACCAAAAAATTCGATTGGGAAGCGGCTATCGCTGAGGAGCGAGCGGAAATCATCGAGCTACTCAAAGAAAGTAATGATGTCTTTGCATGGAGAGTAGAAGACATGAGGGGAATCAAGGAGGAGGTCGCTCGTTCACAGACCGGAAGTCAACCCGACCATAAAGCCGAGACCCCAAAAGTTGAGAAGTTTTGCTCACGACAAGGAAGAGGCTATCAAAGCAGAGGTACAAAAACTTTTAAGTGCAGGTATAATCAAAGAGGCCACTCATACAACGTGGTTGGCCAATGTGGTCATGGTGAAGAAATCGAATGGCAAGTGGCGGATGTGTGTCGACTTCACCACTACGAACCTTGCATGCCCAAAAGACAGCTTATCCCCTTCCAAGGATAGACAAGCTAGTTGATTCCATTGCCGGTCACTCCACCCTCGCTTCCTCGACGCTTATTCGGGATACCACCAGATCAAGATGCATGAGGACGACATAGTCAAGACGGCATTTCAGCAAAATTCTGAGGCATCTACCGCTACAATATGATGCCTTTTGGATTGAAGAATGCAGAGCGACCTATCGAGGATGGTGAACAAAGTCTTTGCCTCATAGATTGGTCGAAATATGGAGGCTTACGTTGACGACATGGTCATTAAAACTAAGGCCGGGAGTCACGTGGTCGACCTAAAGGAGACATTCGCCAATTTACGAGCAAACAACATGAAGCTCAACCCCAGCAAATGTGTGTTTGGAGTGGCAGCTGGCAAGTTCTTGGGATTCATGGTATCTCAAAGGGGCATAGAAGCTAATCCAGAGAAGATAAAGGCTTTAGTCGACATGAAGGCTCCCACCAAATACAAAGAGATGCAGCGACTTAAAGGAAGAGTAGCAGCTCTTGGTCGTTTCATATCAAAGTCAGCAGAACGGTCTCTCCCCTTCTTCAAAGCATTGAGGGGGACGAAAAGTTTTGAATGGACGACCGAATGTCATTCGTCGTTCCAACAGCTAAAGGACTACCTCGCTACTCCACCCCTGCTAAGTAGCCCGACTACTGGAGAGACTTTGTTTGTATATCTATCTGTGGGAGACAAGTCGGTTGGCGGCAGTGTTGATTAGAGAGGATGAGGGGCTTCGAAGCCCATGTACTATATCAAAGAAAGCTTTATCGATGTGGAAAGTAGGTATTACAACGCCGAGAAGGTCGCCATGCTCTAGTCGTGGCTTCAAGGAAGCCGCGAGCTTATTTTCTAGCTCATCCAATCGTGGTTCTTACTAATGCACCTTTGAGAAAGATATTGCACAAGACCGAGAGTTCGTGTCGATCGCTTCAATTGGTCAATTGCCCTCACCGAATTTGACATTGACTATCGACCTCGAAAGGCGTTGAAGGCTCAAGCTCTAGCCGACTTCTTGGTCGAGCTTACGTTCACCAAGGAAGACAACGAGCAACGAGTTCCTAAAGAAAAAGCTAAGGGGAAAGAACTAGAGTCCCGTGTCGTCATTAGCCTACCCGACGATTGTTGGAAGGTCTATTCAGACGGGTCACGACCAAGAATAGCAAGTGAGCTGGAATAGTGTTGATTGAGCCGTAAACTGGGACCGTGTATGAGGAATCACTAAGGTTCAAGTTTGATGCTTCCAATAACTGTGCCGAATACGAGGCCTTGATTGCAGCCTATTGAGTACGCCAAGTGCTTCTGAGCAACTAAGATCATGGCTTACCGTGACTCACAATTGATAGTCAACCAGGTCGTAAGCGAGTACGAAGTGCTTAGTTCTACTCTCATCAAATACCGCGACCTGGTGAAGGAGCTAATAAAGGACTTAGAATTCGGGAGATTCAAAGGATTGGAAGAGTAAGATAACGAGCCGGCCGATCTCCTTTCGAAACCGGCTACTTCGTATGAGCCACATGGCGAGCCCATCTCCTTCCTCGAAAATCCAAATTATGAGAGGGTAAAAATTCGGTGCATAGATGATCCCTCAAGAAATTGGACTCGGGAGAAGTGTTGGATCGAGGAAATGAAGGCATATTTAGAGAATGGAGAGCCGCTGCATGACGAGAAGAAGGCTCGAGCTATCAAAAAGAAAGCTCCAAGGTATGTCATTCAAGGAGGCGACCTATTCAGAAGATCCTATACTCGACCATTATTAAAGTGCATCCACCCTCAAGAGGTCGCCACATTGATACATGAAGTGCATAGTGGAATTTGCGGTGGACACCCGGGGGCCAGGACCCTTGCTGACAAGTTAATCACTTTGGGATATTACTGGCCACACATGAGAGCTGACACCCACAACTTTGTTCAGCAATGTGATCAATGCCAAAGGTTTGCCAACTTACCTCATGTGCCAACAACCGAGCGTACTCCGCAATCGCAGCTTGGCCATTCGACATGTGGGGTGTCGACTTGATTGGACCCTTCCCTCCCGCCCGAGGAAATTGCAAGTATGTGATCGTTGCCATAGATTACTTCACAAAATGGGTTGAGGCCAAACCGTTAGCTCGCATCACAGAGGAAAATGCTATCAACTTTATTCACGACTTCATTTGGTGTCGATTTGGGTTTCCTCGAGCCATAGTATCTGACAACGGATCAGCTTCTCCCAAACTTTCGAAGCGTAGATGAAGCGAGTTGGAATCAAACATTGGAAATCTTCTGTCGCCTATCCTCAAGGAAACGGGCAAGTCAAGCAAAGGCAAATAAACTTGTTCTATCTTCGCTCAAGACTCGGGCTCGTAGGTCGACGAAACAATTGGTTGGACGAACTCCCCGTTGCTCTTTGGGGCGGCCTGCATAACCACTGGGGCCTACTGGGAAACCCCTTTTGCTCTCACATATGGGTCGAGGCCATGGCACCCGCCGAGCTCGGATTCCCTCTGCTAGAGTGACTTTCTTTAATCAGGAGCAAAAATGATACCAACAGATTGATCGACTGGATCTCGATCGACGAGAAGCGAGAAACAAACTTACCTCCGAATGGTCAACTACAAACAGGAACTAAAAGTTACCATGACAAGAGGGTCAAAGCAAGGTCGTTCCAAGTTGGGGATTACGTATTGAGAAAGATTGAGGCAACGGGCGAGAAGGACCCGGCAGAATAAACTATCTCCTAATCGGGAAGGTCCGTATGTGGTTACTCGAGTCGTCAAGGAAGGGACCTACATGATAGCTCATCCTGGAGGTGACGAATTGAAACATCCTTGGCATGCTACTCACCTCATCAAATACTACTTCTAGTTTTCAGTTTCAAAGTTCAAGCTTGTGTTAAGTTCTAGTTTCAAGTTGATGTAAGCATATTTCCTACTTCAATAAAAAGTGCAGTTCATTCCATCAAGCATAGTGTTACACTAACCCCAACAAGCTCGACTCTTAGTCAGCTTCGTTTAAACAAGCTCGATTCTTAATCAGCTTTGTTATTTTAACAAGTCCGACTCTTAGTCGACTTCGTTCTAACAAACTCGACTCTTAGTCAATTTGTTCTGATTAGCTCGATTATTAATCAGCTTAGTTCAATTAACAAGTCCGACTCTTAGTCGACTTCGTTCTAACAAACTCGACTCCTAGTCAGTTTGTTTTAATTAACTCGATTCTTAATCAGCTTTATTCATTTAACAGGTCCGACTCTTAGTCGACTCCATTTTAACTAACTCGATTCTTAATCAGTTTGTTATAATTAACTTGACCCCAGGTCAGTTTCAATGATATGAGCAGGTTCGACTCGTGGTCAATCTCGCTCACAAAAAAGTTGACCAAGTCCGAGGCCGACTAAGCCAACAAGATCAAGTCGCCTCTAGGCCCAAGTCGACTTATTCATCTTATCTACATCTAGCTCGACGTACAATATGAAATGGAAAACATACAACATTCATGAATCAAAAGTCAGCTAAGATTGGATGTAATAAGTCTCCCAAAAGCGGGCCAAGACTTAAGAAAAATAAACTTACAAAAGTATTCTGCCTCCCAATAAATAGGGCCAAGGCATCCAACATTCAAGAAATCAAAGGAGCAAAAATGTTATGGGGCTTGTTGCATTACATAGAGTTTTTCTAAAATCAAATAGCTTGATCAGTCACATTGGGGTCGTCGGTAGCAACCCGATCTTCGTTCATGGGTTCAGTTTGTTGAGGGCTCAAAGGCTTGCAGACTCCGAGAAGACCTGATGGTCGAACTCACCCTCCTCCTCCATATCCTCCTGCTCATCCATGTCAGCTAGCTCTTGTAAAGCCACATCAAAGGTCCTGGGGGCCAACTCTGGAGCTACCCAAGGCTCACAATGCTCCTCTTTATCTTCTCGAGCAATATGGGCTAGGTCATCTTCATTATAAGGCACCAATGAATGGCCCCCTCTAGCTGCCATGTCATATTGAGGAGCATATGCCCATTGAGCGAGGCTGGTCCAAGGAAACTCCCGAATCGGGGTCGACTAAGGCTCGACGAGCCATGTGACGTTGCCCGGTTCCAAGAATCCCCTAGCTTTGGCAATGATAGAATCGAAGTATTCATCTCCCTCTTTAAAGCGATCAACGGCTTTCTTACCGGCGGCCTTGAGATCCTCCTTCCATATAGCTCTAGCGACATTGTGCTCCTCGTTCGGCTTGGTCAAAAGGAGTCTCTCTCTTGAAGGATCTGAGAAACAGTGGCCAGCTCCTTCTTGGCCTTATCAAGCTCCAAACGATCGGCATCTCTCTCTTTAGTCAATTCATCAACCCGTGCATTGGAGGCCTTCAGATCCTCTAAGGCTTTATCCTTCTCCGCCTTTGTATCAATCTGCAGAAGCTTCAAAGCATCATAGGAGGCGTCCAGATCGTTGTGTGCCTCATTGAGATCGTTGAAAGCACAGGTCTTCTTGGACAAGTCTTTAAGGGCACCTCTCCCTTTCAATGGAGGCCCTCCAAGAGCTTTTGGCACCTTTCGATCATGGTAAGATTACGCATTCCAAAGAAAACAAAGAAGTGTTAGCTCGAGACTTCAGTTGGTCGAGTAAAAGAATAAGCGACTAAAATGAAAATGGAAGTAAAGAATTACCTCGCAGTGAGCAAGTCCAGATCTAGCTGAGAACTCCTCAGGCGTTATGCCCTTGTCAGCAAAGTGAGCTAGCAGGCTCACATCCACAGCTCTCCTCACAATGACTTGACCCAAGTTCATAGTTGGATAAGAGCGGCTCATGCAGTTAATTCCCTCTAAAGAAGGGACATCACTCAATCTCCGCATCATCTCTTCAACAGATTCTTGGTTGGGATGAGAGGAAGGTGGAGGAGATGGAAGAGTTTGGCTAGAGGAGACGTCCTTACCCTTTCCGGATCTCGGCCTCTTCCTTGTGTTCAGAGCTTGATCATCAACCTCCTCCATGACATCATCATCAATCTCCACCACATTCAAAGGGATGGATCCCGCTATATTAGCTCCAGAGGTATCCATGTTGACATCCTGAATTGGGTCGGAGCTCGGGGTTACTTTCGCCGACTTGGATGACTCGTCACCTCCATCTGCGCAAAGGCACTCACGGATTGGGTACCACTCAAGAATGGATCTTCTTCTTCTACCCCTTCCATCGGCACCATCCCTATGTTGTCTTTGGCAAGCGGTGGTCCTTACCGTGGCTTCCCTGCACGTGAGCTCGAGCATTGGCCTTTCCGTGGTCTTTCTTTGATTTCTTCACATGCCGCCACCACCGGTATGCGTCCCATGTTAGCCTCTTGCTCGGAGTCGGAAGCTATGACAAAGATTCAAGTGGACAAGTGTTAAATCGACATACGAGTAAAAATTCTATGTACGAGCTAAAAGTTCTATGTACGAACTAAAAGTTCTACATACGAGCTAAAAGTTCTATATACGAGCAAAAAATTCTATGTGTGAACACAGTATGACCGACTTGATTATCCTATGAGCGAGTTAATTATAGACGAGCTAATCATTCTACATACGAAACTCTATGCATGAGTTAGCTATGTACGAAAGTCAAGTTCAACCTATAACTGACTCACCCAAGACAAATGCTACATACAAGCAAATTGTATATACTTACAAGTATCCCTATAGAGGACGAGTAAAGAGAAGAATTTGAATAAAGAAATCTTACCACCAGCGTGCTCCCCGTTGGTTTTGCAGTAGTCTTTGCTTTTCTTACAAAGTTGGCACATATCTCCAAACTTGCCCCAGTGATGAGTTATCCGGTCGGGGTATATTTGACCCTCGGCACGGGAATAAGAGGCTCCACCACTCCATCTCCAGGCATCATTCCGGCTGCCATAAAGTTGTATTTAGTGGTGAGCAAACTCTTCCAAACTGATGGGCCTTTTCTCGACTAACCTACATAAGGTCTTGTACAGTGCTAAGATGCCAAGACGGCTCCCAAAATCTCCCTCATCTACGGCTTCGGTCTCATCATTGGGCAATGGAAATTCCCATCCTAACCTACTCTCTACCACTACCACGTGCGAGTTCCAACCACTTTGTGCTTATTGGGGAGGTTGGTAAAGAGTTTGGGAGATTTGGGTTTAGAAGGGGTACTAATACTCATATCCTCCCCATTTGTATTTGATGGTGAAAAATTCCTTGAACACCCTCATGCAAGGTTCATACCCCAAAAACACGCACACCATAGCAAAGCACACAAGGACCTACGGGCATTGGCTCAGAGTTGAAGGGGAAGGGCATTGGCACACTCCAAAAATTCATTTATGAATGGATCGAGGGCAACCTAAGACCAAAGAACAAGCTGACCATAGAAGAAGGCTACCTTAGTGGCATGTTGTGGTAAAGGGCGACTGAATAGCTTCAAGAATTCCTTACGAGTGTAAATAGTAACCTGTAATCCTCCTTACTCACCCCACAGAAATCCCAAATCATGCTATACCTAGAGGGCGGAGTTCTTGTTGCCTCGTAATGGCCCTTTGGGAACATAGCCCCTCTCATTCTTGCACGGCACCACATTGGACCCAAAGGCGTCGATGATTCGAGGACTGAAGAAGTTGAGGCAAAGCATTTCCTTCTTGAGTCTCCATATACGTACAAGCAAAAGAGGAAGCGGGGAGTCGAGTCCTATGATCAAGTTCGGTCGACCTACCTAAGGACGACCTAGACTCCCTGGAAAACCTATCCTATTTCTAAGAAAGGAGGGCTTTTGGACGTCCCTAACATAAAACAAGGTAATATGGTCGAGCGGTTCATGGAATAAATGAAAAGCGACAACGGTTAGTCGTCAATCACCACATTTTCAATTTCTCCTACAATGGGCAACCCTATCTCGGTGTAATTCAACCCCCAATTAGTCAAAATGGAGGCACACTCATCCAAGGACATCACTCTCCACTCACCGTTCACATTCTTACATGCCCTACGGTTAACGGTGCGATAGCCCATTACCGGGCCACAGGTTCGCAACTAAAGGTCCTAGCCGTGGCGGAAATGAAGAAGCAGTGCATAAAATTAAAGCCCTAGAACAAAAATACAAGGGAAATACCTTAATTGATTGAAGAAAGGGAGTTCGTTCTTTGCAGCCGAAGGCGAGTTTAAGTTCTACTTGCAATTCCGTGATTGTCGCAGGAGAAGAGGAGTTTGAAAATGGTAAGAATTCGAATTGGAGAAAAAGGCGAGTATTTCTATTTTCCTAAATTTGGAAAGGGAAAGGAAAATCAAAATTAATTTTCCAAAATTAAAAGGACGGTTTTCGAGAAGGAGTTCCAAACGTCAGAATAGCCATCATTACGAAAATCGGCGCTCCTTCATCTCCAACCGTTCGTTGCCAACGACCAGGATGTTGCCACGTCATCAAAAGTCGACTAAGCCTCAGAACGAACAGCGACCTGCGAGTGAAGTAATTCTCATCAAAGTTTTCTTAACTTCCAAGTCGACGAAGTCAACTCGAAAGTTGGGGGCCGAACATACCAAAGGTGCCGAGTTGGGCCAAGCAAGTAAAGTCCAATTACATCCGGCTTTGATTATCACATTCTCAATAGGGCTAGCCCGGTCGTAACAAGGCCCAAAGCCCATTTCAAAGATCGATCGACTAAGCCCGTAGTGCGGCTCACCGGGCCCAGACTTAACTTAGTCCGACCTCGAGAATCCATATTATAACTCGGGTACGAACCATGCTCTGCAGACGGTCGGGTCGACCATTCCACGAGTGACGACCTCGACCTAAATCAACAAGTGACGACTTAACACTTGCCGGCTTATTTGGTTGAACAATCCTCATAACCACATCCCTATAAATCAGGGACCGTTATAGACATGTTCCCACGTCCAAGTGCTAGCCGCTATAATCTCGGAGGACATGTCGCCTCCCCAAAAATACATCACTCTTGCCTATAAATACTTCATCACTACCAAACGGTGAAAGGTAACTGCCATTTTGTATTTTGAGTTCATTATTCAATACATTTTGAGCTATATACAACTGTTATCTTACTCTCACGCCCGAGTGTCTTCGCCGGAGACACATCCGGCTAGTCGTGGGTTCTGTTTTCAGGTCAAGAAGCCAGGTGATCAGTCCTGCCACGTGGAGGAAGATTGATAAGCACATTTCCTGCAGCATCAATACTAATTATTCACTTGTTCTCAAACGGGTCAAGTCCAGTCCCTTGTCCTAGGATCCAAGAGGATCTCCATGGAACTCATTTCCATGGATGATTCTCTACAAGGATCCACATTTTATTGTGTACTTCCCTTGTCCCTTTTATATTAACTAGTCTTTACTTGTTACTTGCTCTTTTGACCTAAAATGTGGTCATCTTGGAGTTCATCTCCATAGATGATCACTTCAAATGGTCCATATCTTTACTTTCATGCCTCTTTACATTAACTAGTTCTTACTTGTTACTTAACCTAGGATGTGGTCATCTTGGAGTCCATCTCCATTGATGACCACTTCAAATGGTCCACAATCTTTATTTTCTTACAAATCCCTCTCCTTAGTCTAAGATGTTCACCTTGGAACTCTTTTCTCGGATGAATATCATCTAGACTCTCAAATTAGGTCACACATGATGTATGAGATACACTTGAGTATAGGTCTTAAGGATGGTACTTCTTGTGACCACCTTACAGATCTTCCTCTAAAAGTTGATACATCTTGACTTATTCCTTGTTTTATCAAATTTACTTTCATGTCAAAACCCCCTTTCTTTTGCAAATGACATGTTTTCAAGTCTTAATGTACCCCCGGGATGGCTTGATTAAGTGGATTCATCACTTATGACCACTAATCAAAGTCTAGGGAAAGAGAGGACAAAACATGGATGCCAAAAAATCCAAACATGTCCTTTATTTTCTGTTTACAGTTACATTTCCAGTTAAGTCCTGTAAATCCAGTTAAATTTCTAGAAATTACAATGACTGATTAGGAAACTGTAAAAAATATTGCCACTGCAGATTAGTCAGCGCGGATAAGATTGCACTACAATCTCATCCACGCAGATGACATTGTCACCTGCAAACAAATTTCCAGTTTCTGTTATTTTTCAGTTTAGTCACTGTTTTCAAACTATTTTCCAGTTCAGTCCCTTCTATTTCTGTTATTTCCAGAAAATTCTTTAAGTCAAAATCCCTTTTCAAAACACACACACACACACACACACACACACACAAAGGTTTCAAGTGAGGAAGACTCGTCATACGAGGCATTCCGGGTGAATGCCAAACGTTCTTCCCGGAGTGTAACGTGACCTCCGAACTCATTTCTCTAATTTCGGGCATTTTTCAAAATTTTGGCCCTTAAACTAAAAACGGCATGGCGACTCCGTTGATTTTTCAAAGTCCGATTCAAAAAACGTTTTCACACATAAAAGGTTTCTTGTCGGGCGCTCAAAAGAAAAAATCGGGTACATCACACCTGGGACCTCCATTCTGTCTAGCATCTCCATTAGCTCGCCTATGGGAGGTAACGGACGGGGCAGGTTGCTGAGATCTCCAATCAGCCCTAGGAGATTCTGGCATGTTGAGCAATTCATCGTGTACCTCCAACAAACTTTGGAGCAACTTAGCTCGCTCCATCAAAATTTCTTTCCTAGTAAGGTGAGTAGTCGAGAGAGTTGGGTTGTCGCTTGCAACTGTTCGATCCATTTTGATTCGTTTTGGTAGCGGGGCCTCTTCTTGTTCTACCATAGGCCTTTTTTGCTGCCTCCTATTATCTTGCAATCCAGTTCCATCAGCAATGCTATTGGAGTGAGTCGCCCTTCTAGCATGGCGTGGTAGGGGAGGAGGTAAATTGATATTACGGTTTTCGGCACCGGCGTCCGTATTCCTATCGACATTCTCTTGTTCGCTCTCAGTGGAGGGTGTAGCGGTGTGTCTTTCTGTAGCCATATTACTGCTTGATTAGATTTCGAGGCCAAAAAAGCTTCGTTTCCCGACAATGGAACCAAACTGATGCCGCAAAAAACGTGTTGATCAGCCTACGTCCAGCAATCAAGACTGATCTCCTAGCTTTTGACCTGAAAAAAAGAACCCACAACTAGCCGAAATGGTCTCCGGCTTAGACCCTCGGGTGTGAGAGTAAGTATGGTGTTTAAGAGCTGATAAATTATAATGAACAAGAGATATTCGAAATAACAAATAGCAATTACCTCTAAACTGTTGATGTTGTAAGGTATTTATAGGCTTCAATACTATGTATAATTGTAGTAGGATTGCAGTAAATCCCTAGAATCGTGGAATGAATCATGTACGAGATTACGTACGTAAATAACTCCTGATTTGTAGGAATTCTGTTACGAAAAGTGTTGTAGGCGCGCTATGACTCTGTACGTCGACATACGCCTTGTAGGTCGAGATCGCATGCATGGGTCTAGGTCGACCTGACTGATTGATATAGCCGGACAAAGCTAGGTCGAGACCAAGAAGGTCAGACAATGAGCTAAGTCGACTGATCTTTGCTGTTGGACCTTGGACCTTGTAATAATTGGATCAACCCACTAAGGATGTGGTGGCAATAACGTTTGAATAATTGGACTTTGTATGTTGGGCCTAGCCCGTTACTATTATTCCGTTCACTACATTTATCATTTACCCTTATATAGTAATCCCTACGGATTAGATCAAAAATCTACTTTTCTTTTTGATATTTTCCATACTAACTGTCCTACTTTAATTTATTCCTATAGACAAATAATGAATTGTATTTAGAAGTTTATATCCTTTTTTTGTAGAATATTCAAAGCTATTTTACTTGCAATCATTTATTTATTTTCGAATATATTTTAATAAACATTTAAATTTTTGATAAATTTTTTAGTTTGAGAATTAGGGAATATTTAAATAGAATAGATAAGTGTGTGTTTGTGTGTGTGGGTGGGGGGACATAAGTTAGTATGAAAGAATAGAAAAGGGGTGCAATGCAAGTTGTGTGATCCAACAAAAAAGAGAGGAAAGCTGTAAGGCAATTGGGATATACTACTATTCTCCATTTACCGAGTCATATTCAATTTTGACCGTTCATAGTATTTACCAAGTCACGTCCGAATGAATTTGCATAATGGTCTGCAAGTGGATTGACCCACTTGTGACACTGTCCCTCCTTTGTAAGAATTGTAAATGCCAACTTTTAACAGCAAGCCTATCTTCATTGTCATTTACCTCTATCCTATTCTATTTCTATCCCCTTTATTATTCCATTTGTTGCATTTTAAATTTTTTATTTTTATTTTTATTAGTTTATATCAGTTTAAAATATTTAGTTTATTAATGGACAATGAGTTAAACCTGTCATACTCACAACAAAAATTTCATATCCACTTTCTCTATCATACTTTACTTTTCATACTCACAACATTTGTTTTTTAATCCACGCGTCAAATTAAACTAAGAACATTAAACAAAGACGGAGAGCAAACTTATCATTTGGGTCATTCAACTTTTGACACGTTATTTATATGGGTCATTCAATTTTCAAAATATTTAATCTTGCTATCTAACTATGACTCCTCAGGCACATAGGTCATCGAAGTCTCAAAATATTCAATCTTGTCACTCAACTGACTAAAACCATGCAAATGAAATGACAACATATACTGTATTTTCGTTAACTTTTTTTTATGTTAATTGGTTCTAAATATCATTTATACCCTTCTATAGTACTCATGAATTGCAATTTCTATTTTTATGAACATAATTATATAAATTAATGCTATGAACGTGTATAATTCAAAATCAAACTGCCGCCTGAAGCTTTAAAATTTAAATTGCTATTTCAGGCTGCACTTTAAAATTTTAAATAAAACCCACAAGGTTCATTTTAATATGAATATAAACATGTCCATACAAAATTAACAAGTAAATCATAATTATAAATTTAAGATGGAGGGGGTATAAATATGATTTTTTTTTTTTTTTGAAGATGAAAAAATAAGCGAATTAAACAAAAATCAAAGCGGAGTAAAAATTTGAAATGACAATTGTAATTTCTCATGTCTTCAATTTTTGTTGACTTCGTATTGAATTTTCTTTTTCAATTTTAATGAACATGTTTATATTATAAAATTCAAATTAATATTTGATAGATATTATTCAAAATGCGAAATTGCAACAAATAATTTACAACTGAACTAATATTTATAACATTTTATTGAGGGATAAAACTGAGAGTTTTAGGAGCAACTAACGAAAAAAAAAAGAAGGTAGATTTAAATTCAATTTTGAGGCCAGCAACTAGCGGGAAAAAAGTAAACTGAAATTCAATTTTGAGGCCACTCTGAAGAATCTCATTTAGTTGAGTGGCAAGGTTAAATATATTTGAACTTTGGTGGCCTATGTAATAAACTAGTAAAAGCTCTTTCTTTTTTCTTTTTTTTTTTAATTAAGCCCGTGTTTGAGGACACGTTTTTTTTTTAATTTAAAAAAAAAAAATTTTTTTAAGGGCAAAATGTGAAAGGGATAATTTAGTGAGGACAAAATGAGAAATTCGATCGATAGAACTGTTCATAGTACTGTAAATAGTGGAGGTGTGATTTATACTATAGATTTGGACATTGATTTGAAAGTGGAAGGACTGTATATAGTATACTAGCCCATGCCCGTGTCCAAGGTCACGTTCTTTTAAATTTTTTATTTTTTTAATTTTTTTTAATTTTTTTTAAAAAAATTAGCCCATGCCTTTGTCCAAGGCCACGTTTTTTAAAAAAAAAATTAATTTTTTTTTTAATTTAAAAAAAAAAAAATTTAAGGGCAAAATGGGAAAGAAACAAAATAGTGAGGGCAAAATGAGAATTTTCGCCGTTGAAACTGTTCATTCAACTGTTCATTGAACAGTGACAATCCCACCCTCATTTATACTATAGATGAGCCTAAATTCTTGTACTAATTTTTTTTAAATCCCATTATGTATGAGTATCTTTTTATCCAACTGCAATTATTCATGATGAATTGTGATATTAATTCTAATAATTAATTATCATATGATCACTAGTGATGAATAATATAGTAAATAAAAATGTAACAAAATATTTGATTTTTTATGGACAATATTAATTATTCATTAAATTTAACTTAAAACATATTCCCTATGTCCTATTTATAAGTTCACTTATTTTCTAAATAGATGTCTTATTTAAAGATTCACTTTTTCTAAAGTAGAAATGGATCACATTTATTATACTCGCAATAATAACTCACTTATTCCACTTTTTATCTCCTACTCAACTATTTACACTCACAACATATTATCTTTTTTCTTAATCTTTGTGCCTAATTCAAATGGTGAATTTATAATTGGGACGGAGAGAGTATATTTATTTGATTTTGGTAAAACTTTGCAAGTTATAATTGCTCTTTTTCTTTATTAAATTATTTTTATTCAATTTAATAAATGAAAAACCAGTAACACAGTGAGAAGAAGTATATTTTGGGGAATACGTATAGGATATACAGTACACGTGAGGGTAAAATTAAAGGCATATATGTATACGTATACGTATACGTAGGTGGTGGGAGTGGGATGATGGATTGTATAGTGGGGAAAGCATCTCCAGTAAGATGTAACAGACCCACTGCCAGCGGTGCCGCGACATAAAACAAATCCCCCATTTAACTACTGTATTATTCTTTTTTCTATTCCCTAACCATTTAATTTTAATTTTAAATTTACACTTACCCAAATAATATTACACCTTCGCCAGTATCATAATTTCATAGACAAAGAT
Organism: Adenophora triphylla var. japonica; assembly: GCA_022495995.1. NCBI lineage: Eukaryota > Viridiplantae > Streptophyta > Magnoliopsida > Asterales > Campanulaceae > Adenophora > Adenophora triphylla. The sequence goes on along the minus strand of JAFEMH010001257.1, from coordinate 73,927 downwards.
AGTTTTTTTTTTACTGGTTTTTGCATATTATATACGACCTAGTTATGACCTGTATTTTAAATAAATTTGAAATTAATTAGATCTTAATTTCAGTCGAAAGTTTTAAATTTTCTAAACGATTAGAGTTCAAAATCCTAATTTTTTTTTTTTTATCTCACATGTTATACTAACAACAATTATGCACTAACTATTACATACAAGGTCGTCCAAGGGGGTCAGTGAGAGCAATTGCCCGGGATCCATTCTTAAATAGGCTAGTGGTATGTAGTATATATTTTTATTAACTGTAGTAAATATTTATTATAGAATTGTTTGCTAATTACACGAAAATTATGTGGGGAAAGTAACCGTCTATTAGTTCAGAGATTTTGCTTTGTAATCACTAATCAGGAAGTAGCTATTCATCCATTCCAAAATAAATATTCAGGAAAAAATATTTTAAGAGCAAAATATTTGGTTGTTATATAATTTTAAGTGCTGTTTATGGGCATGAATGTACAAAATATTTATTTAAGTTCAAAAATATATATCATTTAAATATCATAAAAATGTCCAATTAATTAAGAATCTTTTCATCTGATTTCGTAAAGGCCAACTAAAGTATAGGAACGACATGATTACATATCTCATTTTGTCTCTACTATTAAACTATCTATACTCACATATATTGGCGGGGCTCCCCAGGGCCAAAGGTGAGCAATTGCTCCTTTAAATTTAATTTTTTTTTATTTATTAGGGTAAATATTTCAAAATTTTGAAAGTTTTAGTGCAATTTATTAAAACTTGCCTCCCTTTATATGAAGAAAAAAATGTACTAAATTTATTTTTACTCCTTTTCACTTAATAAAAATAATTTTGCCTACCTTTAAAAGAATTTTTGGCTCCGCCACTGCTCATAACATATCAACTTTTTTTCTTAATTTTTAAACTCAATTAATTTTTTGAATTTTCGGCAAATCAAAGAATAATTGGTCTCATTTGGGTCAGGCGATCCATCCACGTATATGGATCTGGAGGTGATTACTGCCTTGATTATTATGAATTAAATTACGTGACATTTACTCACCCCACTTGATGTTTATCTACCTTCCTTCTCCGTCTCATTTTCCTCTTTAATTTACTCTTATAACCTTCCGTAAACCCTTCTTATTTGGTTTCCTTATGTTGACCAAATTACCCTCAAATCATTTGTTTACCTTTTTCATTTTTTTTTTATAATCAGCGGTTTTGGGCTATATACATAATTTTTTTATTATTATTTTTTTTAACTTGACCATCTCGAAGTTCCCTTTTTGTGTAAGTCAATTTACTAACAAGTCTCTCAATTCTCTAAAATTCCTTTAAACCACCCAGAGGCGCCTAATATTAACTAGGGAGGGATAGGGCTATATACATAATTATTGATAGTATAAAAGTATCACATCTCTCTTTCTCACTTTAAATATTACTCCGGCCAAATTATAAAATACAGTAGGATCTAAGATCCATGGAAAGGTATTAATTTGGAAACATTTTTTTTTTTCAATTTTGACAATTTAAGGTCTAACGTGACATTTTTTTTGGTACTTCTCCATGAATTTTAGGACATATTTTGTAATTTTCTTTATTACTTATCGATATATAATCTCATTTTAATCTTATTTTAAATTTGATAAAATATTAAACAAATTTTTATTGTTATATTTAGAAGCAAATCAATTTCTCGAGACAAGCTAAAAATAAAATATAACGAATTTCTTAAACGGTGAAAGTATAAAGTACTAAAATATGCCGTATATAATTGTTTAAAAAAATTTGTTTTGTATTGTCATATTTGATTTTAAAATTCATAATATAATCCTTTTACTGTATCTTTTTAAAAATTTCCATATTTCGTTACACAACCTTTCATTTTCTCAAACTTTTAGATATGATCTGCAATTTTTCAAAAGTTCAGGAGGTTAAATTACACATATAAGAATTTTTTAAAAGTTGAAAGATAAAAAGTGTATTATTATGTTCTTAATAAAATAATTTTATTATAATGATATTATATGATACGATACAAATAATGTAATGTAAAAATAAGTAGGACATATTTTGTAAGAAATTTATAATTAAGTTAAATGGTTTATTATGAGACAATGAAAGTAATTTATCACCCCCTTCACGCTGAAATGAATGTGTATTTTTATGTGATATTCTTGAAAATATTTTATTTAAATATTAATTACCGAAAAATATTTATAAATATTAATTTATTTATTTTTAGTTTTGAAGTATAAAATAATTAGTAAAAATATTGATTAAAAAATCATTTAAAGACGATTAAGTTTTTATATAAGTAAATGTCATTTTTTTACAGAAAATTATATATTTGCTTCAGAATGAATGTAAAGTTTTTATTGAAATAATATTTTTAGAATTAGTGTTTTCCATATCTCCTTTTTTGTAAACACATTATTTATATTATATCATGATTTAACAGTTACTATATACTATTCATTGCATCAACGTAATATCAATACTAATAATTCATAACCTTTAAATTATCAACAAAACACAATTTTAATACACTGCTAAATGTATCAATAAAAAATACTCCCTCCGTCCCACGTGAATGCAAACTTATTTCCATTTTGGTCCGTCCCACGTGAATGCAAACTGCTCAAAATGGAAATAAATTTATTATTTTATATTCACCCTACCCCACCCACTCATTCTCTCTCTTCATTTTTCACCATACAATTTATTCAACCAACCTACTATTAACTCCACTCATTCTCTCTCTTCATTTTCTACCACACATTTTCATTATCTTAATAATATTTCTTAATTATTGTGTCCAGAAAAATGGTTCACAATGATGTAGGATGGAGGGAGTAACTGCTAAGAAAATTTAAATTTTTTAAAACGTACGACATACAAATGAGTGATCCAGTGGTAAATTCAGACCTCACCTTTTGATGATCTCTCATTGCCTCCGTTTGCGATCCCATGTTCTGTATTATCTGGCCCGTATTTTTTGGGAGGCATTGATATACTTACATTTATAAGCGGGTAATTATTGTTAAAATATAAGTGCATTTATTGATATATTGATTGATTGGGTCCACTTGTTTGCATTATTATTCTTTTTTCAATGGTCCCATTTATTTAATTATTTATAATCTCAATCTTTATTATTATGAGACAAACGCTGTAATAACTTGCAAGTTGGTGTAGTAATTTGAAAGCACACGTAACATTGTTTGATTAATCTAATTTCTTTTTTTATAATCTCAATCTCTATTCTAGTAAAAGATCAACGAGAATTGTAGATTATGCTTAACTAATTGGGTTAATATGAATTTTTAACTATCCAACTTTTCCTTGAAACAAAAAACTATCCAACTATTCTCGGGTCAATTTTTTAATCATTTTAATTTAATGATAATGAGTTTAAACTCATACGTCATAGGCTCTTGCCTTCATAAATGTCAAAAGTTCATTTCCCATTCCGTTGTCAAAATAAAATAAAATTATTTAGTCGAATCAGGAGATAAATAGGTAGTTAACGGTAAGATTAAGCAGAGTTGCATGTGATCAAAAGTTACAATTATTATGGCTATGGTTTTGGACCACTAAGCGAAATAACAAATCCATAAATACTCACGTTAAATTCTTAATTTCACTAAAATTATTACGTAAAATTTAGGGAGAAACGCGTTTCTCCAAAAGTTATGGAGAAACGGGTTACGGGTATCCAGAACCTTTTGAAAGGATATCCAGAAACTTTTGTACGACGCTTGTCCATGGTTACTTTTGGATATCGCCTCAAAGGTTACGGATATCCGAACCCTTGGAAGGATATCCGAGAAGCTTATGAAAGTGATATCCAGAAACCTTCAAAATGATATCGAAACTTTCAAAATGTTTCGGATATTCATTTGATGGTTCGGATATACATTTGAAGGTTTCGGATATCCGTAAAACCTTCAATAAGCAATTTCTGGTCTTGGCCTTGGATTTGGCTTCAAATCTATTTTTTCTGGATATCCATCCAAAGGCTTCTGGATATCCGTTCCAAAGCTTCTGGATATCCAGAACCCTTTGAGACTGATATCCAGAAATTTTCTTCTGGTTATCAAACGTATAGCTTCTGGCTATTAAAAACGCGTTTCTCCATAGTTATGGAGAAACGCATTTCTCAGCAGACCTACTCAAATTATTATGGTATATTTTTCCCCACAATTTTTCATATATTTTAAAAAATAATAAAAAAATATATATTTTATTAAAGGTCCGCTCCTATACCTAAATGTATAAGGCTAAAATAACTTTTATACCTAGATATAAGAGTATTTTTTTCACAATTTTTCAAATTTTCTTAAAAAATAATAATATTTGCTCATATAACTAAAGATATAAGACTAAAATTGATGTTATACATATAAGAGTAATTTGTTTCATTCAAATTGTGAAAAAAAAATATTCTTATACTTGAGTATAAGAGTTTTTTTAGACCAAAAAATTATCAAAAAAGACAGTTAGGCTCCGTTTGTTTAGCGTAAAACATTTTTCCGAAAATGATTTCCGGAAAACGAAAATATTTTCCGGAAAATAAGATAAAAATGAAGTTTTTCTCATTTTCAGATGCGAAACAAACATCAAAAAATGAGGAAAATGTTTTCCGAAAAACATTTTCCCCCAAACAAACAGAGCCTTAGTAGTACTTACTCTACACATTTATTCTTAAATTCTACAACTGGACTATACATGGTGTGGCGAGTAGAAAGGAGAAGCCTAAGAGAGAGAAAGGAAGAAGGATGACGGAGTTAAGAAGGTCTCCGAACACTAATCAAATGTGTGTTTGTTCTCAGTTTTGATGTAGTTTAGTGAAGTTTTAAGATATTTATGAACTTAAATAAGTTTAATCGACTATAAGAAGGTAACCACATCTACATCAAAAATAAAATAAAATAAAATAAAAAGATGATGTAACGGGTAAGCAATATTTTGGACAAAATTTATATGTATTGTTAAGGAAGTATATAACATTATGAACTACTCCCTCCATTCCTAAATGTTTGTCCCATTTGACTTTTCAAACATTTTAAGTTAGTGATTTTGAAGCTTTAATTTTGATTATTTTTACGAACGCTTTGAAAATTATTGATAATATACACTGCCGTTATGTAATACTCTGTTCCTAAATGTTACAAGTTTTGAAAATTTAATGATTTTGAAGCTTTAATTTTGGAAACGAGATTAACTTTTTGGGACAAAAAAAAAGGGGAAATGGGACAAACATTTAGGGACGGAGGAAGTATGAAATTTAACATACGGTTAACCACTACTAAAATAATTTAATGTTTGAGTTGATTCTTATCCCGAGATTTTTCATGCCTAAAGAAAAATAAAATCAAGTGATTGATTTGTCCTATTAAGCTCCAAGATTTAGAAACCCTAACATAAATTCCTTTAGAATATTAGACACATACATATTGGTGTAACCAAAAAGAAAAAAAAAGCCAAACTAGTAGAAGATAAGGTTGCAAGTAAAACTTGTTATATACACGTTATTAACAAAATTAGAGAAACAACTTAAAATTTAAAACCCATCAAACAGCTCATTATCCCCTAAATATTATCACAAAATCTGGGAAGAAACGCATTTCTTCGTCGCGTATGGAGAAACGGGGCTTAGTTTGTCGCGCGACATACTTAGCCACAACAACTGGATATCCTTTCCAAAGCTTCTGGATATCCAGAAGCTTGAATATGGATATCCAGAAGCTTTGGAAAGGATATCCAGAAACCAAATATTTTTTCTGGATATCATTTCCAAAGCTTCTGGATATCCATATTCAAGCTTCTGGATATCCAGAAGCTGAAAGGATATCCGTAAAAATATTTGGTTTCGGATATCCTTTCCAAAGCTTCCTGGATATCCATATTCAAGCTTCTACGGATATCCGTGTTTTGAAAAGGATATCGTAAACGCAAGATGTCGCGCGACAAACATAGCCCCGTTTCTCCACACGCGACGGAGAAACGCGTTTCTCACCGTCCCATACCTAAGTGCCTAGTTTGACTTTTCACGTAATTAAGGAGAGAATATTATATTGAAAGTGTTGTAAATGTGAAAATAAAATAGGAGAGAGAATGAGCGGAGGGAATAGTAAATTATAATGGTGTTGTGAGTATTAAAATAATGTAGGAGACAGAATGAGTGAAGGAAATAGTAAAGATTCATTTCCATTTTAGAAAATGTGCACGTAGGTTTGAGACGTCCAAAATGGAAAGTGTGCACGTAGGTATGAGACGGAGGGAGTAGTATACTCCATCCGTATCACTTGAGTGAACACTTATTTTTTTTCTCGTTCATCCCATTTGAGTGGATAGTATAAAATGACAAAGTTTTTATACTATTACTATCACTCATTTTCTTTCTTATTTTACTTTTATATTCACAACACCAATCAACTTACTATTTCTCCTAGTGATTCTCTCCTATTTTATTTTTAATACTCACAAACACATTCTTCTACTAATTCTCTTTCCTACTTTTTTTTTAATTATTGTATTCAATTTTTTGGTATCAACTCACGTAGAACGAACAACGGAGGAAGTATATTATCGGTGATTATCTTGAAATTTATTAAATCATTTAATATGGTAGGTTGCAACTTTTAACTAAATTTGTCACTATTTACTCACTATTCATAAATGTGTTTTCCTAATTACATGACCAGCTACGGTCTATCTATAGTTTTATTATTCAAAAATGGATCCCACTAAATATAGTGACTCTAGTTGAGTGTAAGGAAAAAAATAGTATTACGTCTATTTTAAAATAAATGTTAAAAAAACATTTAAATTTGTTTTTGAAGAAAAAGAAATTTAATTTTTTTTGTTATCACTTATCTTGGTGGGAGGGAGCATTAGTAAATAGTTTCAAGTCATCACTGTAGGTCCCCGTTTGGTTTTGTGGCTGTAAAAGCACCACACTCCCTACGCCAAGTAGAAAAGAAAAAGTTATTCTTCTTATTTTTCATTTTACTGCAAGTTAATACTCCCTCCTTCCCATAACAACAAGTGACACACTTTGCTATTTTGGACGTTTCACTGATAAGTCACACTTCCTAAAATAAAAAATAATTTTTACTATTTCCTCCACTCATTCTCTTTCCTACAGTATTATAATACTCACAACACCATTATAATTTACTATTCTCTCCACTCATTTTCTCTCCTACTCAACTATCTACACTCATAACACATCAACCTTTTCATTTTTTTCTTAATTCCCGTGCGAAATAGTAACTGCGTCGCTTGTTATGGGACGGAGGGAGTATTTGTTTAATGGGCAAATTATAAAGTAGGACCCAAAATCTAAAGAGAGGTATCAATTTTGGGCTTGACTTTTCAATTTGAGCAGTTTAGGGCCTGACTTGAATACTTTTTACCAGTTTGGGGCTTTTGGACAAATTTCATCCAAAATTTTCGTTAATTGAACACGTGCGCTACATGTGAGATTGAGTGAAAGTTTATTTGTCATTTCGCGTTCAAGATAAATTACAAAATAGAGCCTGAAGTTTAAGGAGTGGTACCAATTTGGGGTCTAACTTCTTAATATCAGCAATTTAGGGTCTGGTTTGACTATTTTTTTATCAATTTGGAGCTTTTTGACGATTTTCGTACAAAATTCCTGTTAAGTGGACACGTGCGATGCATGTGAGATTGAGTAAGGATTTTTTCATTATTTCACGTTCAATTCTGGTTGTATAAGACGCAAAAATGTCCACAATTTCCCCCATTGAAACAAAACGAAATTCAATTCTGCCAATTAAGTTTTCCTAAATAAAATTGAGAATTTTATCATGAAAATCAATAACTGAAGATGAAGGTATGGTGAAATAGAGCGAATGCAGACGTCATGTACGAAAAGAAATTCATCTCGAATATTTCTATAATGTCCAAAGAAATAAGTAAATAATTATAACCCTCAATTTTGCCCTATTTTTTGTAAGCGAATTGTGGGTATTACTTACGGTATGATCTAGAGATGTGGGTAAGATAAAATGCATTTATACATGGGTTGATCTAAATGAATAATTAAAAGGAGGATGAAATTGAAGGATTGAAAAGAAAATAAAAGAAGACAAAAATTGAAGGATTGAAAAGAATAAAAGGCAGTCATATCTGTAACGTGAAATGACGAAAAGACCCTCTCTCAATCTCACATGTAGCGCACGTGTTCAATTAACAGAGATTTTGGACGAAAATCGTCAAAAATTCAAAATTGGTCAAAAATTGTCAAATCAGCCCTAAATTGCTAAAATTGAAAAGTAAAGCCCTAAATTGGTACCTCTCCATGGACTTTAGACCCTATTTTGTAAATTGCCATGAACGCGAAATGACGAAAAAACATAACTTAATATCACATACAGCGCACGTGTTCAATTAACGGGAATTTTGGACGAAAATCATCATAAAACCCCAAAGTGGTAAAAAATAGTCAAGTCAGGTAATAAATTGCTAAAACTGAAAAAGTCAGACCCTAAATTGATAACTATTTATGAACTTCAAGCCCTATTTTGTAATTTTCTGTTTTTAAAAATAAGTGTTACATGTAAATTGTCAAACTTTTAAAATAATGTATTTTATTTATTTAGACATAGCTTGTATCGAGGGATAATTAAAAATTATTTATATATTAAAAATATATGACTTATTAATAAAGGTGGAAAAAATCAGCAACAACATGAGGTGCGTTATAAGACCGCGGAATATCATTCATTCTTTTCGTACTCAGAAGAAGCAATATTTAGTTCAAAATTAAATCGACGGCATAACATTAAAATGTGATTAAGAACATGTTGGTTGGCAATATGTTTTGAAATCAAAACTCACTGGTCCCAAATATTATTTTTTTACCCTTAAAATTAAAACTTTATTAAATTTAATTATTTATTATAGAGTAACGTAAAGTAGAGAGAAAACAATTAACAATAATAAATTTGATTAAAAATTAAATCGTAGTAACAATTATCATTATTCTTAAAACCGAGGACACATATAAATCTCTTAGATTTTCTTTAATAAATATAAAATTTCTTCATAAAAATTAAAACATTAAATTTTATTGATTGAAAAATGAAGCGTTAATAATAGGATTATCCACGCATTAACGAGGACTAATTACTATCACAAAATTTTTAATCTTTTGATACAACTATACTTAGAGAGAATATCTTTAATTTATGGAGGAATCGACTGGACGAGGATATAAACTTTTGTTAGAAATCTTCTCAAAATTATTATTACTTAAGGAAAGATGATTCTTGTTTTGCTGTCTCAAAGATTAATTAATTATCATAAAAAAATAAATTAATTAAAATCTACTCTTTATGGTGAATTATTCATGATCAAGTAACATTTCTTTCAATAAACCAGTTCATCATGTGCTGTGCTGGAGAATATGTATAAGCAACATTAATAGAATCCTCTTTCTCATCCCAAATCCAGCTATTAATTGGACCATAACTTAATTTATTATACAGAGTTATAATTTTATTATTATTATTATTATCCGTCTTAAAATGAATTTTATATTTATAAATAAAATAATTAATACAATTTAATTATTTCTTCTAGTCCAACATACTTGTTTTGCTTTAGGTGTTTTCCCCAATTTTTAAGAATTGCAATTGTCATTACAACTTACATAAGAAATATGACCAAATCTACCCATATTATTTATCTCCCTCCTATATTACATTTCTCAAAAAAAATACAATTAATGAAATAGAACAAGGGAGAAAACAGAGATTTAAATTATTTTTATTTAAAAATGAAAAGAATTTTGGATTGGACGGGATCGGTATAGTGCAAGCGTATAATATAGTACGAACAAATAAAATACATTTATTAGAATAAAAAAGGTTAAAATGTAAGAGACACGTATTATGAGATTATATAAATATAATTAAATTTAAATTTTGACATTTAATTATCGTTGAATAGAGAAGTTACAATAACGCCCAAAATAAAAAAACCAGGGTTTACACATGGGAACTCCAAATGAATGATCGGTTTAAAAAGTAAAGCCGCTAATAATAAAATTTTAAAAGGGAGTGGAATTGGGTTGCATGATTAGATAGAGAGGGGGTGAAAAAGGGAAAAAATGCATGTGGAGGGGTATGTTAGACATTTCACGAGAAAGCCACTGAAATCCAAAACAGCTCAAAAAGCAAAGGTGACCTACATGGGCCGGCTTTTAACTATATTTAGCTGGACAGACAAAAACCAACTTATTATCACCATCGTCGCCATCTGCACCCATTTTCTCTCTCTCTCTCTCTCTCTCTCTCTCTCTCTCTCTATATTATCATTTTTTATTTTTTTCATCCCAATCTATCTAATATCTATACATACATCATCCCTATCTCTATACATAAATACATAGTATACTTGTATAAATAATTTCAAATTATTTTTTTTTCATCTATTTATTGCTAGTATGTCATCATTACATTGGGTGCAGATTAAACGAACCGTATAGAGTATTTATTTATTTATAATTTTATTTTATTTTTTGTATGAATTTTAGGTACCAGTCATTGTATTGAGTAGGCATGACAATTGTGCGGGTTGGGTTGAGTTGGGACGGGGTTGGGACTGATTAGCGGGTTAAAATGGGTCCCGCTACAACCCGTTTAAATTAACAAGTCAAATGGGTCTAGTGGGTCGTATTGAGACGGGTCAACTCGATTATTTTTTATGTTCGGGTGCCTTAGGTTAATTAATTTTGGCTATTTAAATTTGCGGGTTGAAACGAGTTGGGCCGACCTGTTAAACTTAGCGGGTTTAGATGGGTGCCCATTTCAACCCGGTAATTTAAAGGAGTTGGGTTGGATATATCGGGTAATTAGTGAATTGAGTTGTGCGAGTTAGTGGATAACGAGTCGAAATTGCGGGCTTAGTATTGAATACGGATCGAAAGAATAGTATATATGTACGCATGTACTCGTATATTTCATCGTCCTACCTATGGTAAGTGAGGCGATTTTTATTTTGCTATGCTCAAAATTATTTTTTCTAAATAATAAAAGTAATGTATTAAAAAATTTAATTGATAGTTCAATTATAATAACTTCTATGAAACGAATATGCTATACTGTCTCCATTCAGAACCACTTTTTTAATGATTAATTTGACTAAGTTGTGATAAAATATTTCAAAAAATAAAATTATTATTGACATACTATTATCAATAACAATTTTAAATTTTACTCACAAAATCTCATGAAAAACCTTTTTTACTCTTGTTTAGTGTAAAACGTGTTTTTAAAATACGCGGTGACATTTTGTAAATAAGTGAAATTAAAAAAAAATACTCGGTGACATTTTTGTAAATAATCGAAAGATATATAAATTCACTGACAGTTTTCGATACTATAATTGACACTTTTCAATATTATAACCGACATTTTATTAACACTAGAACTGACATTTTTTTTTCAACACTACCACCGAAAATATTTAACACTAGAATTGACAATCTGTAACACTATCACCAGCATTATTTTACACAACAACTGGCAATTATTAATACTATCACTTGTTTTCTTTTAGCAAATATTAAAAGTGTCAGTTTGAATATTAAAAGTGTCAGTTTGAATATTTACAAGTGTCATTTTGAATATTTATAAGTGTCAATTTGGATAATTTGGATATATGACACTTTATGATATTAAAACTGACATTTTATAATATTAGGCTCAGTTTGTTTAGCGTAAAACATTTTTCGAAAAATTTTTTCCGGCAAAATGTTTTCCGAAAAATGAAAATGTTTTTCGGAAAATAAGATAAAAATGAAATTTTTCCCATTTTCTGGTGCGAAACAAACACCGAAAAATGAGAAAACATTTTCCCCCAAACAAACGGAGCCTTAAACAATTTCAAAAAATCGATTTTTACATCTTTTAGTTTAAAACACATTTTTCATAAAATAGACTCAATTTTAAAAGGGAATTACTAAAATATCTATTTTAGTTGTTAAATCTTTCCGTAAAAAAAATAATAAAATGTTTAAAGACAATTTAACGGGGTTTGTTTCTTTTTATCTTTCTGTGCCCATTTTACAAGTGGAGTGCTCTTTAAAAAGATTCCTTCTTCTCGAGTTAAAAAGAAAAAGAGAAAGATTTTAACTTAATATATTGTGGGTTTTAAATAGTTTTCCGTAATCGGTTGTCTGTAATTTTTTACTTTTTTGGGGTGTGAGATTGACAGGCAGATCCCCACCGAAATAAATTAATAAATTCACCACACACATATCTCTCATATAACCCCTCTTTCACAATTCACCATCTTTAATTTTTCTTTCTTCATGTATTTTTATTTTCCACCTTCTTCTTCATGAGATGATGCTGCACCACCAGGGTGTTGGTGTTCCTTCCTCCCTATTGGCCAATTCCGCCGGTGATGCTGCTGCAGCTGCAGCTGCAGCTGCTCAGGAGAGTGGTGGTGGTGGGTCTTTTAGTGAGGAGGAAAGAGGGAGGATGGAAGAAGGTGAACGGAATTCCGGTGGAAATAGGTGGCCCCGGCAAGAAACAATTGCTTTGCTCAATATTCGGTCGGATATGGACGGAGCCTTTCGTGATTCAAGTCTCAAAGGACCATTATGGGATGAAGTTTCCAGGTAATTATAATTTCAAATCCATTTTTATTCATTTTCACAAGAAATAGTTTGACTTCTTTATCTTTAATTCTACTCTTTTGATTCAATTTTTATTTTTATTATTTTTTTATAATTTTTTTTGAGGGGGTGGGGGGGGGGGTTGTGTGTGTGAGGTGTGGAGATCTATATTGGATTATATCTCAGCTGAATTTTCCATCTTTGAGCAAAGGGTCAATGTTTTTCAGCTCACTTTCCCGGAATTTAGCTGTTATATCGAATTCAGATTCCGGGTATTCTTTGTTTGGATTCACTTTCTTTTCCAGCATTTTCTCGCGAATTTCAGCAAGAAAATTCGGGTGTTTTGTTATGAATTAACAGAAAGATTAAAAGAGTTAGTTTCTCAAATTTGTCCCCATGTAACAAAAAAAAAAAAAATCCCGGATCCAAGCACAAACTGATAAAAATGCAACATTTTCCCAGAAAATAAATATTTTCTATCTTGATTTTCTGTAATTTATCAAAGATTTATGAATAAATAGATACCCATTTTCTTGTTTTACTTAGTAATGTTAATTTTATGTGATAAAGCAAAGTCATCGTCATTAGTGTTTGTTTTATTGATGTGTTTAAGATTAGTTGAAAAAAAGGAACACAAATCTTTATTGGAACTGTTATTATCATGAATGAATCAGGAAGCTGTCCGAACTCGGTTATCATCGAAGCGCCAAGAAATGCAAAGAGAAATTCGAGAACGTTTACAAGTATCACAAGAGAACCAAAGATGGCCGCACTTCCAAAGCCGACGGCAAAACATATCGGTTTTTCCAACAATTAGAGGCCCTCGATACTAATCCTCCGGCCACCACCCCCACCACTCATCATCTCCAGTTACCAGCACCACTGCATGCCCAGCCGGTTTCAACAATGCCAGCTGTCACTCAAATGTCGAATACCGCCACCGTGGCGCCGATTGTATCACAAGTTTGTACTCTTCCATCTATGAGTGTGAACCCTATGGTTACTGTGTCCCAACCTCAATCACAAGCAAATGTTGCTCCGATTTCGATAAACCCTACTTCGGTTGCGATGCCTATGCCTACGCCGCCAAATCATCAACATTTTTTGCATCCGAACATGTCGGGTAGTATGATGTCGGCTTCGACTTCATCGTCTTCGACTTCTTCGGATTCAGAGCCGCCAGAGAGGAGGAAGAAGAGGAAGAGAAAGTGGAAGGACTTTTTCGGGAGGTTGATGAAGGAAGTGATTGATAAGCAAGAGGAGCTGCAGATGAAGTTCTTGGATACATTGGAGAAACGCGAAAGGGAGCGGATGATTAGAGAGGAGGCTTGGAGGGTGCAAGAAATGGCTAAAATGAATCGGGAACATGATTTATTGGTTCAAGAAAGATCCATTGCTGCCGCCAAAGATGCCGCCGTGATCTCATTCTTGCAGAAGATATCGGAGCAACAAAATGCAGGTGCACCATTACCGCAGTTGCCAGTACAAATTCAAGTCCAAGAAAGTACTCAACAATCACCACAACCGCGTGCCGCACCAGTACCAGTACCAGTATCATCAATACCGGTACCAATTGTGCAACAACCACCACCACAGCCACCACAACCGCAATCACAACCTCCTCAATCACAACCACAAATACAACAATCACTAGCTGTAGTTCCGGTATCAACACCAGTACCAGCACCTGCACCTGCGCCAGCACAAACTCTGACGAAAAATATGATTGTTGCGAAAACTGATAACGGTGGTAGTGGGGACATAAACATGCTATCGCCGAGCCCATCTAGATGGCCAAAAGTGGAAGTTCAAGCATTGATCAAGCTTCGAACCACCCTCGACATGAAGTATCTAGAAAACGGTCCCAAAGGACCTCTATGGGAAGAAATATCATTAGCCATGAGAAAGCTCGGGTACAACCGCAACGCAAAGAGGTGCAAGGAGAAGTGGGAGAACATCAACAAGTACTACAAGAAAGTGAAGGAGAGCAGCAAGAAACGGCCCGAAGACTCAAAAACTTGCCCGTATTTCCACGATCTTGATGCGATATATAGAGAGAGAGGCAAGATGACCGAGGGGCAGTTCAATCCATTAAAGCCGGAGAATCAAATGGCACCTATCATGGCCCAGCCGGAGCAACAATGGCCGCTACCACAACACCACCAGTCGGCCGCCATGGACATAGATCACGAGAGTCAGAACCATAATGATGAGGATGACGATGATGAGGAGGAAGAAGACGAGGACGAAGGAGGTGAGTACGAGATAGTAACGAACACAAACAATAATAATAAGGCAACTTCAATGGCTACCATTGAGTGAGACAGGAGATGTTTTATGAGAAGCATGAATTGGGAAAAAATGTGGGTCAAGTGGCAGAATTGTCGGGTTGGCCTGACGGGTGGGTAAATGGGTCAGTTGAGATTCCGGGCGGTGAAAAAAATAATAATTTCAAAATTGAAATGCATACACATGGGAGGAGGGGTGGGGTAAGGGGGGTGGTGTAAGTCTGTAATTGTCTACAGTTGGGTAGTAGTATAATGTTTTTATTTTTATGATTTATTTATTAAATTTGCAAAAAAACTGAATAATTTTCAGAGTATTTGGGGGTGGGGGAATAAAATATAAGGGGTGGGGTTGGGGTAAAAATGTGTTGTAATTTTACTTTTTACTTTTTTTTTTGTTCAATGGGTTGTAAATGTGAGAAATGGTTACAAGTGTTTTGTTTCTTTATGGACATTGAAATACTTTTACAGTTTTACTCCAATCTTTTACTGTGCTTAAGTTAACCTTGGGTAAGTCTCATATTTATTTTATTTTATTACGATGCAAAAACCTTTTATTTTCTTATTTTAATTATGGTGAAAATGAGTACTGTTATACTCCATTTCGTCCATTACTCAATAAAAGCTTTTTATTATTTTTATAATTCTCCACTCATTCCGTTATATTATTCTCCACTCATTTTCTCTTTTGACATAAAATATTATTATTTCCTCCACTCATTCTCTCTCCTACATTATTTCCCTTTCTTAATTTACGTTCAACCCTCCGTAACAACCTTTATTGAAACGGAGGGAGTATGTTATACTCTCCGTCATGTAACACATTCTGGCGTTTCTTATTGAGAACGGAAAATAAGGAATAATGTTATTAAAGTAGGTGTTGTGAGTGGGAGGAGAGAGAATGAGTGGAGAGAATAGTAAATTATAATGGTGTTGTGAGTAATAAAATAATGTAGGAGAGAGAATGAGTGGAGAGAATAGTGATTTAAGGTTTCCTTTTTAGGAAAGTGGGACTTTAAAGAGGGACGTTCAAAATAGCAAAAGGGGTAATGTTCTATGGGACGGAGGGAGTATGTATTATGCGTTATAAGAAAACTGATTTTTCATTCTACATTCATTTATTATCTCTATATAGAAAATCTAAACTCATTCTGCTAGCCCTGAATACATGTATAAACCAACTTAATATATATTCACTCGTATTTTTTTCTTTTCCTCTGTAGCCCGTTTCAAAATAAATGATGTATCTATAGATTAGAAATGTTTATCATGGTACAAATAAATATAAATAAGTAATCGCATTTATTAGAAAGTTAAATACTTTTCCCTCCGTCCCAAAAATGGATGTTAATTTGAGATTTAAGGGTCATTTTTGAAAAGATTGATTTTTTTATAAATAAAAATTATAAAGATTCTCGCTATTTAGTTTCAAAATTTTAGTTTTGCAAAAGTATAATGAACTATGAAAAAAATTAAAAAATATAATAATTTAGGGACAAAGTTATTTAAAAATTAAGTTTTAAATTGCCATTTATTTTGGGATAAAACAAAATATTTAATTTGGGAAAGAGAGAATATAACATTTAATACGTGTTAGTGTTACTAGAGTAGTCTAAAGTAAATCCTAAGACTACCCTCAACTCAATGGTTTCATCCCCTTCCTCCATTTCATCTAACACTTTTTACACTTTTTCTCATTCACCTAATATTTCATCTACCCATTTCATTTACCCCCTACAATGACTAACTTAAATTAAATTTCAACTCCCTCCAACTATCAATCTATACCCCACCACTTTTATTTTATTTATATTCTCTATTTTTATGATTAGTAAAATAATAATAATAATAATAATAATAATAATAATAATAATAATTATTATTATTATTTATAATTAAAAAAACATTTCACACTTAATTAAAAAAATATTGCATCAATTTATAGGAAAAAATAATGATTTTTTTTAAATAAAGGCTAAAATGAAGAAGGATAATTGAGAAATGAGTATTTTTTTTGTGTCCAAATCAAATGAAACTTATATCAATTTGTAGGAAAAAAAAATGATGAATTTTGGTGAAAAAAAATTAAAAAAAAATTAATTTACTAGGTGATAATTCAGCTCAAATTGAAAAATGAGTGTTTTTTTTTTTGTCCAAATCAAATGAAACTTATATCAATTTGTAGGGAAAAAATTGATATTTGGTGAAAAAAAATTAAAAAAAATTAATTTACTAGGTGATAATTCAGCTCAAATTGAAAAATAAGTGTTTTTTTTCAATGTCCAAATCAAATGAAACTTATATCAATTTGTAGGGGAAAAAGATGATGAATTTTGGTGAAAAAAAATTAAAAAAAAATTAGTTTACTAGGTGATAATTCAGCTCAAAGATTTGGGATAAAAAATTTTTTTCGAAAATCTAACGGCCCTATAAGAGCTTGACACGTGGCGAATAAAGAAAAAAAAAAGTAAACTTTCAGCTGGATGAAAGTTTTCATCCAGCAATTTAATCCCAGTCATTTCAATCCTTCCATTGTAAATTGTAGTGTTTCAATCGGGATGAAATTGATTTCATCTCCCATTTCATCCCCCATTGTAAGTAGTCTAATTGTAAGTAGTCTAACAAGGCATTGTTTTGTTAGAAGTTGTGATCTTTGAGATTCAATATTACTTGTGGCAATCAGGTGTTGTTTTTTGTATGACATCTAAAAATAGAAGATTTTTCCTTATTTTCCCAATCATTTAAACTATTGAAGCAGAAAGAGAAATATTCTGTGTCAATTTTATTTATAGCAATTATTAATTAAAAGCAATTTGCTTTCCCAACTAAGCTACCACCAACCAACTGTACAAAAAGGAACTAAAACTTACCACCAAAGACATTGCCCGAAAAACTTCATGGAAATAAATCTATAAATAAAAGCTAATATAAAACTCCTAATTCTTCAAGTTTGTGTTTAAGGCTCCGTTTGTTTAGCGTAAAACATTTTCCGGAAAATGATTTCCTGTAAAATGTTTTTCAAAAAATGAAAATATTTTTCGGAAAATGAGATAAACATGTTTAGCGTAAAACATTTTCTCAATTTTTCGGTGCGAAACAAACACCGAAAAATGGGAAAAATATTTTCCGAAAAATATTTTCCCCCAAACAAACGGAGCCTAAGAGTAAAAGGTAGGAAATAACAACATTTTCTTTGTGTTCTCCCAAAATTGTAATTTATGAGACACCCTAGACTCACCATCTCCCCCCCCCCCCCCTTTCACGTTATTTCCTCTCCCTCTCTCTTCATTTTAATCTTTTTTCTCTCTCTAAAAAAAAAACACACACACACACACACACTCCTCTCTCTCTCTAAAATACATGATAACAGTCCTTTTTATCCTTTTTTGTTGATGGTATCCTTCTCTGATTCACTCACTTTGATGTATCAACACTCATCCAGATCTACAGTCGAATCTCTTTCTCGTTTTCAGATCTACACAAATATGTGTAGATCTACACAGATGGAGGTAACACCGAACCGAATCATTCCTCCGTCTTTCTCTAGGCCTTTGCATGCATGGATGGAGGTAACACCTCTCATCGCAGGAAACCTTCTTCTAATCAAAACTCACCAAAAACCCTAAATCTCACAAACAAACGTTCAAAATTTCAAAGCATCAACGATGTTTTTGTGGAATTTTGCTAAATCCGTCGAGGAGATGTTCTCCAAGTGAGCCATATAAAGAGGCTTTGCAAGTTTGTATTAAAGAAGAAATTAGGGCAATTGATTCTCATATATATCGATCTTAATCAGCTTGATGTTCAGCTAAGGAATGACTTGTTTCAACTCTCGAATTTGGCTCATTACAACTCTTATACAATAGTTATAAGAGTTGCAATGTGTAAATTATCAAATTAATTCAAAGATTTTTTATTTTTATTTTTTTGAAAAAATTGTCTTATTGCAGAATTTTAAGAGTTGAATTGGACTTATATTTCAGCTATAAGAGTTGTAATGAGTAAATTATCTGATTATTTCTTGACTATTATTAGATATTTTTTATTTATTTTTAGGTTGAAAAAACTATCTTATTGCTGAACTATAAGAGGTGAATTGGTCTTATACTTCAGCTATAAGAGTTATAATATGTAAATTATGAGATTAATTCGTTGCCATTATCGGAATTTTTGATATTTGTTGAAATAATTGTCTTATAACTGAATTGTGAGAGATGAGTTGGTCTTATACTCCAGCTATAAGAGATGCACCAGGAGTGAGATTACAGTTCTATAAATAATTGACATAACTAGTGGTATTTCTGTAAATAAGTGATTTTACTAGAATTTAATAGTGTTAAAATGGAAAAAAATTACTCTTATAAGTCAATTATAAGTGGGAAAATAGTTTTATAATTAAATTATAAGTGACGAGGAGTGTCTATGGGATTTTCAACATTTCGTATCATAGGTTGTGTTTAAATCTCGCACGAGGGGCTATAGGATTATGAGCCCTAAAAGTTATGCCTTGAAATCTGGATTTGATTTAATTAACAAAATAATCAGCTTTGCTTGCCTGTATTATTATTCCTCCATACCACACATTATTACTTTCTCTAAGGAGTAGTAATAATTTTTTTTTTGGTAGATCTCATTTTCTTGATTGTTGTACATTTGTCAATTGGTAATATAACAATAATATATATATATATATATATATATATATATATATATATATATATATATATATATATATATATATATATGGATCGATCTAAACTTAGGCAAAGCATGAGAATAATAAAGATGACTAATAAACATATATTAATTCTAAAGGAAAATTCATGGAATTGCTACATGAGAATAATAAAGATGACTAATAAACATATATTAATTCTAAAGGAAAATTCATGGAATTGCTACAGTAAAACAGTAATTTTGACTTTTTTTTCTAATAGTAAATTTGACTTTTTTATTTCTAGGGTACGTACCAAAATAAGCAAAGGATCGATCTAAACTTAGGCAAAGCATGAGAATAATAAAGATGACTAATAAACATATATTAATTCTAAAGGAAAATTCATGGAATTGCTACATGAGAATAATAAAGATGACTAATAAACATATATTAATTCTAAAGGAAAATTCATGGAATAGCTACAGTAAAACAGTAATTTTGACTTTTTTTTCTAATAGTAAATTTGACTTTTTTATTTCTAGGGTACGTGGTCTTTGTTCTACCCGGCACACACTTTATAAATTTTGAATATTATAAAGCCGCGATGAGTGAGGATAAAAACCTCCAACTCAAAAGTGTCTCTGAGACACCTTGACGCTACCTGGTTTCCGACCGATATACCTCATTTATTTAAAAGTCTCTTTTACTAAAAGAAAGCATATGAATATAAAGAATAAATAAAGAACTCAGAATAATAAGAATAACTTACTTCTTTATTTATGTATCTCTTCGTAATTTACAGGAATTGTACAGTGGATGGTTGGATACAGTGGATGGTTCAGGGGTAGAGAGATATCTAGAGAGAAGGGGAAGATGTGGAAACTGAAAACAAACTATCAAAACCAAAACCTGCCTCCTAAGTGAGGAGAGTTTCTGATTTATATTACAAGGGGGAGTAGTGGATCGCGCCACATGTTCGGTGCGCATTTGTCCTCTTTAAGAGGGATCCACAACTTTTGACTAATACATATATTTACAAAATAAATTGTCATCCACTGAGAAAGTGGATTCCATATGTCGGGGCGGCTTCACTGTGACTTCACTGTGAGATGCCCTTTTCTTTGTCTTTCTTTGATTTGTCCATTATGGTGGGGGTCACCATATTGTTTTGTATGGCTGCTTTCCTGTTCATCTTTTGTTTTGGAATTGGTGGATGCTGACCTTTGCTGATGAGTTGCTGATGTAGTCATCCTCATAGGTCTCCTTCTAGCTCCTGGTTGGGCTGGGTGAAGATGTCTTCATTGTTGTAGAAATCATCTTCTGGCATTGTTGACGATGAGCAACTTTCTTCGTCATTGAGTTGGTTCATCAATCTTTCAAAGTCTGTCTGATTGGTACATTCGTCATGAAGGAATTCTTCGTTTTTCTGGATTTGTTTGGGTGGAACATTTTTGAGGAATTTTGTATTTTGTTTGAAATAATTGTTGACCGTAGTCAAATCATATCTGAATATTTCATTTTTTTCCCACCATTTGATCTTATGTTTTCTGATCAAGACGGGAAGAATTGTTTTTCTTATGCATGCACACTTTTGTTGCCCATAGGCACCCATTTGTAAACCCATTTGTACACACTCATACATTTGTTCCTCCTTTAGGTCAAATTTTGTCATGAAAATCCAAGGGACCTGGAAGTTATGACAAAATTGGGCCCAAATGGGGGATTGATCAATTTCCTCTGGATAAGTAAATATTTGGCCCAGAGATTGAAGGCCTGTTTTTGTAGAATTTGTAAACATCCTGCTAGGCCATTATCCTGTAATATTAGCATGCAAGTGCGAATAAAGTTCACAATAAAGTAACATAAGTAATTGTTTTTTATGCCAAATTGTATTGTCTATTGCGGTTTCTAAATTGGCCCAAATATTTAATGCGTTTTCTAAAATAGTCCAAAAATATGGATCTCTTAATCTTTCATCTCTTAATGCTTTTTCAAGGATATTAATTTCATTTTTAAGTTTTTGCTCTTTCCGACTAATTTCTCTGAAGATTGTCAAATATCTTGTCATTGTAATCAATCCTGCATTCAATTAATCTGGTATTAGCAAAGGATTTTGTCTAGAGTTTCCAATATGGTCACTTTCAATACATTTTATTATTCTTTTAAGGGCGGATATGTTTGCATCTATAGATAATCTGTATTTTCTAGCAAATCTATATTCTAAAACTTCTTCTAAATCGTAAGTGTGAACTCTAAGTTCTGCAGTTTTACTAATTGGAATTTTTGTGCTTATGTTTTTACTTTCTTGAAGTAATACATCTGTTTTTTGAAAACAATATTTTAAATAATTTATGTTATTCAGATATATGAGTTGGCCATCTATTTTCATATGCCATTGTACTGGTTTTTGTTGGTCAATAGTCATATGAATTGTATCTTGGTAGAATTTTTGTCTCGGTGATAATATTTGTTGGGATGAAGATCCTATTTCTAATTTTTGTTTTTTAGGGCTTTCCATTATTTCCTTGTAGGAATTCTCTAGTTAGGAAATCTGGGATTGAATTGTCTTTTCCTGCAATATGAATAATTTCAAAATCAAAAATTGATAATAATGCTTGCCATCTGGCAAATATTTGTTTTGCAGCTAAATTTTTTACGTCTTTTTGTAGAACATCTTTAGCAGCTTTACAGTCTACTTTAACAGTGAATTTTTGATTAAGTAAGTCGTCTTGAAATTTTGTTATGCATAATACTATGGAAAGAATTTCCTTTTTTATTGTGGAATATTTAGATTGAGTTTCATTCCATATTCCTGAATAATACCTTATTATATGAATTTTCCCATTAATTTCTTGAGTTAATATTCCTCCATATCCTATGCAAGGCGTACGTAGATACTATCTTTGGTGCATTTGGATCACATATCGTTAAACGGGGTAATTGTTTTACATATAACTTAATTTGTTTTATTACATTAGTGTGTTCTTTTGTCCAAGGTTTTGGATTTTTCTTTAATCATTATAAAGAGGTTTGCGAGATTTGTCTTATTTTGGAAGAAAATCAGCTATGTAGTTTAACGATCCTAAAAACCTTTGTAATTGAGTTTTGTCTTTTATTTCATCTGGAAATTTGTCCGCAAAGTCTATTGATCTTTGGATAGGTATTATTGTGTTATTGGTTATTTCATGACCTAAGAACCTTATTTTTGTTTGATATAACTTTATCTTAGGTTTAGATAAAACCAGTCCATTTTTTATCATTGTTTTGTAAAATATGTTTAGATGTTTTTCATGTTGTCCTAAATCTTTACTAAAAACTAGAACATCATCTATGTAAACTATAATAAATGTGTAAGGGTTAAATATTTCATTCATGATTTTTTGAAATTCGCTTGGTGCATTTTTTAATCCAAATGGCATTACATTCCATTCGTATTGTCCAAATGGTACTGTGAATGCTGTTTTGTATCTATCTTGTTCTGCTATTTGGATTTGCCAAAATCCTGATTTCATATCAAATTTTGAAAATAAGTGACAACAAAACCATCAGGGTATTAACAGAATATAATGAACAATCAACATCTGAATCAGAATCCATCCTTGATTCTGAAAATTATGAAATAGACAATAAGGATAAACTAATACAAGCCATTCAAGGTTTTTATAAAAAAGAAGCGGATGATTTAGAAATAGTAGGAAATCAACAAAAATCTTACAATGCAAAAAATATTTATGAGTGGAACATTGATGGACTAAGTGAAATGGAAATTATTAATAAAACGAAAGAAATGATAATTGTAGGAAATATTTACAAAACACAAAATATTACAGAAAGACAAGCTACAGAAAATATAATCCTAGGTTTCACAGGACAGCTACGTACCTGGTGGGATAAATTATTAGGAGAAGAAATAAAAAATGCTATTTTAACGGCGGTAAGAAATGATGCTCAAGGACAACCTTTAACGGATGAAATTGGAAGGCTGCACCAAGACAAATTAATAACTCTAATATTTAACATCACAACTCATTTCATAGGAGACATAGATTTATATACGAAAAGAAATTCGAAATATTACAAAAATTTAAAATGAGAAAATTAGGACAATTCAAATGGTATAAAGAGAATTTCTTACAAAGAGTTTTTTAATCTAAGGGACCCAAATAACATATCTTGGAAAGAAAAATTTATTCTTTGGATTACACAGGATTATTTTTCGGAAAAAGTAAAAGAAACAATAGAACAAAAATTCGGAAAAATTTCTTATAATGAATTAACCTATGGAGATTTAATCACTAGTGTAAATATAACAGGACTAAGATTATGTCAGGACCAAAGATTAAATTATAAATTAAAGAAAGAAAGTGCACAAACACGTAAAGAATTAGGAAATTGGTGTGAACAATTTGGGTTTGGAAAATTAAAACCACCTCATAAAAAGAAAAGAAATGAACACAATCCTTATTATAAAAACAGTACTTATAGAAGAAAACATAGGAAAACAAATAAAAAATACACAAAAGAAACACCTGAATATTATAAAAATTCAAGTCACAAGAAAAGATATAGTAACAAATATAATAACAAGAAATATAAGAAAAATAATAAATACACAAACACCCACAATAAAACAATAAAATGTTTCCTATGCAGAAAACCTGGACATATAGCTAGGGACTGCCCAGCTAGAAAACAAATAAAACAAATTTGCAATAACCTTAATATAAAAGAAATAGATCAAATAATATCCCAAATAGATAATCTAGAAGTAACAACCACAGAAAACGAACAAATTAGTGGAGAAGACCCCTCTTTTAGCACAGACTTCACAGATAATGAAGAAGAAATTAATGAATGTCAAAATGGATGCAAAGGAGTGTGTATGTGTACAACCAAAATTAATACTATAGAACAATATGATGAGATATTAGAAAAAATTAAAGAGATAAAGGAACCAGTTATAAAACGAAAATTCCTAAGACAATTAGAGAAAACCATAAAGGAGGAAAAACCAAAACCTTCAACACCATCTCAATATGAAGATGTGGTACAAATGTTCCAAGACAAAAAGAAGCAAATTTCTTCACTAGATTTACAAAGAGAAATCAGAGAAATAAAGCAAGAAATAAAATTATTAAAACAAAGTAATTTAGAATTACAAAAATCACAAAAAGAATTAGAAGCAAAAGTAACAATACATGAAATTAAAAAACAAATAAGTGCGACTTATAAAGGAGAACCCTCCAAAAATTTAGGTAAAAAACCCTCTAAAAAATTAGATGAACAATTTCAAAATCCTTTTGGGAAAGACAAAGGAATAATAATAAAAACTAGAGAAAATACGGAAACAGAAACATCCTCTTCAACAGAAACAGAACAAGACACAGAAGGAAGTTTATATGCAATAAATAAAGTTAGGTTCCAAAAATGGTATGTCACCATAAAAATGACAATAGGAACCTTCCAATATGAAGGAATAGCCATGCTAGACTCAGGAGCAGATCTAAACTGTATAGAACAAGGCATAATACCCTCTAAATATTTTATTAAAACAAAACAAAACCTCTCAGCAGCAAATTCTTCCTTGTTAAAAGTTAAATATAAAATACCAGAAGCTCACATATGTAATAACAACATTTGTTTTAAAACAAGTTTAATACTTGTAAAAGATCTAAATACAAGAGTAATATTAGGAAATCCTTTTCTACAAATGTTATATCCATTTAAAGTATCCAAACAAGGAGTAGAAACAAAAATATTAGGACAAAAAATAATATTTAAATTCATATATCCCGTTTCTACCCATGATGTTAACAATGTACAAAAAGAAAACATAACAAAAATAAACTCATTAAAAAAACAAATTGAATTCTTAAAAGAAGACTTACATAATACAAAGTTAGAAGAAAAACTGCAATCAGGAGAATGCAAAATTAAAATAGAAAAGATATTAGAAAAATTCGAGAAAACCTTATGTTCTGACCTACCCACAGCTTTTTGGGAAAGAAAGAAACATGTCATAACATTACCATACGAAAAAGAATTTAATGAAAGGATGATTCCAACTAAAGCAAGACCAATCCAAATGAACCAAGAATTACTAGAATATTGTAAGAAAGAAATAAAAGAATTATTAGATAAAAAATTAATAAGGAAAAGCAAATCACCATGGTCATGCTCTGCTTTCTATGTCACAAAAAATGCAGAGATTGAGAGAGGAGCTCCAAGGTTAGTGATAAATTATAAACCATTAAACACAGCCTTAAAATGGATTAGGTATCCAATCCCTAATAAACAAGATTTATTAAAAAGACTGCATAATGCATCAATATTTTCAAAATTTGATATGAAATCAGGATTTTGGCAAATCCAAATAGCAGAACAAGATAGATACAAAACAGCATTCACAGTACCATTTGGACAATACGAATGGAATGTAATGCCATTTGGGTTAAAAAATGCACCAAGCGAATTTCAAAAAATCATGAATGAAATATTTAACCCTTACACATTTATTATAGTTTACATAGATGATGTTTTAGTTTTTAGTAAAGATTTAGGACAACATGAAAAACATCTAAACATATTTTACTAAAAACAATGATAAAAATGGATCGGTTTTATCTAAACCTAAGATAAAGTTATATCAAACAAAAATAAGGTTCTTAGGTCATGAAATAACCAATAACACAATAATACCTATCCAAAGATCAATAGACTTTGCGGACAAATTTCCAGATGAAATAAAAGACAAAACTCAATTACAAAGATTTTTAGGATCGTTAAACTACATAGCTGATTTTCTTCCAAAGATAAGACAAATCTGCAAACCTCTTTATGACAGATTAAAGAAAAATCCAAAACCTTGGACAAAAGAACACACTAATGTAATAAAACAAATTAAGTTATATGTAAAACAATTACCCTGTTTAACGATATGTGATCCAAATGCACCAAAGATAGTATCTACAGACGCTTCAGACATAGGATATGGAGGAATATTAACTCAAGAAATTAATGGGAAAATTCATATAATAAGGTATTATTCAGGAATATGGAATGAAACTCAATCTAAATATTCCACAATAAAAAAGGAAATTCTTTCCATAGTATTATGCATAACAAAATTTCAAGACGACTTACTTAATCAAAAATTCACTGTTAAAGTAGACTGTAAAGCTGCTAAAGATGTTCTACAAAAAGACGTAAAAAATTTAGCTGCAAAACAAATATTTGCCAGATGGCAGCATTATTATCAATTTTTGATTTTGAAATTATTCATATTGCAGAAAAGACAATTCAATCCGCATTTCCTAACTAGAGAATTCCTACAAGGAAATAATGGAAAGCCCTAAAAACAAAAATTAGAAATAGGATCTTCATCCCAACAAATATTATCATCAAGACAAAAATTCTACCAAGATACAATTATATGACTATTGACCAACAAAAAACCAAGACAATGGCATATGAAAATAGATGGCCAACTCATATATCAATAACATAAATTATTTAAAATATTGTTTTCAAAAACAGATGTATTACTTCAAGAAAGTAAAAACATAAGCACAAAAATTCCAATTAGTAAAATAGAACTTAGATGGCACATTATGGATTTAGAAGAACTCTTAGAAAATGATTTGCTCAAAATACAAACCCTCTATAAATGCGAATATTGCCGCACTAAAAAGGATAATAAAATGCATTGAAAGTGATTACACAGAACTAGACAAAATCCTTTACTAATACCAGATTAATCTCATGTTCACAGAATTGGCACAATGATATATTATATGGAATCTTTTAAACTACTCAAAAGAAAAGAAGATAGATTAAAAGAAATTAAAGATCTCGAAAAAAGAATAATAGAAGAAGAAAAGAGATATTATCCCTCAATTATCATATTTGGACCTCTTTAGAAATAGCATTACAAAATACATTATGGTAGCAAAAAGACAAAGTCTTAAACTAGTTTATATTGAACTTAATTTCATTTGGCTAAAAATAATTACGATAACCATCTTTTGCAGATGCTTTCACCCTACGGAGAAAATAAAAGATAAGAAGCTTATTTACCATTGTCTTCCTCCATCACAAAATCACCAATTTTCATCTCGACAAATCACCAAAATAGAAAACAAATTTACAGCTTGCAACTTAGCAACCATCTTCATCATTCTCCCTTTAGGAACCATCACAAAGACTTACAAAACATCTTCAGCAGTAATGTTCCTCAACCATCAAGCCCACATTTGCCTTACCATGTCCAAGCCCAAAACAAAACTAACACCACCTCCTTTTTACAAACAATAGGCTCAGCCCCAAAGCTCAAAATCCAAGCCTGTCCTATATCTACAAATCATTTGAAAGAATTATCATGTCACACAACCGTAGTATTTTGAAAATAATTGGCATCACTTTCACAATGCCTTCCTTCAAACCTCACAATTATCTACTGACATAATTTTGACAAATCCCAATTGGCTCTTATGAGAAAATTTTGATTCAAACAAATCACCTTTCCATACGATCATTCTAGACACGCCCAAAATCGATATTGTAAGGTCTGCATTTTAAAAATCTTATCAGATCGTGATCGGGCCAAAGCCCAATGAAGCAAGATTTGCATTTTCAAAATGTCATCCGATTTAATTGGGATTATATTACAAGCTGTCACGGGCTTTTCTCAAACAAAACAAATCATTTTCTGCCTATCATATTCTACTTCACCATTAATTTCCACTATTGCTTTGTCAATATGGTGAAAAATTTTGGATTGACAAAACAATAGTTCCCTAATGATGTAAGATAGCTTTCGATCATTGGTCAAAACCATATAGTCCAGAACCTTTTCAACAAATTCCTCTATGGTCCTTATTCTCGCTTCTGTCCACTTCGATTTTTCATGACGAATTTGATCTAAAGGAAACAAATAGGCGCACTACGGGCAACAGTGTGGTTCACGTTATTTGATCCAAAACATAAGATCAAATGGTGGAGAAAATCAAATATGCAAGATGCGATTTCGACGGGAGTCAACGACATTTCAAAGTCTCAAACACAAATCCTTGAACTCCAAAAACTGAAGAATTCCTTCAAAGAAACAACATGGCAAAATTAATGTATGGCCATCGCACAGATTTTGAAAGATTATGCCGACGAGCTAGCGGCCATCGTCAATCAATGCCAGAAGATGAATTTCTGTCACACGAAGACATATCACGTGCGTCCAGGAGCACCGAATCTATGAGGAAATTACATCGAATATAGGATAACAAGACTAAACAATATGGTGATCACAGAGGGCCTGCAAATGACCCCCTACTGACAAAGACAAAGACAAGCAGGCGACAATAGTCGCCCTGACAAATGGAATTCATTTCTCGCGATGACAATTTATTTTTGTAAATATAATAGTTGTGGATCCTCTCTAAGGACAGTCGCCGCACGAACATGTGTGGCTGATCTCACTACCCTCGTATAAACAGAGACCCTCATTATGAGTGCAGCCTGCTTTTGATAGCTTGTTTTCAGCTTCATCTTCCTTCTCTCTTCTAGATATCTTCTACACCATCCATTTGTATTCAACCATCCACGTATATATCTCAAATTACGAAGAGATACATAAAGAAGTAAGTTATTCTTATTACTCGAGTTCTTTATTTATTCTTTATATTCATATGCTTTCTTAGTAAAAGAGACTTTAAATAAATGAGGTATATCTGGTAACTGGAAACCAGTCGAGGTGTTTGTAGACACATTGTTTTATCTTTTATCGAGAATATTCAAAATTTATAGCTAGGTGTCGTAAGACACGCGCATTCTAGAAATAAAAAGTCAAATTACTATTAATGAAAAAAGTCGCTTTAATATCGTAGCATTCCATGAATTTTCCTTTAGAATTAATATATGTTTATTAGTCATCTTTACATCATGTTGCTTCTGCTTAGATCGATCCTCGCTATTTTGGTATCAAATAAGCAAAGGATCGATCTAAACTTAGGCAAAGCATGAGAATAATAAAGATGACTAATAAACATATATTAATTCTAAAGGAAAATTCATGGAATAGCTACAGTAAAACAGTAATTTTGACTTTTTTTTCTAATAGTAAATTTGACTTTTTTATTTCTAGGGTACGTGGTCTTTGTTCTACCCGGCACACACTTTATAAATTTTGAATATTATAAAGCCGCGATGAGTGAGGATAAAAACCTCCAACTCAAAAGTGTCTCTGAGACACCTTGACGCTACCTGGTTTCCGACCGATATACCTCATTTATTTAAAAGTCTCTTTTACTAAAAGAAAGCATATGAATATAAAGAATAAATAAAGAACTCAGAATAATAAGAATAACTTACTTCTTTATTTATGTATCTCTTCGTAATTTACAGGAATTGTACAGTGGATGGTTGGATACAGTGGATGGTTCAGGGGTAGAGAGATATCTAGAGAGAAGGGGAAGATGTGGAAACTGAAAACAAACTATCAAAACCAAAACCTGCCCTATCTAATGAGGGGGCTCCTTATTTATAATACAAGGGGGAGTAGTGGATCGCGCCACATGTTCGGTGCGCATTTGTCCTCCTTAAGAGGGATCCACAACTTTTGACTAATACATATATTTACAAAATAAATTGTCATCCACTGAGAAAGTGGATTCCATATGTTGGGGCGGCTTCACTGTGACTTCACTGAGAGATGCCCTTTTCTTTGTCTTTCTTTGATTTGTCAATTATGGTGGGGATCACCATATTGTTTTGTCTGGCTGCTTTCCTGTGCTTCTTTTGTTTGGATGCTGACATGCTCACGATGTAATTGGTTTCATAGATCCAGCTCTCAAGCTCCCGGATCGGGCCGGGTGAATATGTCTTCATTGTTGTAAAATTCATCTTCCGGCATTGCTGACGATGAGCCGTTTCCTTCGTCACCGAGCCGGTTCATTAATCTTTCAAAATCTGTCTCCGATTGGAACACCGGGCCATCTCGTGCCATGATCTCGTTGTTTCTTTTGAAGGAATTCTTCGTTTTTCCGGGATTTGTTTGGGGTGGAACATTTTTGAGGAATTTTGTGTTTCGTTTGAAATAATCGTTGACTCCACCAAATTGCATCCGCATATTTCGCTTTTCTCCCACCATTTGATCTTATGTTTTCTGATCAAAGTGGGAAGAATTGTTTTCCTTACGCACTCACACTTTGTTGCCCACGGGCACACACATATTTGTTTTTCCTTTAGATCAAATTCCGTCATGAAAATCCAAGGGACCCGGAAGGTAATGACGTATCAAGGACCATAGAGGAGATTGTTCAAAAGGTTCTGGATATATGGAATTTTTCGACCAATGGTCGAAGGCTATTTCAGACATCATTAGGAACTATTGTTTTGTCCAATCCAAAATTTTTCCACCATATTTGAAACCGTAATGGTGTAGAAAGGAAAATTGTGGTGAGAAGTAGAAAAATATGATAGGGAAAATGATTTGTTTTGTTTGAGAAAAGCCCGTGACCAGCCGTAATATAATCCCAATAATTAAATCGGGCTGACCCATTTTGAAAATGCAAATCTTTAGCTTCATTGGGCTTTTGGCCCCAATCCGATACAGATAAGATTTTTAAAACTGGACCTTACAATATCTCGATTTTGGACGTGTCTAGATGATCACCGAGTATCGGAAGGTGGTCGATTTTGTTTGAATCAAAATTTTCTCATAAAAAAATTGGGATTTGGTAAAATTGTCAGGTAGATAATTGTGGGTTTCTGGAAGGAGGCATTGTGAAATTTGGTAAGGATGCCAATTAGAATTATTTTCAAAATACTCTGGTTCAATGACACAGATGAATTCTTCAAATGATTTGTAGGTATAGACAGTTGGAGGAGTCTGTTTTGGGCTTGGGCTGGGCACTATTTGTTTGTAAAAAGGAGGTGGTGTTAGTTTCTGTTTTGGGCTTGGACATGGTAGAGGTAAATGTGGGCTTGATGGTTGGGAACATTCTGCTTTAAGAGATGTTTTGTAAGTCTTTTGTGATGGTGTTCCTAAAGGGAATGATGAAGATGGTTGTGGCAAAGTTGCAAGAACTGTAAATTTGTTTTCTATTTTTGGTGATTTGTCAGGGATGAAAATTGGTGATTTTGTAGGAGGAGGAACAATGGTAAATAAAGGCTTCTTATCTTTATTTTTCTCCATAGGGTTTGAAAACATCCTGCAAAAAGATGGTTATCCCGTAATATTTTTTAGCCAAATGAAATTAAGTTCAATATAAACTAGTTTAAGACTTTGTCTTTTGTACCATAATGTATTTTGTAATGCTATTTCTAAAGAGGTCCAAATATGATAATTGAGGGGATAATAGGGATCTCTTTTTCTTTCTTCTATTATTCTTTTTTCGAGATCTTTAATTTCTTTTAGTAATCTATCTTCTTTTCTTTTGAGTAGTTTAAAAGATTCCATATAATATATCATTGTGCCAATTCCTGTGAACATGAGATTAATCTGGTATTAGTAAAGGATTTTGTCTAGTTCCTGTGTAATCACTTTCAATGCATTTTATTATCCTTTTTAGTGCAGCAATATTCGCATTTATAGAGGGTTTGTATTTTTGAGCAAAATCATTTTCTAAGAGTTCTTCTAAATCCATAATGTGCCATCTAAGTTCTGCTATTTTGCTAATTGGAATTTTTGTGCTTATGTTTTTACTTTCTTGAAGTAATACATCTGTTTTTTGAAAACAATATTTTAAATAATTTATGTTATTCAGATATATGAGTTGGCCATCTATTTTCATATGCCATCAGACCGGTTTTTGTTGGTCAATAGTCATATGAATTGTATCTTGGTAGAATTTTTGTCTCGGTGATAATATTTGTTGGGATGAAGATCCTATTTCTAATTTTTGTTTTTTAGGGCTTTCCATTATTTCCTTGTAGGAATTCTCTAGTTAGGAAATCTGGGATTGAATTGTCTTTTCCTGCAATATGAATAATTTCAAAATCAAAAATTGATAATAATGCTTGCCATCTGGCAAATATTTGTTTTGCAGCTAAATTTTTTACGTCTTTTTGTAGAACATCTTTAGCAGCTTTTACGCCTACTTTAACAAAGTGAATTTTTGATTAAGTAAGTCGCCTTGAAATTTTGTTATGCATAATACTATGGAAAGAATTTCCTTTTTTATTGTGGAATATTTAGATTGAGTTTCATTCCATATTCCTGAATAATACCTTATTATATGAATTTTCCCATTAATTTCTTGAGTTAATATTCCTCCATATCCTATGTCTGAAGCGTCTGTAGATACTATCTTTGGTGCATTTGGATCACATATCGTTAAACAGGGTAATTGTTTTACATATAACTTAATTTGTTTTATTACATTAGTGTGTTCTTTTGTCCAAGGTTTTGGATTTTTCTTTAATCTGTCATAAAGAGGTTTGCGGATTTGTCTTATCTTTGGAAGAAAATCAGCTATGTAGTTTAACGATCCTAAAAATCTTTGTAATTGAGTTTTGTCTTTTATTTCATCCGAAATTTGTCCGCAAAGTCTATTGATCTTTGGATAGGTATTATTGTGTTATTGGTTATTTCATGACCTAAGAACCTTATTTTTGTTTGATATAACTTTATCTTAGGTTTAGATAAAACCAGTCCATTTTTTATCATTGTTTTGTAAAATATGTTTAGATGTTTTTCATGTTGTCCTAAATCTTTACTAAAAACTAAAACATCATCTATGTAAACTATAATAAATGTGTAAGGGTTAAATATTTCATTCATGATTTTTTGAAATTCGCTTGGTGTATTTTTTAATCCAAATGGCATTACATTCCATTCGTATTGTCCAAATGGTACCGTGAATGCCGTTTTGTATCTATCTTGTTCTCGCTTATTTGGATTTGCCAAAATCCTCGATTTCATATCAAATTTTGAAAATATTGATGCATTATGCGCCTTTTTAATAAATCTTGTTTATTAGGGATTGGATACCTAATCCATTTTAAGGCCGTGTTTAATGGTTTATAATTTATCACTAACCTTGAGCTCCTCTCTCAATCTCTGCATTTTTTGTGACATAGAAAGCAGAGCATGACCATGGTGATTTGCTTTTCCTTATTAATTTTTTATCTAATAATTCTTTTATTTCTTTCTTACAATATTCTAGTAATTCTTGGTTCATTTGGATTGGTCTTGCTTTAGTTGGAATCATCCTTTCATTAAATTCTTTTTCGTATGGTAATGTTATGACATGTTTCTTTCTTTCCCAAAAAGCTGTGGGTAGGCTCTAACATAAGGTTTTCTCGAATTTTTCTAATATCTTTTCTATTTTAATTTTGCATTCTCCCCGATTGCGCTTTTTCTTCTAACTTTGTATTATGTAAGTCTTCTTTAAGAATTCAATTTGTTTTTTTAATGAGTTTATTTTTGTTATGTTTTCTTTTTGTACATTGTTAACATCATGGGTAGAAACGGGATATATGAATTTAAATATTATTTTTTGTCCTAATATTTTTGTTTCTACTCCTTGTTTGGATACTTTAAATGGATATAACATTTGTAGAAAAGGATTTCCTAATATTACTCTTGTATTTAGATCTTTTACAAGTATTAAACTTGTTTTAAAACAAATGTTGTTATTACATATGTGAGCTTCTGGTATTTTATATTTAACTTTTAACAAGGAAGAATTTGCTGCTGAGAGGTTTTGTTTTGTTTTAATAAAATATTTAGAGGGTATTATGCCTTGTTCTATACGCTTTAGATTCCGCTCCCGAGTCTAGCATGGCTATTCCTTCATATTGGAAGGTTCCTATTGTCATTTTTATGGTGACATACCATTTTTGGAACCTAACTTTAGTTATTGCATATAAACTTCCTTCGTGTCTTGTTCTCGTTTCGTTGAAGAGGATGTTCTCGTTTTCCGTATTTTCTCTAGTTTTTATTATTATTCCTTTGTCTTTCCCAAAAGGATTTTGAAATTGTTCATCTAATTTTTTAGAGGGTTTTTTATCTAGATTTTTGGAGGGTTCTCCTTTATAAGTCGCACTTATTTGTTTTTTAATTTCATGTATTGTTACTTTTGCTTCTAATTCTTTTTGTGATTTTTGTAATTCTAAATTACTTTGTTTTAATAATTTTATTTCTTGCTTTATTTCTCTGATTTCTTTTTGTAAATCTAGTGAAGAGATTTGCTTCTTTTTGTCTTGGAACATTTGTACCACATCTTCATATTGAGATGGTGTGGAAGGTTCTGGTTTTTCCTCTTTTATGGTTTTTTCTAGTTGTCTTAGGAATTTTCGTTTTATAACTGGTTCCTTTATCTCTTTAATTTTTTCTAATATTTCATCATATTGTTCTATAGTATTAATTTTGGTTGTACACATACACACTCCTTTGCATCCATTTTGACATTCATTAATTTCTTCTTCATTATCTGTGAAGTCTGTGCTAAAAGAGGGGTCTTCTCCACTAATTTGTTCGTTTTCTGTGGTTGTTACTTCTAGATTATCTATTTGGGATATTATTTGATCTACCTCTTTTATATTAAGATTATTGCAAATTTGTTTTATTTGTTTTCTAGTCAAGGGCCCTAGCTATGTGTCCGTGTTTTCTACATAGGAAACACTTTATTGTTTTATCAGGTGTTTCAGTGTATTTATTATTTTTCTTATATTTCTTGTTATTATATTTGTTACTATATCTTTTCTTGTGACTTGAATTTTTATAATATTCAGGTGTTTCTTTTGTGTATTTTTTATTTGTTTTCCTATGTTTTCTTCTATAAGTACTGTTTTTATAATAAGGATTGTGTTCATTTCTTTTCTTTTTATGAGGTGGTTTTAATTTTCCAAACCCAAATTGTTCACACCAATTTCCTAATTCTTTACGTGTTTGTGCACTTTCTTTCTTTAATTTATAATTTAATCTTTGGTCCTGACATAATCTTAGTCCTGTTATATTTACACTAGTGATTAAATCTCCATAGGTTAATTCATTATAAGAAATTTTTCCAAATTTTTGTTCTATTGTTTCTTTTACTTTTTCTGAAAATAATCCTGGTAGTCCAGTAATAAATTTTTCTTTCCAGTATATGTTATTTGGGTCTGCTAGATTAAAAACTCTTTGTAAGAAATTCTCTTTATACCATTTGAATTGTCCTAATTTTCTGCATTTTAAATTTTGTAATATTTCTGAATTTCTTTCTGTATATAAATCTATGTCTCCTATGAAATGAGTTGTGATGTTAAATATTAGAGTTATTAATTGTGCTGGTGCAGGCCTTCCAATTTCATCTGTTAAAGGTTGTCCTTGAGCATCATTTCTTACTGCCGTTAAAATAGCATTTTTTATTTCTTCTCCTAATAATTTATCCCACCAGGTACGTAGCTGTCCTGTGAAACCTAGGATTATATTTTCTGTAGCTTGTCTTTCTGTAATATTTTGTGTTTTGTAAATATTTCCTACAATTATCATTTCTTTCGTTTTATTAATAATTTCCATTTCACTTAGTCCATCAATGTTCCACTCATAAATATTTTTTGCATTGTAAGATTTTTGTTGATTTCCTACTATTTCTAAATCATCCGCTTCTTTTTTATAAAAACCTTGAATGGCTTGTATTAGTTTATCCTTATTGTCTATTTCATAATTTTCAGAATCAAGGATGGATTCTGATTCAGATGTTGATTGTTCATTGTATTCTGTTAATACCCTGATGGTTTTGTTGTCACTTGTACTTGTTTCCTTTTTTACTCTTATGTATGCATCTATGTTTTGCATTAAATTATTTATGGGATCATGTAAGGTTGGTCTAACACCGGACATTTTAAATGGGTTTTCCGAAGGTGGTATCTGTTTATTATATGAGGTTGATGCTTTTTCCTTTCTGTTTGAAGGCGTTTTATTATATAATTCAGCATATTCTGTGTATCTTTTGGATATTATTCCTGTTTCTGGTTGTTTATTAATTGGGGTAGGAAAATCTGTTTGTGTTGTGAGACCATCTACTTCTTCTTTTACCATTGTTATACCATTTGTAACAATATCTATTTTGTTTTCTACTCTGTCCAATTGTTGTCCTATTGTATGTATTGATAAATTTGTCCAATTATTTTGCAAATGTAAGTCTTTCGTTAGTCTTTCTTCTATTTGGTCAGGGTGGACTATTGGTAAAATTCCATGTGTGATTCCATTTTTACAAAAATAGGCCGGTTCAAGCGGGGGTCTTTCACTTTCATAAAATTCATTACTTGGTAAGTTGTTTGCTGTTACTTTATACCATTTTTTAAGGTTTTGAGTTATTGGATTTAGTTTGTATAGGTATTTATTGTTTAGGAATTCAAAGAATGGTATATGTATTTCTTGTATTTTACATAAGTCATAATATGCTTCTTTAATTATTTTTTGTTCTTTTTCGTTATATGTTTTAAAGAATAATTCTCTATTTTTATCATTTTCTTCGCTTTGGAATTCTTCCCTTAAAACCTTTTTATTTAATCTAAATTCATTTTTTATCATATTTAATGTGAAATTACTATCTTCATATGGATGGGCAAAATTTCCATTTCTTTTTATGCCAATATTATTGGCTTCATATACATTTTCTGTTTCAATTTCTGATTCTAAAATTGGTTGATTGTTTTGTGAATTATTTCTTTGTTGGAATTCACCTATTCCTGAAGTGGATCTTCTGGCTGGTATATTAAAATTAAGATTTTTGTTTCTGTTTAAAGATTGTGTTCTTTTGAATTTTAGTTCTACTGAACCATCTACGTATTGTGTGACTTGTTCTAATTCACTTGTCTGCTTATTTTTCGCACTTGTGTCTGGTACAGTTTTTGCCGGATAAGTCCATTTTTCTGGCAGAGTTATTTCACTCCATTTGATTGTTTTAGGAATAGTTATATTTGCTTTTGTATGATCAATTTCCCAAAAAACCGTTTCTCCGGTAGTCTTGCTTCTATTAAAAGCATTTGGACAAAGTCCAGTATTCATTACTTTGTATTGAAGTCTACAAAATATTTCATAAATATGAGAACCTACTTGCATATGATAATTATGGGTTAAAATATCTAGGGTTAATATTTTCATTATATGTGGATCTGTCAGGGATATTGTGAAATTAGGATATGTGTTAAAATGTATTGGTCCATTTGATAGGCTTGTTTCTATTGCTCCTAATAAAGAGTCTACATAATTTAAATGTCTTGCATCTCTTAAGGTTACTTGTATACTTGTATCTAGTCCTTCCATTGTTAATGGTTTAATTGCAACTTGTACTAGTCCTATGTGTAGGAATCTGTATCCCTGTGATATATATTTTTTAATTGAAGATTTTGAAAATAGACTCATGGTTTGATTATTGGAATATAAAGGGATTACTTTTTCTTTTACTTTAATTGCTAATCTAGATTTGAAATCAAATATTCCTTTATCTTTATATATCTCAGAGGTTGAAATCGAGGGAGGTTTCCAATTTGTTAAAAATTGATCTAAACTTAGGCAAAGCATGAGAATAATAAAGATGACTAATAAACATATATTAATTCTAAAGGAAAATTCATGGAATTGCTACAGTAAAACAGTAATTTTGACTTTTTTTTTCTAATAGTAAATTTGACTTTTTTATTTCTATACCAAAATAAGCAAAGGATCGATCTAAACTTAGGCAAAGCATGAGAATAATAAAGATGACTAATAAACATATATTAATTCTAAAGGAAAATTCATGGAATTGCTACAGTAAAACAGTAATTTTGACTTTTTTTTTCTAATAGTAAATTTGACTTTTTTATTTCTAGGGTACGTGGTCTTTGTTCTACCCGGCACACACTTTATAAATTTTGAATATTATAAAGCCGCGATGAGTGAGGATAAAAACCTCCAACTCAAAAGTGTCTCTCGAGACACCTTGACGCTACCCTGCTTTCCGACCGATATACCTATATATATATATATATATATATATATATATATATATATATATGTGTATATATGTATATGTATGTATGTATATATGTATATGTATGTATATATGTATATGTATGTATATATGTATATGTATGTATATATGTATGTATGTATATGCATATATATATGTATATACATATATATATATATATATATATATATATATATATATATATATATATATATACACACTCCTCGATTTCAAACTAATAACCAACTTTCTTTACTAGAATGTTGAAATATGATTATTTCAACTAAAATTTAGTCAATTAATGTTTTTTTCTTGACTAAAAAATAGGAATAATGTAACATTGTTA
This sequence comes from Adenophora triphylla var. japonica, assembly GCA_022495995.1. Taxonomy (NCBI): domain Eukaryota; kingdom Viridiplantae; phylum Streptophyta; class Magnoliopsida; order Asterales; family Campanulaceae; genus Adenophora; species Adenophora triphylla. The sequence continues at coordinate 35,040 of JAFEMH010001257.1, read as the reverse complement.
GTATGACAAAGTGATATTTGTAGTAAAATAGGAAAAAAAAATATTATCTTCTTCCCAAACTGAATATCCAATATTAATCTTGATTAAGAATAAGAGTGGACAGTTATCTTGGGATGGAGAGTGTATCTATTAATAATGAATTCCATGTTTATCAGAAGATCAATCTTTTATTAGAAATTATGCAAAAAAATCATGATAATGGCTTTGAATAATTCCCTTGTAGTAATATGGATCTGTAGCATATGTATACTACATATGCAAGGCCTTCGTTTCTTAGTAATATGAATGAATTGGTTTAACACAAAAATTAAAGAAAAATGTAATGAATAGTGAGTGTATATGATTGAATATGAGAGATAAAGTGAAATAAATGAATAATTATTTTAATTATGACAATAACAAGTGTATCCCATTTTTATTTTGAAACTTTGCATATTATTTTGTAATGACAAAAAAAAAAGTAATATCACACGGAAGGAGGAGTATGTAATTTTGAGATTGAGGGACATTGGGAAATGGACCTTACCCTACAATGTGCCAACATGACATGAACAATTCTTATGTAGGGCCATGGTACCAACAAAACAAAGGGGGAGAGCTGATTAATTATAAGTTCAAATTATGTACTATATATAGTTGACTTTCTTACATCACCATAACATTTAATAAATTCATATAATAATCATAACTGGGGTTGATTTATTCAATGTAATTTGACCACCCAAATTATATATAGCCATTTTCCCATTACCTTGGTTCCATTCCATTTTATTTGACTTGTTGTGCAATATGATTTATTTTTGTTGGCCACCATATAAATTATTGAGTGGTGAGGATTTATGGATAGGAGTAAATATTCTGTAACTTTGCACAGTAACAACAACATTGTAAACGACATGCAAGCTTATGTTGCTATCAAACACTTGTGCCCAAAAAGTCTCCTCTCTCTCCCTCTCTCTTGTGAAATGTTTCAACTTTTCACCATTTTGGAGTACCGGAGAAACTCTTGGGGCATAAACAACTAACTGTGCATGTTTAGAGATTAATAAGAAAAAATTTGAAGTGTTCAAAACCTTAAAAGAAATTACTACTTGAAATTAATTCAACGAAAGTGAAATATAGGTTCCTTACAAATCTTAGCCTACAATTGAAGGATTTATTCAACCAAGAATAGAGGGGCTTTAGCTACTCATAGCTATGAAAAAATACTTCAGTCAAAGGATCCAAAACAAACACAAACACACGTCTAATCTCTGATGTTTCAAACGTGGGAAGGGGATCCCTTTTTGTAGATGGGTTATTCTAAAACAAACTAATATTATCCTATTTTAAACAAAACTCTATACTAACAAATTTCAGTTTTTCTATCTCTTTTAAACACTCATGACTTCCTGAAATCTCTCTTGAAATGATTCACGTATTCAATGCTATCTGGCCTCCCATTTGCAATTAATTTCACGTCAATTAAATAGATACTTCAGCTGGAACCTAGGGCGTGGCTACATTCTCTATATCAGTCTGTCCTCCTTGCACCAACTTCTATTTAATTTCTTTCTTTGGCCTCCTTGTCATTCCTGGTTCAAAATACACCAAAAATCCATCAGTTTGGAACAAAATAAGGCACAAAAGGCACTAATTTGATATATATTTTAAGCTCCTATCAGCCGTAAGGGACTTGGATACAATTGTCAATTTGGGTTTGAGTCGTCGGGCCATTCCATCCCACCATGCAATATGATTGGTTTGGATTTTAAAACTAATAATCCAAATAAAAGCGGGTCAATTCGGGCTGGCTCATATGGGTGCGGGCCAAAATGGGCTCGGGACAGGGCGGGGCGGGCTAACCCACTATATTTTTTTTTATTTTTTTTCGCCACAAAACGACGTCATTTTTAAGTTGAAATTCTAGTACTATATCGACCTTGTGGGCTGAATCCCTGAATCGTTTAGTGAGAGAGATTCGAGAGAAGTAGAGAACAGAAACGGAGAAACCCTATGTAGACGCCACCGCACTCGTCGCCGTTTTCATCGCCGTCGGTGCACTCCACCACCAGCACTAATTCATTGCCGTCGTTACTGTCTCTGATCCACACGTCTCTCTCTCTCTCACTCTCTCTCTCTCTCTCTCTCTCTACTATTATTATTATTGATATAAATCTTTATTTGTGGGATTCTTATTTACATGTCTTTTTTAGCAATTTGCGCAAAATTTACTTGTATTGCATGCATTTTTATTGATATAAATCTTTGTTTATGTTTGTTTGAATATTAAAATTTTTGGTATCTTTTTAGATATTATTGTGTTTGACAGTTTGTGTTTGTTTGAATATTATGATTTTTTTATATTTTTTTATATCAGTTTATGCACAATTTTATACTCAAATTTTATTTATTTGATTGACCCCATAATCTGCCTGAACCACTAACCCAAGATGAGTTGGGTTGGGATGAATGGGTTAGAACGCCCGCTCCGCCGATCCGTATTGACGGCTGTAGACTTGGATGATGGCTTCTTATCCATACAATTGTATATCATTGCCAAAAGTTGCATTTCGATGGCCCGGCCCTTACTCTTTCTTTTCTTCTAGGCCAATTAAGGTGATCGTCTGCCTTAGGCCCCCTAATAATATGCAATTTTTGGGCCCAAAATTCATCTTCATACTTTAGTACTTTAATACGTACTTTAAACTACACACTTTCCCACTATAAATTATATATTTTCTAAAATAAAAATATTTTATTATTTTTATCTTATTAAAATAAAAATATTTTATTATTTTTATATTAATAAAAATCATGTAATACTCATAACAACAATTCAAATACTATTTTGTACCCACTTTCTCTCTTCTAGATCATTTTTTATACTAACAACCCCTAATACACTAACAATCTCGTTATTTCTCACGCAAATAGTGAATACTCCCCCTCTGTCCCATAAAACATTACCCCTTTTACTATTATTTTGGGCGTCCCACTTTAAAGTCTCACTTTCCTAAAAAGGAAAAAAAATTTACTATTCTCTCCACTCATTCTCTCTCCTCCCACTCACAACACTTTTCAAATTTACTATTCTCTCCACTCATTCTCTCTCCTCCCACTCACATACATACTTTAATAACATTATTTCTTATTTTCCGTTCTCATTAGTAAAGGGGTAAAGTTCTTCGGGACGGGGCGGAGGGAGTATGTAATTTTGGATGGGATGAAGGGAGTATATACTAGGCCCATTGTCACCCCAATTGTTAGTCCAACAATTACAACCCAAAATTTTAATTTAAAGGCTCAATTCTCAGCCCATAGCTAAAGTACAACATTATTGCAGGTCCCATAGCTTTGTAAGTGCACTATGTTTTCCAAATTTTTATGGAACACGCTATTCCTACCAAAAGTGATCTAGGAAGGATATTTGACAAAGTTAAATATATTAATTATTTTTGTATTTTAATTAGTATTTTAGAATTTAATTTATTTTAATTTATATTTTATTTATTATTTTCGTCATTAACTTTAATAGGATGATTAGAGATGATTTTAGAGTAGATTTTGAAGAGATTTACTAGTTTTTGAGTCCTATTTAGTTACCATATATGTTAGGAGTAATTCTAGAAGGTTTAGAAATATTTTTCAAGTTTTATGGGCACTATAAAATAGGCCTAGGGGTGTAATTCGAAAATTAGCTTTTGATATATAATTTTGAAGAGTTTCTCTCTTTTTCTGGTGGATTTCAGTTATTGTGTTTCTAGGATTCATCGCTTGTGAACTCTTGTGATTAGTGCGCTAATCACGAAATCTATCGCTTTCGTGCTGCGTCAGTTGGTATCAGAGCAGGCTTTATCCTGTCTTTTCATCACTGATTCGTTATGGGGATCAAGCAACAAAGACAGATATCGATGGCATAACCACCGCTATTGCCACGTTGGCAACACAGATTGCAACATTGGTGACTGCTCAACATTATGCTATTCTTGAAGACATTAATGTTCGTCTAACACATGCTTGATAACAAGAAGAATATTTCTTTGCAATTGAGACAAAATTTACAGAGAAGGGCTACAATCATGATCAACAGCTGCAGATATCCAATGCAGAGAAAAATTGGATTGCTAGGGATAAATATTGGGCAAAATCTGATTTGTATTATTCTAAAGCATGTTTTTATTCCAGGCGAATTCGACGATTGGAGGAAAAAAAATCTGCTGCAGTTAGGCGTATAGAGGAAGCCAAATCAACTTCAGATCCAAACACGTTGAACGAGGATTTCAAGGGAGAGGAGGTTATTTGTGCAGTCAAGGTAGAACCTATGAAAGAGAAGAATTTGGGCATTAAGGAGGAAGATTTATGTGCAAAAGACGAAGTCATTCAGGTATGCGGTGAAATTATTCCTGCAAATATTATGGTCCATGATCATGCCCTAGTTGAGCCCATCAATGAAGATGTGGGTGGTATTACTTGGTTTACACCATCAATTTTTGATAATGTTGTGGGTGTTATTGATGGGACGAAAGAATTTAAATACGATAATATTTTTATTGTTGATCATGGGGAGGTTGGGAAGGACGATCAACACATGGAGGATGGGATGGATGGAATAATTTTATATCCGGAAGTGATCATCTTGCGTCAATGTGTGCTTAAAAAGAAGATTTATTCGAAATATATTTTTAAGTGAGACGGCACTTTTCAAACATCGGATGAGAACTCGGAGACGAGTTCTTTTGAAGAAGGGGTGAATGATGTAGGAAGGATATTTGACGAAGTCAAATATATTAATTATTTTTGTATTTTAATTAGTATTTTAGGATTTAATTTAATTTGTTTTAGTTTATATTTTATTTATTATTTTCGTCATTAACTTTAATAGGATGATTAGAGGTGATTTTATAGTAGATTTTGAAGAGATTTACTAGTTTTTGAGTCTCATTTAGTTACCATATAGGTTAGGAGTAATTCTAGAAGGTTTAGGATTGTTTTTCAAGTTTTATGGGCACTATAAAATAGGCCTAGGGGTGTAATCCGAAATTAGCTTTTGATATATAATTTTGAAGAGTTTCTCTCTTTTTCTGGTGGATTCCAGTTTATTTTCTGGTGGATTCCAGTTATAGTGTTTCTAGGGTTCATCGCTTGTGAACTCTTGTGATTAGTGCGCTAATCACAAAATCTATCGCTTCTATAATTTTGAAGAGTTTCTCTCTTTTTCTGATGGATTTCAATTTATTTTCTGATGGATTTCAATTATTGTGTTTCTAGGATTCATCACTTGTGAACTCTTATGATTAGTGCGCTAATCACGAAATCTATCGCACTAAGTCAAAAAGGGAAACTCTATACTTGTATAGGTTCTTGTATAGTACTCCCTCCGTCCCGGTTCACTTGGCACCAACTTTTTTGGTGTAGGAATTAAGAAAAAGTGATGTAAGAAAAAGAAAAAGTTAAATGTTGTGAGTATGAAGAATTAAATAGGAGAGAGAATGAGTGAGAGGAATAGTTAGGAGAGAGAATGTTGTGAGTCTAAAAGTGAAGTAGGAGAGAGAATGAGTGGAGGGAATAGTGAATATTCTTTTCCATTTTGGGCAGTGCCAAGTGAAGTGGGACGACCCAAAATGAAAATTAGTGCCAAGTGAAGTGGGACGAAGGGAGTATACTCTAGTGGAGTTTATCTTGTTGCAATCCTAATTCTATCGCCAAGTTTTTGCCACTCTTTCTTTAGCCCCCTTCACTTTCTTCTTCGACAGGCCAGTCACTTATCACCAACTTTAACGTATTATTGTTTGGTTTATTAAACTTTTTCTTGATCAATTTGCTTAATATTAGAAATTACATAATGTTTCCTTGCCTTCTATTCAATCTGCAGGAAGACTTGTGCTCAGTTGTCATGGACCTTACTCGGCAAGATCTTCTTTGCTTCTAGGGTATATTTCTTACATAAACATTTTACTGTTTTTATCTAAGGTTGTTCAATTGAGAATAGATTGTAACACGAGTAAAATTAGTGCTAACTTTTTATAACAGAAGAATTTTACTGATATTCATATGTGATCATTTCAGGATGACACTAAGTTTTAATTTATATTATTACGCGATCATCCATACCTCTGCAACATATTCTGCTGCAGCCACAAATTTGACTCCTGAAATTACGTTCGTGATTGCTGTTCTTCTAAGGTAACTTGAAATTACTCTGAGGCGAAAACGTGAATTTTATTTTCAAGAAAAAAAATTCTATCTTCGATGATTTTACATGAACCAAATTGACGCAGCACGGAAGCGATAGATTCGTGATTAGCGCACTAATCACAAGAGTTTTCAAGCGAAGAACCCTAAAACACAATAAACTGGAATCCACCAGAAAAAGAGATAAAATCCTTGAATTAAAATGATCAAAAACTATGTTTAAACATGCCCTAAAAGTGTTTAAATACTTCCCCAAACCCTAAGACAAGATATTAAACCAATTACCAAAATAACCCCAAACTATAAAGTCAAAACACAGTAAAAACGGAATCAAAAACGACATTAGGAAACCAATTGACGACGCGAGGCGCCCGCCTGGGAAAGGGCCAGGCGCCCGCCTGGAGTCCAATAACATGGGTCGTGCTTATTCCACCTTGAGGCGTCCGCCTGGGAAGTCTTCATGTGTCCGCCTGGAGTCCAGTAACATTGGCCGTGCTTGTTTCACCTTGAGGCGCCCGCTTGGGCTTGGATGAGGCGCTCGCCTCAATGCCAGAAGAACCACCTCCGTTGAATCCATGTGAGGCGGCCGCCTGGTGTCGAGTGAGGCGCCCGCCTGGGTTGCTGTAGTCGTCTCTTTCGTCTCCTACACCAGTCTCCTCCACCTCCAAAGAACTCGACCCCGAGTTCACATCGGGATAAAGAACTGCATCCGCGTGATATTCATAGATATCAGCAACATTGAACGTATTAATTAGAAATGTTCAAATCATCGGGAAGGTGTGATTATCCCCGATCCGATTTGGGCCTGCCAACTTGGAGTTTTCAAGTGACTAATGAACTCGGGTCAATCTAGCGGACTTTAATGTTCAAACGGAGTCGCCACGCCATTTTAGTTTAGGGCCAAAACTTTGAAAAAAAAGCCCGTAAAAGAGAAAAAGGGTTCGGAGGTCACGTTACACTCCGGGAAGAACGATTAGCACGTTCACCCGAAATGCCTCGTAGACGAGTCTTCCAAACTTGAAACAATTTATGTGTGTGTGTGTGTGTTTTGCAAAAGGGGTTTGACCAAACAAGGGATTTTCTGGGAATAAACAGTTTGACTGGACTGGACTGGAATTAATCAAAACAGTGTGCTTCTGTGAGTGAAAAGGAACTGGAAACAAAAAATATCTGCCAGTGACATTTCTGTCCTCGCGGGTTGAGATGAGGCTCAATCTTATCCGCGCGGATAAGGCAGTGATTTTCCCTTTTCGCAGTTTTTTTTCAGCTTCCGATTCTCGTAATTTTAAAGTTAACCGGATTTACGTAATCGTAACCTGAGTTGCAAGTAAAATGTAAAGTAAAAGGATTTTTGAATTTTTCATCCATGCTTATCCCCACTTTCCTTAGACTTTGATTAGTGATCACTAAACATGATTAATAGTGATCTACTAGATCAAGCCATCATGAGGGTACATTAGGACTTAGGAGCATTTCATTTGCTTGGGATGGGGGGTTTGACATATAAATAGAAGGTGTTTAAGATAAAGATTAATACATGAAAATGGAACTTAGGTTAAAAGTGTATCAACTTTAGAGTGGATCTCTAAGGTGGTCATTAAGATGACCATCCTTGAGATCTTTAAACTCCATGTATCAACTATACCTTTTGTCAACCTAGAAACCTTAGTGATCTTCATCCATGAAAATTATTCCAAGGTGGAGATCTTAGGCTTTAATAGAGTATTATCACAAGAAAATAAGATGTTGACCATTAAGATGATCACCATGGAGATTAAGCTCCAAGATGACCATGCTTAGGTCAAATAATACAAGTGCTAGTAAGAAAAGAAGACATAAAGATTAACATAAATGTAAAGATTTAGATCTTTGTGGAAGATCATCCATGGAGATGAACTCCATGGAGACCTTCCTAGATCCAAGGACAAAGAGGGAGTAAGCTTAACAAGTAACAATTAGGTAACAAGATAAACAAGATTTAATGAGTAGTTAAGCAAGATTTATAATAAGCAAAGTGAGATAACAATATTTACTTCATACTAAACATGAGATGAATGCTTAAAGATGAGAGATTAAGGTGAGGAGAAGGAGGGTTTACCAATGGTTGTACCCTATCTTCTTTGGTTTATGTTTAGGGCTTGAAAATTATCAAGGTTTATGTGTGGATTTGGGTTTAGGTTTAGTGTTTGGATGAGTGTTTGTGGTTGTGTTTAGGCTGTTTTCTGGAGTAAATTCGACAATGTAACAGTAGAGTCGAAAAGAGATCCTCCCAAGCTGAGAGAGAAGGGCTCTATTTATAGGCTGGATTAGGGTTCAACCCTGTCCGCGCGGATAAGGGTGAGATCCTCCATTCTGTCCGCGCGGATGAGAGAGAAGGCGTGCCTGACTTTTCAGAAAAGCGGTTTTGGCTGTTTGCAATAATTCAAACTGGTCAACTTTCTTGGAGGGCACTCCTTCCAGTGAGTTCCAGTCCACATTTGCTGTTCCTTTAAGGTCCTTCCTTGTTTAAAAACCCTCGGAAAGTGACCAAAATGCCCTTAAATGTTTATTCGATGTGAAAACCGTTATATTGGGCTAAAGGAGTGTTGGTGGTTCAGATTGGGACACTTATAGAAGAGCCACCACATAAGCATTATCATTAATCTTTCGGGTCACTTTGAAAGGTCCATACTTGCGGGGCTGCAATTTCTTGTAAGTACCAATAGGAAAACGCTCCTTCCGCAGGAACACCATAACATCATCACCAACTGCGAAAACTTTCACCCGCTTCTTTTTGTCGGTAGCCGCCTTATTTTTCAACCCCGTAGCCTCTAGCTTAGCCTTGACCGCTTCCTTGACAGCTTGCACCTCCTTGGCCATATTTTCAGCAGCTTGACTCACCCCACGACCGTTAGGTAATGATGTAAAGTGTTGCAGCGGAATAGAAGAAATAGTAACCGGATAGGCAAACAATTGAATCAACAACTATTTGACCCAATTCGAATCCACAAATTAGGGTTTGGCAAGAACAACACCAAAAATTGATGAGATTCTCGGAGAAACGAAGGAATCCACCTTCACGAAGGAATCCACCTTCAACAAGCCAATTAAGAAATACAATTGCAAAGCAATCAAATAATTTATCAAAATTCAACTATGTCAAAACAAACAGATAAAGAGAGTATTTATACTCCCAACAATAACCTAAAACCCTAAGGAAAACGAAATAAACAAAGTACCCAAAATACCCTTACAAAATCGTTTTTAAAAACTGGAAAATAAATAAATCTGGTGAACTTGCCGAATTTCCGCCGTCATCACGACTCGTTCTCTATCTCACGAGTCGTGCTTCGCTCCATAAACTCGTGATACGCGTCTTGCTTGTTGATACACTCGTGCGGTTCTTTGTCACGAGTCGTGACAGGGGTCACGAGTCGTGCTCCGCCTAGCTTTCGCCTTGGCTGTTCTTGCTACATCATACACCCCTTCTTTAAAATGATTCGTCCCGGAATCATGTGCTGAAAAAGGAACACGTCTCTTGCATGAAACTTCCTTCTTGGGTCTTCTCGCCGCTTGTACAGATGCCTTCTTTTGAACGGATGGTTTGCTTTTCGTAGTTCCATGTGTTGCAGCACCTGAAAGAAAAGGTTTTGGAACAAACAAGGAAATAATCCCTTTCATGGCCCCTTTACCACCGTGTGCTCCTTTAGGTTTCAATGGGCTAAGATTAAACTTGACACCATCCTTCATAAAGCTTATCACATTAGTCCGCCCATTATGAGTAGAATCAACATCAAAATGCCATGGCCTCCCAAGCAACAATTGGCAAGCGCTCATATCCACAATGTCACAAGTAATCACATCCATATAGTTGCCAATAGAAAAAGGAATGATACACTGATGTGTTACCTTCAAAGAGCCTGTAGCATTGATCCACCCAACAAAATAAGGAGATGGATGGTTACGCACCTCAAGCTTGAGCTTATTCACTAAACCACGTGCCACCAAATTCTTACTGCTTCCACTATCAATAATAATGTGTACTGCCATATCATTGACCTTACCCATTGTTTGGAATATATTATGTCGAGCAGGATCAACCTCTTCCACGGGAGTAGGCAACAAAAGTTTACGAACCACATACGACACATGGTCCTCGCAATCATCATCATCCACATTAGGATCGAGATGAACGATCTCACCAGTACCATCATCATCACCACCCTCACGATCCACCATATTCACATTCTTTCTGAGGGGACAACCACTAGAAATATGACCTGCCTCCCCACATTTAAAACACTTGGTGCTATAATTTTTGGCATAAGGATTTGCATTCTATTGACCACCAGCAGCAGGAGCAGCGGGCTTCTTACCCGAAATAACAATCGGATTAGTTTGACCGGCTACAACGGATTTAGAACCCACACCTTGTGTTGGCTCTTTGGCCACAATTGCATTACTAACAGAAGAGTAAGAAACAGCACTCCCAAGAGTAGTAAGCTGACGTTCAACTGTGGAAGCCCGATCAATAGCCTCATCCAAAAAGTGAACAGGTGTCAACTCAACCTGATTACGGATATCAACTCGAAGCCCAGAAATAAACCTAGCAGTTAATTGTGCATCCGACTCACACAAATCTTTACGTGCAGACCAAGAGTGAAATTCATTCGTGTAAGCACCAACAGATTTAGTACCCTGTACACACTCCAAAAATTTCCGATATAGTGTTTGTTCAAAATCAGCGGGTAAAAATCGTTGCCTCAAGGCTTGTTTCATCACAGGCCACTCAGTAATCATAGGTCGGTTGTTATGAATATTTTGGGTGCGTAATTGCTTCCACCAAGCAGATGCACCACCCCTCAATTTATAAGCCACATAAGAAACCTGTCGTTCCGCAGGAATATTCATTAAAGCAAAATATTTTTCTACTTCCTCAAGCCAATCAGAAAACTCAATCATATCTAATTCACCAGTAAAGAAAGGCAAATCAACTTTAATTTTAGGGGATTGTTCATAAATAGGATTACCTCCGACTGGCTGACCACGACGATTAAAAGCCCCACGATCGACACGTTCATCTTGTCGAACTGGCCTTTGCCCAAGATTGCCAATACCAACTTGCAAAGCCTGCAAAGCCTCTGTCAACAATCTATCCCTTTCAGCGCGTTCCGCCTCTCTTTGCTCTTCGCGTTCAACACGCTCTGCTTCGCGTTGCTCCAAATCCTGTCGGAATCATTCTAGAACAATAGCCAAATCACCAGGGTTTGCTTGATTGTTGGCCATCTTACTCCTTGGATCGTCCGTTATCTGATACCAACTGATGTAACGGGTTTGCAGCGGAATAAAAGAAATAGTAACCGGATAGGCAAACAATTGAATCAACAACTATTTGACCCAATTCGAATCCACGAATTAGGGTTTGGCAAGAACAACACCAAAAATTGATGAGATTCTCGGGGAAACGAAGGAATCCACCTTCACGAAGGAATCCACCTTCAACATGCCAATTAAGACTTACAATTGCAAAGCAATCAAATAATTTATCAAAATTCAACTATGTCAAAACAAACAGATAAAGAGAGTATTTATACTCCCAACAATAACCTAAAACCCTAAGGAAAATGAAATAAACAAAGTACCCAAAATACCCTTACAAAATCGTTTTTAAAAACTGGAAAATAAATAAATCTGGTGAACTTGCCTAATTTCTGCCGTCATCACGACTCGTTCTCTATCTCACGAGTCGTGCTTCGCTCCATAAACTCGTGATACGTGTCGTGCTTATTGATACACTCGTGCGGTTCTTTGTCACGAGTCGTGCCAGGGGTCACGAGTCGTGCTCCGCCTAGCTTTCGCCTTGGCTGTTCTTGCTACATCAGGTAATGGCACCAAATCTACCACATACCTAGGAACAGATGTATAAACCAAGGAAAAAGGTGGCTTTCCCATAGCCGAATGCACTGCACTGTTATAAGCAAACTCCACCTCCGGCAACTCTAAATCCCACTATTTCGGCTTGTCCCCATAAACACTTCTAATCATGTTTCCCAAGGTCCGGTTAGTAACTTTCGTCTATCCGTCTTTCTGCGGATGTGCTATTAAACTCCTATTCAAAGAAGTGACAAACATGCGCCACAAAGTAAGCCAGAAGTGGCTCAGAAACTTGGTGTCCCTGTCCAAGGTAATGGACCTAGGAACCCCATGCAATCGCACAATCTCCCTGAAAAACAATTTTGCAATGTTGGATGCATCCGCCGTCTTCTTGCAAGCAATAAAATGGGACATATTGGAAAACCGATCCACCACCACAAAAAAAGAATCCACGCCCCGTTGTGTACAAGGTAAGCCCAAAATAAAATCCATGGACAAGTCCAACCAAATATCATCAGAAGTAGGTAGAGGTAAATAAAGACCAGTATTTTGAGACTGACCTTTAGAAACCTGACAAACATAGCATCTCCGAACAATAGAACTCGCGTCCTTCCTCAGATGAGGCCAAAAATAACGCTCCTCCAAACCCAAAATAGTCTTGTCTCATCCCAGATGTCCACTAAGACCCCCTCCATATAAGTCCCGAATCAGTTTCTCCCGTAGGAAAGAAATAGGAATGCACAACTGATCCCCTTTAAACAGGAAACCATCTTGGATATGAAAATCTGCACTCAGATGTTTGCCCACACACTTCGACCATATCTCCATGAAATCTGCATCCTCCTCGTACAAGTCTTTCAGCAAGTCAAAACCCACAACCTCTTGGGATAGAGTGAGTAACAAAGAAGCCCTCCTGCTCAAAGCATCCACAACCTTGTTTTGAACTCCTGACTTATGCTGAATAATAAAAGGGAACTTCTGCAAATAGCTAACCCAGCGAGCATGTATCTTGTTTATCACCTTTTGACTATGCAAGAACTTCAAGGCAAGGTGATCAGAAAATAGAACAAACTCCCTCTGAACTAGATAGTGCTCCTACTGTCGCAAGGCCTGAAAAACTGCATAAAATTCCTGATCATAAGTACTCCACTTCTGACGAGCCTCACTCAACTTCTCACTGAAGAAAGCCACAGGACGCTTTTCTTATGAGAGAACAGCTCCAATTCCCACGCCACTAGCATCACACTCCACCTGAAATATCTTGTTAAAATCTAGTAGGGCAAGAAATGGTGCGGTGCAATGCTTTTCCTTGATGAGGGCAAAACTCTGATCTTGCTCAACTCCCCACTGAAATTTTCCTTTCTTCAGGCACTCGGTAATAGGTGCAGTAATAGTGCTGAAATCACGCACAAACCTCCTGTAAAAGGTAGTCAAGCAATGGAAACTGCGCACCTCTGTGACTGATTGTGGGATCGGCCAATCCCTTATCGCCCTCACCTTCTCCTCATCAACATGAATCCCATCCTCACCAACAACAAATCCCAGAAAAAGCAACTTGTTGGTGTAGAATATACACTTCTTAAGATTGATATACAACTGATTATCTTTTAATACCAGCAACACTTGATTGAGATGTTCCAAATGTGCAGTTCTATCTCTACTATAAATCAGGATATCATCAAAATAGACTACTACAAAAGAGCCAATAAAAGGTCAAAATACCTGATTCATCAGCCTCATGAAGGTGCTAGGGGCATTAGATAACCCGAACGGCATGACCAGCCACTCATAAAGACCATCCTTGCTCTTAAAAGCAGTCTTCCACTCATCCCCAGGCCTGATCCGAATCTGATGGTACCCACTGCGCAAATCTAACTTCGCAAACACCTTAGAACCGGATAACTCATCAAGCATGTCCTCTAAATGAGGGATAGGAAATCTTTACTTGATGGTGATCTTGTTGATGGCCCTGCTGTCAACACACATGCGCCATTGATTCCCCTTCTTTGGCACAAGAAGGACTGGTACTGCACACGGACTCATACTCTCCCTGATGAACCCCTTCTGCAACACGTCTTCGATCTGCTCCCGAAGTATCTCATTCTCCTTAGGGCTCATGCGATAATGCGGGAGGTTTGGCAGACTAGCTCCCGGAATCAAGTCAATCTGATGCTGAATGTCCCTCATAGGAGGGAGCTCATTAGGCAACTCATCAGCAAGCAACTCCGGGAAACCTGAAAGAAGTTCTTCAATATCCCTCGGCATCCCGATCTCCACACTAACAGAACCCAACAGTCCTTTAACCACTATCGAACAAAAGAACTCTGCTTCCTCAATAGCTGCTGCTAGATCCTTCTCGTTCTGTATGAGCATCACGACCCATTTCTCCTTCTCAACCTATTTCTCAAAACGCAATACAGGAGCTATAGCAATTTTATGTTTATTCCATGTGAACATCAACACATTATCCCTACCTCGATAAGTAATATCGTGATCATACTGCCATGGGTGACCAAGCAATATGTGACACACGTCCATACTCAGAACGTCACAAACAACCTCCTCCTTATAATGCCTGCCAATGGAAATAGGGACCCTACAAGTTCGTGTTACTCGTAGTTTCGAACCTTTATTCACCCATCCCTAACTATAAGGATTATCATGAGGTTCAGTCTGTAAACCTAGAAATTCAACCAATTTCTGCGACACAAGATTTTCAGTACAACCATTATCAATAATCATATTACATACCTTGTTCTTGACAGAACAGTGTGCTCTCAGCAGATTTTCCCGTTGGCCCTCGTCCTTGGAAGAAAGTAATATCTGTTGAAGCACAAACCCGACCCTCTCTTCAGACTCCTCCTCAGCAAATTCGACCCCTTCATACTCATTCACCTCGGGTTCTTCCTCATCGTACTCATGCAAAACTGCAGCAGTTCTCCGGGTGGGGCAAACGTTCGACCTATGACCATATCCCTGACAACGAAAACACTTATCCCCTGTTGGCTTGGCATACGGATTTGCTGCTTTCTGTGTCGGAGCCTTGTTCACTATGCTACTACTAGCATTGACTGTACTCTTGGCCTGCGGAGTTGGGTCCTTATCGGCTACTGCTTCAGGACTACCCTATTGAGGAAACCTGCGAAAAGGAGTAAAACTTTTCGAACTCGACTTCTCCATAAGTTCAGCTTTCAAAGCCAGAGTGGAAAGGACCGTCAAAGTCCACACCTGATGTAAACCCATCTTTTCCTGTATCGAACCCTTCAAACCATTAATATAACAAGCGATTCTCTGATCCTAGGTCTCCTCAACCCTAACCCGCGCTGTATACCTCTGAAATTCAGTAGTGTATTCATCAACCGTTCTCTTACCCTGCACATAGTTGAGATACAGTTTATACAAAGTTTGTTCATAATTCGTCGGCAGAAACCGCTCCGAAAGCAACTGCTTCATACGCCTCCATGTTTTAATAGGCCCCTTTCCTTGTCGTCGTCTCTGAGCAACAAGTTTTTCCCACCAAACCGCAGCAGTACTCTTCAATCAGATCGCCACCATCTTTACCTGTTTATTCGTAGGTACCTCCATAACCTCGAAAAAATGATCCACGTCATTCTGCCAATCAAGAAAATCCTCAATACCCATGTGAAATTACCCGGATCCGAGAAGGCTTCGTAGCCCCGGCATCTGGCATCTTTCGCATTGGCGGCGGTGTCTCGCCGTTTTTGCTTTGTAGAGTCGCCACGCCGTTTTTATTAAGCCCAAAACATTGAAAAGGGCATCAGTTTAAAGATAATTTTAAACTGTTTTTGTGTGATGAGATTTTGAGTTCGGAGGTCAGATGACTCCCCGGGAAGAGAATATTAGAATATTAGAGCTCACCCGAGTAGCCTCGTAAAACGAGTCTTTCGGATACCCCTAATATCCTTTAAATGTTGTGTGTGTGTGTGTGTGCTTTTAAAAATGCATGCTGTATCGGATGTCTACATTGTATGCTATGTATGAAAATGTATTGAAATAGTAATGGAAGGAAGCCTTACCAATGTTGGTTCGCATCTGTCTTCCGCTGGGGAATGGTGTTTGAGGTCGGAGTAAGCGTTCAGTACGGATCGGGATTGCCGGGAGGGACCGGTTGTCCGCGGACGAGTTTCGGCGTGAGTTGAGGTTGTAGGCTGCGTTCGGGCGAGAGGTTCGGCGTGCGTGGGGATCGTCGGGATCACTCGGGCGAGGTTCGGCGTGCGTTGTGGTGGCGGGAGTCACTCGGGCGAGTTTCGGCGTGGTTTGGGATCGTCGGTTTGACTCGGAAAGAGCGGGACACCGTGGAAAGACCGAGCAAGGCCTCGGAGTACCACGAGGGGCCTCGAGTACCTCGAGAGTGCCTCGGGGCAGCGCGGGAGCGTCTCGGGAGCGCTCGGGGAGGATTCGGAGCACCGCGAGGGAGCTCGGAAGGCCTCGGAAGGATCCGAAAGGGGCGGGAGTGCCTCGAGAGGACTTAGAGGGGAGCCAAGGCTAAGGGAGGAAGAGAGAAGAGGGAGGTGTGTGAAAATGAGGAGGGAGCCCTCTATTTATAGTAAAAATTTCGGAGCAAAGAGGTCCGTACGGACCTCCTTGGTTATCCGAGAATTTTGGATTTCCTCGATTTGAGGGAATGCGCAATGATGGTGAATATTACGGAATGATGATGTCCCCCATGCAAGAAGGTCCGTACGGACCCGAACTCAACATGCAAAGAGTAAAATGCGGACCAACCATGCATTTGGGTAATCATTTCTTCCGGGATTTGAGGGAATGTTGTGGACTTTAAGGGGATTCAGTAATTATGACAACAAAGAGGTCCGTACGGATCAATATTGCTTTCCCAATTTCCTGAAAATTCCCAAAAGGTCCTTTTGTCCCTTTTATCCCGGAAGGCTCCTCCCTTGGTTTGGTTGGGGGTTTGAGAGGGTTTTGAGAGGGTTTTGAGAGGGTTTTGAGTGCCGAGAGGTCTCGAGACTGCGTTGATGAGTGCGGTGTTTCCGTGTGTTTGAAAGGGGTGATCCAGTTGGGGTACTTACGAAGCCCCTCGGCAGCGTCACTTATGAAAGAAGTGGGGTCGCCGATAAGATAAGGGTCCTAATACGGATCGCGTCTTTGGGAGAGGAAGTGGCCGTGAGGGTTGATGTGAGGACGTGGTGGTGTCCTTTTGTGTGACCGTTTAGGTGATAGTGGACCTGTGATAGGATTCCTACGTATCCCTGGCGGGAATCAAGCACAGTCGTAGTTCGGGTGTGGGGTGAGTGTTTTGTGAATGCGGGCGTGGTGGTGCCCTGAAGTGTCGTGTGACCGCCGAGGTGGTGAAGGACGTGGTGGTGTCTGGGTGGCCAGCGTAGGTCGATGGGAAGGACGTGGTGGTGTCCTAGGTGACCGTATAGGTCGATGGCTGGACCTGTGATAGGATTCCTACGTATCCCTGGCGGGAATCAAGCACAGTCGTAGTTCGGAGGTCGTGAATTTGTGAGTGCATGTGGGCGTGGTGGTGCCCTGAAGTGTTGTGTGACCGCGAGGTCGGTGGTAGGGACGTGGTGGTGTCCTAAGATGTGGTGACCGCCGAGGTCAATTGTGAGGACATGGTGGCGTCTGGGATGGAAATTTTACGATTTTCCTAATCGGGTGGTTTAAGGCCTTAGGGCCGGAGATAAGTGAGGACTTGAATCGTCTTGATTGCAGTTGGTGCCACCCAGCAGGAGGACTTTGAATCGTCTTAAAGCGGCGGTGGTGCCTGGAGAGGACTTTGAATCGTCTTACGCGGCGGTTGGTGCCACGGCCCAGAGGACTTTGAATACGTCTTACGCGGCGGTTGATGTAATGCGAGGACTTTGAATCGTCTTCTAGCCGCGCGAGGACTTTGAATCGTCTTCTAGCCGGCGGTTTGATGTAATGCGCGAGACTTTGAATCGTCTTCTAGCCGCGATTGATGTAATGCGCGAGGACTTTGAATCGTCTTCTAGCCACCGTTTGATGTAATGCGCGAGGACTTTGAATCGTCTTCTAGCCGCAGTTTGATGTAATGCGCGAGGACTTTGAATCGTCTTCTAGCCGCATTTGTGGAGGCGTGGCTGCCGTGTGCTTCGAGAGGCGTAGATGCCTTTGTGTTTTTGCATGTTGAGTAGAAGGTTGGACTTACGATGGCTGCCGGTGCCTGCGTTGCCGTTGAAGTGGGCAAGGATGACGGCCGGTGATTGCTTCCCATTTGGCATTTTGGGCGCTTCGTGCCTTGGGACTTGTACTCGGAGGTGTTTGCTCCTTCTTGGGCTTGTTTTGCCGTTGAGTGGGCAAGGAGGATGGTCGGTGCTGGGGATATGCAGTCTTGTATGACTTCCCTTTCGACTTGTTGGGGAGGAGCTCGGGCTTACTTTGATGGCCGGTGCTTGCGCTGCCGTTGAAGTGGGCGAGACCGGTCTTACGTCGACGGCCGGTGCTTGAATTCTTTGGGGATGCGTGACCTTGTAGGGGCCCTTTTACATTGGGAAGATGACTTCGGACCTCTTTTGAGGGCCGATGGTTGAGTTGTCGTTGAGCGTTTGGAGCGTCTTGTGCCTTGATATTCGTCTTTGGGAGGTGTTGGCTCCTTCTTGAATTGCCGTTGAGCGGGCGTTGGTTGAATTGCCGTTGAGCGTTTGGAGGCGTCTTGTGCCTTGGGATTCGTCTTTGGGAGGTGTTGGCTCCTTCTTGGTGCCGTCGTTTGGAGCAGTTGAGTGGCGAATGGCGAGAGGTCTTGGGAGCGGCGGGGGCTCTTCTCGGCCGTTGAGCCGGGGGTTGAATTGCCGTTAAGTGGCGAGACCGGTCTTACGTTGATGGCCGGGGATTGAATTGCCGTTGAAGTGGCGAGGACCGGTCTTACGCCGACGGCCGTGGATTGAATGCCGTTGAAGTGGCGAGACCGGTCTTACGGCCGATGGCCGGGGATTGAATTGCCGTTGAAGTGGCGAGACCGGTCTTACGGCGACGGCCGAGGATTGAATTGCCGTTGAAGTGGCGAGACCGGTCTTACGCCGACTTGGCCGGGATTGAATTGCCGTTAAGTGGCGAGACCGGTCTTACGCCGACGGCCGGTGGATTGAATTGCCGTTGGAGTGGGCGAGGACCGGTCTTACGTTGATGGCCGGTGGTTGAATTGCCGTTGAAGTGGGCGAGACCGGTCTTACGGACGGCCGGTGGTTGAATTGAAGGGTTAGGGACCATTACGCACTTGGATTTCTTGGAAAAGGCCTTAGGACGACGGGGGCAAAGATTATAAGGGCGGGGAAAGTAATTTGGCCACCCCTTGCAAAGAGGTCCGTACGGACCAACACAGTTGCAAAGAGGTCCGTACGGACCACTTTGGTTTTTACGGTTCAGGTTTTGACCGGGTTAAATAGCGAGGCCCCCATTCACTTCTTCTTTCCGGTTCGTGAACCGTGCGAGAGAGAGAGAGAAAAAAATCCTCCATTGTTAACCAAAATCACAAATTTTTTTGCTTGAATTGCTTGCCATGGTGGAAGGATCTCGAAGGAGTCGTCGTCAGCCTTGATCGAGGTGGTCGAGCAACGGATGGAGCTTGAAAGGAATTGGATTTCGTTCGTTCCATCTTCGAAGAACCGGATGTTTTGTATCCGAATCCGGAGGTGCACAATCGTCGCTCTATGAACGTCGGGGAGGTAAGAAATCCGTTCCGTTTTGATTCCCTGCTCGAATTTTTGAATGCTAGAACTAGGTTTTAGTTTTTCGCATTTTTGAATTTTTTGTTATTATTTTATGCCTTTTTGTGAAATTCTTGATGAATTGTTGAAAATGGACATGTAAAAATTGTGGGTATGTGTATTTTGTGCAGAAATGTGTAGATTAGCTTTTATTTGTGAAAATAAAGTGCCTCTCTAATGAAATGCATGCTTTGGTGTTTTGTACCGTATGCTATTTATGTATGTACATTATGAGAAAAATTATCGTGTAGTGATAATTTTTGTGAAAAAATGTGACATGTGCCGTGTTTTGTGACGGGTTATATGTGAAAGTGTGTGCCGTGTAGGGACGGATTTTTTTTTTTTTTTTGAAAAATGTGTTATGCATATGTGTCGTGCCGTGTGTGCCATGTTTTTGGGTGACGGACTTTGTGGGGAAAATATGTGCAATATGTGCCATGTTTTTGTGACGGGTTATATGTGCCTTTGCCGTGTTGGGACAGATCTTTTTTGAAAATGTGTCGTGTAGGGTTTAATCCCCCCCTTTTTCTTTTGAGAAAATGTGTACAGTGTGTGCCGTGTTTTGTGACGATTTGCATGGGAAAAATTATATGTATGATGTATGTGAAAATTATGTGCAATATATGTGCCGTGTTTTGTGACGGGTTATATGTGCCTTTATATTAAATCTTGTGATTGACGTACCTTTCTTTGTGTTTACTGCGGGATGCGGGAGCTTATGGCGGGAAGGCGAAGGATGAAGACTTCGGGGATCGCTCGAGGCATTGTTGGCTAATGGCAGACGGATGCACGATATTTACGTGGACGGTAGGCCGAGTCCTCGGAGGCTGGTTTATGCTTACGGCACAGGTGTGTTCGTTGAGAACACAGGTGGAGTGTCGACACGAGGAAGAACAAGAGTGTCTTCCTTGGCCTTTACGAGTGCGGTGGGATACCACTCACACCTTCCATACGAGTGGGGAGAGGTGACGGTGACGCCTACCGACTTTCTTTGCGATCAGGGCTTTCCTTGAAGGAGGGCCGGTGCGGTGGAGGATATGATCTACGATGTGGTCTTGCGGCTCTTGGGCTTTGAGCCTCGTCCTCGCGAGGGCACAGGCATGTTGTATAGTGACGTGGAGCGAAGATTACGGCCGGTATTGGGGCCTACATCCGGGTACCGGCCGGTGACAGCGGAGCGGTTGGCGCGCTCCTTTTTGTGGTATGCCTTTGTCAGAGACTTTGTTCTCGAACCACGCGACCGCGGCTCCCTTTGCTCTGTTGGAGAGCTTGATTGACTGGATAAGTGCGCGACATTGCTTGGGGCGAGCGAGGCTTAGGTGAGCTCTACTTCTCCTTGGACCGGTTTAGCCAGGGAGTGTGGCTTGATTCGTTGGCTGTTTTGACTTTGCTTTGGAGGTATGAGTTTATTCTTTGTTTTTGATTTAGCAACTTGTCATTTCTCCGTTTTCTTTTGCCTTGAGCCTTCTCTGTTTTGTCACGAGTGTGGTTTTATGAGGTTTTCCGGTGCTTCCGTGGGATAGAGATCACAGGGCATTCTTTGCGTACCACTGCTATCTTTGAGGTGCAGGCTCGTACGGCGAGGAAGAGGAGGACCCGGCGGGGAAGCTCACCATCGCCTACGGGGATGTGCGGGAGCGTCTAGAGAGGATAGCCGGAGGGTTCGTCTTGTTCCGTGGGCTCGGTATGAGGGGATGAGTTTGAGGGCTCCCAGGAGTGACGGCGCGGCGGAAGATCTTTGCGGGGCTTGACTTGTGATGTCATGTATGCAGGAGAGCGGGTCTTACGCGGCATGGCCCGGTGTGCTTCCGTGGCTCAGGGACCCTCCCTTTGGGATGCTTGATTCCGGGACATGGACGTGCTCGATTTCGAGAGGTACCTTGGCGGTGTCGGCGCAGGAGTTCATCTTGTATGGAGAGGAGTACGGGGCCTTCGTGAGGAGGAAGGCGAGGACGCCGCAGTGCGCGCGGGAGAGAGAGGCGCCCGCGAGCTCCCGAGAGGTTCCGATGCGGGACCGGATTTCACGTACGTCCGCGGGGACGGATCGAGAGGAGGGTATGCATGCCACCCGTTCCGGGCTTGAGCTCTGCTTGCATACGAGTGGACCCAGATAGATCGGTGAGTGTGCTTGACTCTTTTCCATCTTGGCATCTTTTACGTATTTTTCTCTTTTTGTTGTTGAGTATAAGCTTGTATTCTTTGAGCGTTTCCTTGGCGCTTGTTGGTGCGAGGTCCGGGGAGAGCTTATGATATCTTGACTCGCCGTTACGTGGCGATGAGGTCGTTTGCGAAGAAGATGGCTTCGAAGATATCTTGCCGGTCTTCGCGACGCGTGCCGGCGTACGAGCCTATGCCTTCGAGGCACTACAGCAGGCGTTCCTCCGCCTAGAGCCGAGCCGGAGCCGCAGCGGGAGGGACCTTTGAGGGCGGCATAGCATGGATGCGGGACATCTTCGGGAGGCTGCGGGGCCTTCGAGGAGCGGCCCTTTTATCGGTTCATGCCTCCGCATGGCGCACGGGAGTGAGGGTTCCTCGAGCCTTCTTTCTTTGATCCTTTCGCCGGATTTGATCCTTCGAGTACTTTTCGTGGGAGCCTCCGGGTGCTCGGTATTCGGCGACGAGGATGTGACGGGCGAGTTATTTGGGATGCCCGACTTTTCTTTGGAGGACCTCGGCGAGGATGATGATCTTTGAGGAGTCGATTAGTATTCATTTGCTTTCCCTCTTTTCATATCCCTCTTTTTTGTTTAGCAGAGACATTTATGGGTACTGTAATAAAACACATGTATTTGCATGGCAAACAACATTTTATTTTAAGATGTAATGTCATTTTTGTGATTCCGGGATTTGTCCTAGAAATTGTTGCTATTATTATTTTATTTTGTGCATGCCACGTGGTGAGAGTGCGTTTGTGGGTAGTGTATGTTTGCGGGAATGGCTTTGGCCGGTGTTTGGGCGATTTGGAGCAAGGTTTCTTGAGGACAGTGGCTTTTATGCTTGTTCTTTGAGGAAATGGGTTACATTTGCAAGGAGGTCCGTACGGACATACTTAGCATGCAAAGAGGTCCGTACGGACCAACCTTGCTTTTGGGAAGGACATAAATGCTTTCCGGTGTATGCAGTTCTTCCTCATTTCCCCATTTGCGGCCATTTTCGAGCTTTCTTCCCCATTTTCTCTAGGAACCTCCATTTTTGCCATGGATTCTTCGTACGTCCCTAGAATTTTGCCGAGGCTTTCGCGGGAGAGGCAAGCACACTTCCTTGAGCGGTTGAAAACGTGGATGCGGCGCCGTATGAGGCATCGAGACGGGCTTTCGAGGTAAGGTTTCGTCTTTGCTCGGTTTGGTCTTTTAAGGAGTTGGTTCTGATTGGGATTTGTTGCGGGCTGCCGCGAAGTTACAGGATGTTAGGAGGCACGTGTCTTGTTTCTCCTATAATGAAATGGTGCCCACTTTTGAGGATTTTCGGGCTTTGATTGGAGGGCCGGAGGTGGAGGCCATCTCGCTTCCTTTGATTGGTGGTCTTTGCGGTGAGCGTGAAGCTTGCGAGACTTTCTTCGTGCTTCGTTGGAAGAAGTGCGGGGCATGATCCTTGATTCGGGTCATATCGACATTTACGAGCTGCCGGAGCGGTTCATGGTTGATGATGAGTGACGTCTCTTGGGATGTATTTGCCTTGTGCGTGATGGCGGCGCTTTTACTGGTCGGTTCCCTTGGCATTTGTGATGGCGCTTTGCTAGATGTGGTAGGGCCTTTGCGGAGTGGAGAGGATATTGTCCCGTTGGTCTTTGGGGAGACTCTTCATGGTATCGGCCGTCGCGGCAGGGATCGTTTTATGAGAGGAAGCCCCGCTTTGCTCACCTTGTGGCTGCGAGAGAGACTTCGAGGCCATGTCAGAGCTCAGGCGTCGTTTAGCCCGTGGTCATTTGCTCGGCGACCTCTTGTGTTGGATATGGATCGGTCCGCACAGGAGAGATGGATGGCACGGCTTAGTACGCATCGAGATCCATTTGGTGGGTTCCTTTGGAGGATTGAGACCGGGAGGATCTTGCGGGAAGGGTCCTACGTTGTCGAGTTCCGGGTTTGTCTTGGTCCTCCTTCTATATTCCGTCGCTTGTTTCCGGCGGTTTGGGATGAAGCGGGAGCCTTTGTTGGGGTGGGATGACCTTGCTGCTGCGGAGGTAGTTCCTCTTTGTATGGCGGCTTCGGGTGCCTTCTTGTATTTTACGAGGGTATGGAAGTATTCCGCTTTCCCTCTGTGGTACTCCTTAGGCGTCGGGAGCGTTGTATTGACGACTCGGTATACGGCACAGTATGAGCGGCGTGTTGGGCGATCCCAAGTGGTCTTGGAAAGCGGGCGTGTAGCGATTACAGGACCCGGTTGCCGTAGTAGCTATTGCCTTAGGAGTTCGAAGCACAGTCGACCACTTTGGATGTGACGGGAGACACTTTGTTTGACTACGAGACTAGAGTTGACCGGCGACGGGGAGAGGTCCTCTTTTACGGACTCGCGGGGAGGAGATCCGAGCCGAAGCACGGGCGAATGAAGCCACGAGAGCTCTTGGATTGTTTGACTCTACGGGGAGGACCCCGGATCTCGGGCGAGAGACGCGAGTTGGTTCACGTGAAGCGAAAGAAGACTCGCCGGGGACGAGGGAAGAAAGGAAAGAATGGCGAGGGACAAGCGCGAGATGGCGCGGAATGACCTCCTAGGTATCCATTCATTGCATTGCAAACACATTATTAGTTAAATGTATTAAATTTGTCTTTTAGCATGTTGTGAACTTGAGAGTAGACCGTGCTTGAACTCATCAAGAAATGTTGTAGTTAGTGATTTGTGATTTACTTTTAAAGCTTTGTCGAGACGCAAGATCTCTTGTTTGCCTTTGCATTTGTGCACTTTGTCGGCGTCCATCTTTGGACTTTTACATTTGCATTTGCGGGTGAAGACGATGCAGGCCACGGCAATCCCCTTTCTTTGAGGCTTTGTGCTTGGCTGAGAGGTTGAATGCTCCCCTGACAAGTCGTTCTGATGGTCTTTTTCGTAGCTTCCTTGCCGCTTGTTGGCGTCGGGCTCTTGACCTCTTTTTGCGGCTTACGCTTGAGCTTCTTTTATTTGTTTTTTTTTTGTGAGCCCTTGCTCGAGCTCTCTTTTTTTATTCTTTTTTTTGTGCGCCCTTGCTCGAGCTCTCTTTCTTTTTTTGAAGCGCGTGAGGCGAAGACAAGCCCTGGCAGGAAAGCGGACATGAGTCGGTCGTTTGATCTTTGAGTGACCCTCGGATGTCCTTTGATGTTGCCGCCGTCGTTTGACTTGGTCAAGGTGGCATTGTTGGGCGTGTTCTTGAAAAGTGCGTAGCTTGATGGAGGTCTTGATTGACATTCAAACTTTTGACTTTTTGTGTATTTTTAGGCCAGGACCAATTAAGGTTGCCTACGTTCCCGGACTAGAGGGCTCGGGTGCACGTAGTTCGACACTACATGGAGTGCCAAGAGATGCACGATTGTTCTTCTTTAGGCGAAGTATCTGCGAAGTTTGCTTAGTTATTTGGATTCATGAAGGGATTGCCGTCTAGGTGCAGTCGGCTTCATGGCGCCTCGGAGAAGATCTTTTGAACCACGAAAGGGCCGATCCATGTGGGTTCCCATTTTCCCGAGTGGGTTGGTTCGAGTGGGAGGCTTTTCTTTGAGTACAAGGTCACCTTCCACGATGTCTCGGGATTTGACTTTCTTGTCGAAAGCTCTAGCCATCTGCTTTGATAGGCTCGGACGTGTTCCATGGCCTTTAGTCGTCGCTCGTCTAGCGAGCCAATTCGTCATGTCGGCCGGGCCATTCGACTTCGTTGATGTCATTTTCCAGCGGCACTCGGAGTGAGGGAATTTCCGGCTCGATGGGAAGGGCTGCTTCCATCCCGTATGTCGGGGCAAATGGGGTTTCTCCCGTGGTACATTACGGCCCGTGTGCGGTAGCCCCAAAGTGCAAGGTGCGGCTTCTCGGGCCAATCTCGTCCTCGGGTGGTCATTTTCGGATGATCCGTTCGAGGGTTTTGTTTCTTTGCTTCCACGGCGCCGTTTGTTTGTGGCCGGTAGGGAGAAGATTTGTGACGTGTGATCTTGAATTCA
Organism: Adenophora triphylla var. japonica; assembly: GCA_022495995.1. Taxonomy (NCBI): domain Eukaryota; kingdom Viridiplantae; phylum Streptophyta; class Magnoliopsida; order Asterales; family Campanulaceae; genus Adenophora; species Adenophora triphylla. The sequence continues at coordinate 9,179 of JAFEMH010001257.1, read as the reverse complement.
GCCGGCGATGCAGTCGAATTCCCCTTCGAAGTGTGAGCCGTTATACGATATGACCTCATTTGGGATGCCGTATCGGCATATGATGTTTTCCTTGAGGAAATGCGCGACCTTCTTGGAGGTGAGTACCTTGTAGGACTTGGCCGACCCATTTGGTGAAGTAGTCGATGGCTACTAAGATGAACTTCGTGACCGATTCTTTGCTGGCGGAGCGATTTTCCCGATGACGTCAATTCCCAGTGGCAAAGGGCGAGGTGTAGTCATGCGGTAGAGATCGTGGGGTGGTAGATGATTGAGGTTGGAGAACCGTTGGCACTTGTCGCGGCTTCGGACAAAGTGGATGCAATGCGCCTCCATGGAGATCCGGTAGTAGCCCATCTGAGAATGATTTGCATCGGGGCTACGGCGTTCATAGTGGGGACCGCAAGCCCCATTGTGGACTTCGTTCATGAACATGCGCTTCTTCTTGGGCGACGCGGCGTAGGAGTGGCCCGTGGTAGCGTTTCTTGTATAGCATGTCCCGAGGATGACGAAGTGAGAGGCAAGGCGTTTTAGGGCCATGATGCTCTTGGTTTTGACCCCTCGTGTGTGGGTCTTCCTTGTTCATGAAGGTGGTTTCCCGTTCTTGAGGTATTGGAAGATCTTGGTTTGTCTTTGGAAATGGCGTCGGACTTGCGTCTCTTTGGCTCTTGACAATCTTGCAAATCGTTGTGATTAAAACCTTCTCGGCGGCTTGGGCCCGGTTTTCTCTCGTTTGACAACATGCTTAAATGTTTGCTTGATGCATTTATTTAATTAATGTGTTTGCCTTTTGTATAGATGAATTGTTATTAACTTGTTTTGATTAGTTAATATCATCATTTGTTAAAGATGCAATGAAATGATTTTTAGGAAGGTCGGACCTTTTATTGAAAGCGTGAAGCTGTACATTGTTGATCAAAGATTCACAATCGTCGGGCGTAAAGCCGTCAAAAGACTCAAAAGATGTGAATACACGAGACAACAAGACTCGAAGCTAGACTATAGGCGACGAGGGATTGGACCGAGCTTCATTACTCTCGGATGGGCTGTAGCTCTAGAGGGAGTGGTCTTTGGTTCGGGTGGCCAATCTTCCCTTGGCATGAGTCCGGAAAGTAGCTTGCATGCGGTTCGATTTCAAACCGGATCGCGGAGGTTTTGGCTGCTCCACGATGATGTCCCTCCATTAGTGTTGCCACCGAGTCCTTGGGGGTTTTTGATGATAGAAGTCGGCGAGGGCTACTTCTAGGAGGCGAAGCATTCGGCGGTCGGAGTGGATTCTTGCTTGATGTTGATCACTTTCATAGAATGCGCTTCTTTATACAGGATCTTTGCTTGGACGGCGTTTACAATGTACGATTCGGCGGGCATGCTATATCTCCTTCCACTGATTAAGCCTTGGAGGAGGTTGCGCCCTTTGTTCGTCCAGGTCGGACAGGAATGTTGAATTGAACTAGGCTGTGATGGGTTTGTCCCCGTAAGATCCGAGTGTCGGCTAGAGGGTTGTCTTGTGCGGGGATCGGTGATGAGCCGGTTTGCAAGAGGGTTTTCGGCGAAGTAAGGGTCTACTCCTCGATCAATCTCCATTAGGGCATCCATCTCTTGATCCTCTCTCGAAGCATTCTTCACGATCGCATATGTCGAGTTGTCATCTGACCCATGAGTTCTTCAATTTCCGGCTCGTCGCGGCTTAGAGCGTGGATGTAAGGATCCACTTCGTAGCGGGACGGGGTAGGAGAATCATACGGAGAAGAGTATTCGGTCATGTCGGGACCTTCTTACAGGTCATAGCTTGCTGGCCAAGCACTTGCCATTACTGCTTGCTTCCGCGGATCACTTCGATCGCTCCGTTGGCATTGATGAATTTCACGCATTGGTGAAGAGTAGATAATCTTGCTTTCATCGATGTATCGAGCCGTCCCAGCAAAGCGAGAGAAGGTTGGTTTGATTTCCACGACTTGGAACTCTCACGAGGCTCCGGTTACGTCGGAGTGGATCCTCAAATTGATGACTCCTACGATTGGTCGTGCGGTGGAGTCGTAGGCTCGGATTACCGAGGTGAAGGCCTTATCGAGAAGCGGTCGATGCGGAGTCGTTTCGGTGTGCTTAAGCGATGATGTTGGCTGCGGAGCCGTTATCAATCAAGGCGTTCGGGAGGAAGAACATCTCTATTTTTATGAGGATGAGGAGGGCTTCGTTGTGCCGATTCTCACATATTGGCAAGTCATCGTCTGTGAAGGCTAAACCGCTTCCCGTGCTACCGTTTGGACTCGGTCTCTTAAGGGAACGTTCGATCCATCCATTTGTATGCCTTGGTGGGGCAAAGATCGTAGGGAGACGGTGGCCCTTGGGCGTTCTTGTCGGAATTCCCGGTCACGAGATCTCTTGACTGCGGTTTCACGCTCCCGGTCGTAGCGGGACGGCATGCGACGGTTTCGGAAATTGCGGGGAGTGCTGCTCTCGCTTGGAGTTTCGTCGAAAGGCTATTGAGTTTACCTGTCGTTCGGGGGAATGGATTTCCGATGGTATTGGGACCACGAGGGCGTTCCAATTTTCCCTCCTCAATGAGCCCTGGACCACTGCTTGAGTACGAAGCAATTGTCGGTGGTGTGGCCGGGGTAGTTGTGGAAGGCGCGGTGTTTGCTCATATCCATGTTGGGTTTGAGAGTCTTCGGTTGGAAATTCTCGAGTGGTTTGAGAAGATTTCGCTTCACCAAAGCTTCAAATACTTGACCCAAGGGCATTTCAGGTTATCTAAATCTTTGGAGCGTGGGAAGCGAGGGGGTTGCTATTCTTTGAAATTTGCTTGATCGCGGTTTACTTGAGCTCAGATTACGAATGTAGTGCCTTTGTTCATTTGCTTCCTTTCCTTTGGTCGGGCGGGAGTTGAAGTTGCCGAGGTTTGTTCGATAGCGGTAAGATGAGGCGGGGGTTCTTTGTTGCCTTTTGAAGACTCGAGTCTTTTCAAACTTTGTCCGGCGTTGACCATGGCACGGAGATCCGGATAGAAATGGTGGGCGATCAAGGTTCTCAAAGATGGCTTGAGGCGGGAATGGAAGATGTCCATCTGCTCTTCTTTGGAAAGTGGATCCATTATCTCGCTTAGCTTCAGTTCCATCTTTTGTAGAACTCGCCCCTTTGGTTCGTCATCCTTTTGTTCGGTGGCTTGCGGAGTCATGGCGGTTTGTTTCCCATTCAAGATTGGCGCGGTACTTCTCCGGAAGATTTCGATCGATCCCACGTGGAGCGGTTTTACGCCTTCACATTGAGGAACCACCTTAGTCTTTGTGGATTTGAGGAATGCGAAAATGATACGCCATCTGTTGAGGGTTGCCCCTTTGGCTCTCATACCCGGGACGTAGGTGTCGATGTGGGTTTTGGGCATTCTGTTAGTCAAACTTTTCCATTTAGGCATCTGAACTTTGGAGGGAGAGGGACTACTTTGTTCGGATCAGTAGGCAGGAGGGAGTCCTTCCGAGAACTAGCTAGCTTGCCTTGCATGTCTTTCATTTGTTCAATCAGCCAGGCCATGTGAGGATCGGTAGGTTGAGGTGGGTTTCCATTTTCAGGGGCGGAAACCGAAGATGGAGGTGGATTGGCTGATGGGATCGCCATTCGGGAGTCTTGGGGAGGTAGTTGAGTGTATACCAACCCATACCACAGGGTGTTGAAGTTGAGGCGTGATTGCCGGGTCCGCTAAGGGTTGTGTTTGGGAGGCTGGGAAACGATTCGTTAGCCCCAATTGGCGAGACTAGCGGGTGGCAAACTTGAGATGTCGGGATATCCGCTCGGGATGCTGTCCCTGGTAAGAATGGGGACTTTTGATTGTGGTTGCGAGGCTCGTATAGAGGCAAAGGATTGAATCTGGGGATACCGAGATGCGTGGGATACGCGGAGCGAGCACGTATGTGTCTTGTTAGTGCCGAGCTTGATGTGCGGGCGGAAGCTGGCTGTCTTGAGGCGGGCATGTCGGGCTGCTTGGCCCAGCGCTGAGGAGCTTTGAGCGGAAGGCGCTGCGTTCTTTGGGATCTCGTAGCTTGGCGGAGCGGGACTGCTTGATAGCTTTGAGAAACCGGGGAGCCGGTATATCTTCGTCCTCTATGAGAACAAAGGTTCCGTCGGGTTGGGGAAGCTGGCTGTTCCTCGAAGACGCGAGGTGTCTACGATCCGGAGCTTCTTTGTTCCTCTTGGCGCTTCTTGATGGTTTCGAAGGCTCGCGGCACCTCCTCCATTATGCGGAGGTTCCTTAGTGGCGGGGTTCCGTTTCCCTCATTGTTATCTGTTGATCCCGTCGTGGGGAGTATCGGACGGTGCGGACCGTTGAAGCTGGAAGGGCTATCGGACCTTGTGACCTCGATCTTTTGAAAAGGCGGCTTCAGGTATTCTCAACCACTCTCGGTTATTTGGAGGGTGACGGGCAAGGTTTAGACACGGGAATGGCCTAACGGGATAAAAGGGGAAAGCTCACGTGGCATGCGGTTTCCGTTTCTTTTATTTTTGATTTTTTTGTTGTTTTAATTTACTTAAAACATGTTTTCTCGAGAATCCTAGGTAGGTTGGAAAAGATTGCTCTTCTTTTCGCAACTATGCTAGATCTGGGTCGATGGAGACCATACGTGCGGCTATAAGCCCCTCGTTTTGCACACTGTATTTCGACATCCCGGGGTGGACGGCCCCGGGCGAGGGTCCTATAGTGCAAGCGGTTTCCACCGGCCTAAAGAAAAATCGAACCTAAGGACCGAGCCTTTGTCATGTTCGTTTTGATGCGTTAGCCATGTGAATAGTGAACCGAGCCGGCCGCTAAGTCAAGATCGGAGTCAAGAGTTCGGCATGACCTCTCTTTACCTTGCTTGCGCAAGGGATGCTGTGACGTTAGGCGTTGGCTGGGTCATATCGTCATGGGCGACGTATCAAAGGCGTGATGACATGGTGTCATGCGAGCATGGATGTATATCGGGACGGAACATCGTGCAGGTGTAACCGGAAATCAAGATCGAGTCAAGATTTTAGCATGACCTTTCATCGCTTTGCTTGCGCAAGGGATCTTGAGTTCGAGCCTTGACTCGAGAAAAATGGCCGGCATGGTATATGTATCAGTGTATGACACGGGCTGAGTAAAAACCAACCGAGTGCAGACGAGTGTGACTCAAGACTCAAACGTGCGGGGTTGACGCTTGGCTAGGATGGGATGTTTGGAATGATCCGTGCGCGTCCAAGAGGCCTAGGAAGACCTAACGGACTGCAAGCGAGACCACTCCGGGTTGAGGGTTGTAGTGTGCGGTGTATCCGGCGGTGCGCGTAGCGTGCGGTGTAACCGAGGCAAGTGCGGTGGTGCGCGTAGTGTGCGGTCTCTAAAATTCTTTTACGAGTAAAACAGGGAGTTTTTGAAGAATTTTAAATGTATGCACGAGATGTATATTGATGCATTTTTTTTTATTTTTATTTTTTGTAAAATAAAAACGAAGCACGTGCACACACACACTTGATTAAAGGAAGGGGTAAAATGAAAGTTTGACCCTCATCATCGTTTTAAAAATCTTTTGTTTTGTTTAAAAGTTTTTAAAACAAAATAGTCCCAGCCCAGTAGTCGCCAAGCGAAATTACCGGATCAGAAGGCTTCGCGGCCCGGCATCGGCATCTTTCGCGTTGGAGCGTGTGTCTCGCCGTTTTTTTTTTTGTAGAGTCGCCACGCCGTTTTTATTAAGCCCAAAACATTGAAAAAGGGCATCGGTTTAAAGATAATTTTAAAGCTGTTTTTGTGTGATGAGATTTTGAGTTCGGAGGTCGAGATGACTCCCGGGAAGAGAATATTAGAATATTAGAGCTCACCCGAGTAGCCTCGTAAAACGAGTCTTTCGGATACCCTAATATCCTTTAAATGTTGTGTGTGTGTGTGTGTGCTTTTAAAAATGCATCTTTGTATCGGATGTCTACATTGTATGCTATGTATGGAAAATGTATTGAAATAGTAATGGAAGGAAGCCTTACCAATGTTGGTTCGCGTCTGTCTTCCCGTGGGGAATGGTGTTTGAGGTCGGAGTAAGCGTTCCGGTACGGATCGGGATTGCTTCGGGAGGACCGGTTGTCCGCGGACGAGTTTCGGCGTGAGTTGAGGTTGTAGGCTGCGTTCGGGCGAGAGGTTCGGCGTGCGTGGGGATCGTCGGGATCACTCGGGCGGAGGTTCGGCGTGCGTTGTGGTGGCGGGAGTCACTCGGGCGAGTTTCGGCGTGGTTTGGGATCGTCGGTTTGACTCGGAAAGAGCGGGACAGGTGGAAAGACCGACGAGGCCTCGGAGTACCACGAGGGGCCTCGGAGTACCTCGAGAGTGCCTCGGGGCAGCGCGGGAGCGTCTCGGGAGCGCTCGGGGAGGCTTCGGAGCACCACAAGGGAGCTCGGAAGGCCTCGGAAGGGTCCGAAAGGGGCCGGGAGTGCCTCGAGAGGACTTAGAGGGAGCCGAGAAGGCTAAGGGAGGAAGAGAGAAGAGGGAGGTGTGTGAAAATGAGGAGGGGAGCCCTCTATTTATAGTAAAAATTTCGGAGCAAAGAGGTCCGTACGGACCTCCTTGGTTATCCCGAGAATTTTGGATTTCCTCGATTTGAGGGAATGCTGCAATGATGGTGAATATTACGGAATGATGATGTCCCCCATGCAAGAAGGTCCGTACGGACCAACTCGGCATGCAAAGAGGTCCGTACGGACCAACCATGCATTTGGGTAATCATTTCTTAGGGATTTGAGGAATATTGTGGACTTTAAGGGGATTCGAGTAATTATGACGGCAAAGAGGTCCGTACGGATCAATATTGCTTTCCCAATTTCTGAAAATTCCCAAAGGTCCTTTTGTCCCTTTTATCCCAGGAAGGCTCCTCCCTTGGTTTGGTTGGGGGTTTGAGAGGGTTTTGAGAGGGTTTTGAGAGGGTTTTGAGTGCGAGAGGTCTCAGAGGCTGCGTTGATGAGTGCGGTGTTTCCGTGTGTTTGAAAGGGGGTGATCAGATTGGGGTACTTACACCATGGTTCCATAAAACAACGGAATATCGGCCTTTAATCCTATAATCCTGGCAAGCTGTCGATTACCTACCCCGATCCGACTACCATCATCACTATCAACATCAACATCAAAATTGGAACTAGAGTCCTCTTCATCCCAGATTTTCTGCCCTCCTAGTGGGCGTCAATCCCCTGTTTAACACTCCCACTGTCTCTCCTCGCCACCACGGTTCACGAGTAGCACGAGCATTTTGACCCTGTTGAGCGAAGCCACTGCTTTTATAACGCCGCAATCTGTGTTGTAACACGCAAAGCAATAGCGGTGGTTATGCCACTCTTCGATATATCTTGCTTTCGTTGCTTGATCCCCCATGCTTGTATCAGTGATGAAAGACAGGATAAAAGCCTACTACTGATACCAACTAACGCAACACGAAAGCAATAGATTCGTGATTAGCACACCTAATCACAAGAGTTCTTAAAGCGAAGAACCCTAGAACACAATAACCTGGAATCCACCCATAAAAAGAGATAAAACCGCTTGATAGATTAAAATGATCAATTTAAACTCCGTGGTTTAAACATGCCACTAAAAGTTGTTTAAATACTTCCACAAACTCACTAAGAACAATATATTAAACCAATTACCAAAATAACCCCAAACTATAAAGTCAAAACACATTTAAAAAACGACATTAGCAACCACCATATTGACGAATAGCGAGGCGCCCGCACAGGAAAGGGCCGAGGCGCCACTGGGAAGTCCAAGAACATGGGTCGTGCTTATTCCACCTTGAGGCATCCGCCTCTCGGGAAGTCTTCATGCATCCGCGTGGAGTCCGGTAACATTAGCCGTGCTTGTTCCACCTTGAGGCGCCTGCTTAGGCTTCGCTCGGGATGAGGCGCTCGCCTCAATGCCCAGAAAGAACCACCTGTTGAATCCATGCGAGGCGGCCGCACGGTGTCGAGTGAGGCGCCCGCACTGGTTGATGTAGTCATCCTCCTTCAATCTCCTACATCACAAATTTAATGATCTCGGATGTTTTACGGTTTGGAAAGCGTTGACATGTAAAGTAATGGAAGTGGAACTAAGTTAAGGTGCTAGGTTTCATAGTTAGTATTTGTGGAGCACTGGTTGTTTGCTTTTGTAAAGGTGGTCATCATTTAGCATTTATGAACCGAGTATCCGCCTATACCAAAATGAAGTTTCAACCACATTGTCTATAGAACATAGTTCCTAAGAGCGACTTGATTAAAGGTCACTCTAATCATGCTTAAAAGCATGCACGACATAGTGCACATGCGTGGGATTTGGCTCGCTGAGCGATCTCGCCAGCCTTCCGGCCTGGAGGTAAAGCTGGGTTCGATCACACGGAAGTTAGAGGGAAGGCTTTCTCTCCCTAGGATTTATCTCCTAGGCGCCACGTACTGCGTATGTGTGTGTGTGTGTGAGTAGTGGAAAAAAATGCACGACATGGTCTTTACGGGTTGTAATTCGGGTTATATATATATATATATATATATATATATATATACGTATATATATATATATATATATACGTATACGTATATATATATATATATACATATACATATATATATATATATATACTTATATCATATATATATATATATACATATATTGCATATATAAGTTATATATATACATATATATACTATATATATATATATACGTATACCATACTATATATATATATATATATATATATATAGTATATATATATATATATACTACATATATATATATATATACAAATATATATACATATATATATATACATATATATATATATACATATATATTATACATACATATATATACATATATATATATATATACATATATATACATATATCATATGACATATATATACTTACATATATAAATATATATATATAATCGAGCTTACATGGTATCGGAAGTTTAGATCACCAATTTTTTTTTTCTTTTCCATGGTACTTCGAAGAAACCATATTGTTTCACCAAGGAGTTAACCCTCAAAAACCGATCCCACACAACCACCGCCCTTCCACATACCCGTTGCCTATGCATCCATAAATCCCAAATCTACCAAGAAACTTCAACCCCCACTCCGACCCTACACAATATTCACCCCTACGCTCCAACTCGGCCCTATTCCCCTAACACCAATCCA